>OZ037775.1:28169559-28469559 GCA_964035525.1 Porites cylindrica
CCAATAACATAGCGTGAATGTGTTCCGCGTGAATGACCCACGCTCAGAGCCACGCGTCCTTCACGAATTGACACAGAACAAAATGGCGGAAGACGCGGAGAGCGATATTGCTATACGTTTTGTCGACGAAAACGACTACAAAGAGATTTCTGCTAAAGCTGTGTCAGCGAAACCGAAATTAAAAAAGAATCGCCCTTCCTCGCTTGTTTCTAAACACTGTTACGACGTTGATTTGAGCTAGCGAAGCTGAGAGTTCTAGCGAAGAAGATGAAAAAGTCAGTGCAAGCGAGGAGGAAGCTGTAACCGAAACGGAGCGTGCCGATGAAAACGTAGAAAGCTCCTATTCCGATGATAGTTCAGCAGATGAAGCGAAGAGAAGGAAAAGTGCAGAGAAGCCTAAACCTGCGTCTTCCAATTCGACCGTCACCAAATCAAGCAAAAAGGCGCCGAAGAAATCAAATAAACGGAACAAGAGTCTTTCGGAAGAAGAGAAGGAGGATTTATGTGGACAGTTGGAAGTAGTCATGCGTAACCTCCACGAAACTTCCACGCAGCGCCCGAGGTAACTTTATCCCGATTCTTAAAATAACTAGAGACGAATTACCTATAGAATAGGGTGTGGGATGCCTTCTCTGTCCCCTTTATCCTCTCTTGCTAGGAATTAAAGTTTGTCAAAATGCAGTTTTTAGTAAAATCGATATCACTATGGCAACAATAAACAAAAAACTTTTAAAAACTTTGAAATCGACAGCTGCGCTAAGACAGGTGGTGAGAAAACAGGTTAGTTTTCAGGATCGCAACAAAGAAAATACACCAAACTTTCCATGCATCGAAATATAATATTGAGCAGCCTTCTGACGCTACTTTATAAGATTAATTTGAGTTATTTAGAACTTTTTTTTTAACAATTTATCACGGCTATTGAAAATATAAGGTTTGAAATATATTTAAGTTTTATTTGAATTAAAACATACAGAATTTTTCCCTCCTCACGGAGGTAATTTGCTAAACACTACACTTTAACGTCCTGGTGTCGGATTTTCAGGAGTAGGTCTAGATCGCGCGAAATTCGGATTTAAACGATTTTAAAGTTTTTTGTTTTTATTTGTCATAGTGATATAGATTTTACTAACAACTGCTTTTTGATAAACTTCAATTCATAGTCAGTCACTGGTGAAAAGTTTGTGGCGATTGGATAAAGATGACATCATTTTTAAGGCGATTGAAAAACATCGATATGATCTGCGAAAAACTGTATCGAAACACCGCAACAGACCACTGGAAAAAAGTTAGGAAACGAAAAAAGTTGAAAGCCTAGTAAATATAAAAGTTCGGATATTTTAAGCGTTTTTAACAACTTCTTTTTTTGCGTTTTAAAACATTTGCTTCTATTTTTTCCAATTCATCAGAGCTCTGTTCCGCTGCTAGTTTATTGTAGTGTTGTTCAAATAGATCATTACTACGTGTCTCAGTATGAGCTGCCGTCTTTCTTCATAATCGACGTCTGTTGTTTAAATCATAAAGCTCAAACTAATTTTATATGGCAAAAAAGGGAATCATTAAGGTTGCAAAGTATGAGGAAATAAATTTTTGAAACCTTAATTTTAATCATGCAGGGCGGTCTATTTTATTTGTTTCGACTATGAATACAAATGAACTCCGGAAGAAACTGTGATTCTCCCTGTTACAACATTAACATAAGAGGTTAAAAAAGAACCTTTTTTTTCAGTCAAAGGCTTACTAGGTTGGTCTTTAAACTGCATGGACCATGTAAATCCAAATTCACTTAAATTTCGTTCGTTCACCGCTTTTTATCTTATCTTTTTAAGAATGTCGAATTTTATCCTGAGAGAAACGGAATCTGAAACTGATTTCCCACTTACCTTGACTCTTAAAAAAAGATGAACTTTTAAGATCGCTGTTACCTTGTTTGGTCTCAGTCTTTCGCAAAACTTTTCAGTTTTGCTCACTTGGTTTTGTTGATCTTTTTATTATTTTATGCTAAGGTACTGTTACAAATGCTAAGGTCTTGTTTTATACCGCGGGAAGCTGCATCTATGAACCGAGAGGATAATTCTTTCAATAGACCTTTGTCACGCGGCGGCTATTTTGTCTCAGGAGATTTCAAAAGCTTTGTTTATACACGGCTAGCCTCGTTCTCTCTACGAGGCTAGCCGTGCATAAACAAAGCTTTTAAAACTCCCGAGACAAAATGGCCGCCGCGTGACAAAGGTCTATTAAAAAAGGGAATATCATTTTAACAACTACTTGACTGCTAGCTTAAAAGCCGATTGGAGTAACTTCCAGCAATCTACCTTTGATTTAATTGCACCCGAAGCACTAAGGAAGTAGTTCAATCAAAGGTATAGTCTTGAAGAAAAAGAAAAAGTAATAAAAAATCATAACCACAAAAAATATTGTTTCATAACTTCCAAGGATTTTAATGTAAAAAATAATCTACTAAAGCCCAGGAAGAAAAACAGCTGTCGATGACCCACATCAAAACAACGATATTTACAATTCCATTTGCAAGTGAATGATTTTGACAATTTTTTATTTAGGGATGTTTTTCATTTATCGCAAAAGAGAAAATCACGTAAAACGTAAACATAAAATATTGGAACGCAAAACCTAGGAACTTTGTTCAGGTGAAAGTGTACTTTTCACTCTTAATGAAATTTAATGCCAAGTCATGCATAGACTGGGATAAGAAATTTGTTGTGCATTAAATAATGTCTTTGAACAATGTCTTTTTCATTTATTCATTTTTTTATTTGTTAAACTTCCGACGTATTTTTTGTCAATGCTGACCAGGATTTCCCTTGAATCGGTCATAAACAGAGGTTTTTGCTCATCTACTTTTGCATTTGACTTGACTTGTATTTGCCTGTGTTCTCGGATACTTTGTGCTTTTTTATGAATGGGATTTAAAAATAGGAAAAATATGCCAAAAATAGACTGACTTTTAGAAAAGATGCTGTAAAGTGGCTCACTCTCCAAAAAGCTGCTCATAATCGAAAAGGAAAAAGTTGCTCAAAAGTTGCCGAGCTGATCTGTCTAGGCCTATCCCAAGCGGTTGGGGATTTCGAAACGTTCTGGATTTATTTAAAATACAGTACATTTACAGCAATAAAGAGGATGCAAAGTTATAAACTAGGTCTCTGAAAGGGGACCCATTTGTCAATAGAAGGTAAAGGAAAGAGGTACCTCTTTCCTGTCAAAATGGTATATAAAAGAGTATAAGGCGTATAAAACTTTGTTGAGTACCCCCCGGGATCTTTAGTCGTGGGTACATGGTTTTCGCCTTCGCTCATTGATTCTTTCTTTGGTTTTGAAGAAAAAAAGTAATAGACTAATTCCAATATATAAAATTCATACTTGGCTGCGAGGCTTGGGGGAATAAAACAAAATATATCATCTAAAGGCTCAATAATGAATAATACATTTCTTTTGGTCGATTAAAAAAAAATCACCGGACATGTGACAACAGCAACAGTAGGCATTCAAGCAGGTTACGATTTGGGACCATGGAGCTCATGTTTGGCACTATGTATTCGAAATCAAAATCTACATCTACTTTAAAGAAGTCTCGTATAACTTATCTTATTTTTTACCCTTTGATCATTGATATAGATAAAAAGGTACTTAATTACTTAAACTATCTCTCGTAGAGGAAGGAAAGCCACAGATTTTCCTTCTTATTCCCTATTTCCACGAAAAAGCTTCACCAGGTAAAGTTACTTAAAAGGAAGACCCTTTTGGCCCTCCTCTATTCCTAGTAACTGAAAGGCGCATGCGTGGAATCCTGGGTCACTTACCATGTTTCCTTGTGGAAATCAGGCCAATACTACATTCCAAAAAAAATTCTCTACAATGTAACGCATGACAGTGATCTTTAGAAAAAAAGAGAGAGAGAGAAAGAGAAAAAGAAAAAAAAAGTAGTTGCATGGTCAATAAATAACTTATTTTTCTTGGCTTACCAACAGTCTTTATATTTCGGAAGAAAAAAGGATAAAATTGACAAAATATGGACGTAATGACAAACAATGCCACAATGCCAATCAACCAATGTCTATTACCGCGTATACGTACAAATTAATACAACAGTTAAAAATGAGAGAGACAACTGGTTTGCTTTTGTTCTTAAGTTAAGCTTTTCAAGTTCGGGCTCTTTACACTCCATGCCACTATTTAATAACAAAAAAATCCTTTCACTTTTGGCAAACCGAGAAAATATATTTTCCTTAACTTTAAGAAAATCTAAAAATATTGACAGCTGACTAAAATGCATGATCACAAGTGGCATCGGTTTTGTACCAGTCACAGTTTGTCTTGCTTTGTCTTCCAGCCTAAAAGTCCGACGATAAATAACGATTTTATAACTTGTAAAGTGAGGCAAACCTATTTTGAAACCCAAACGGTCTTCAAAAATTTTGACCTGTTGAAGTTATCACCAGGTAGAATTGATAAATACAACTTTAAAGACCTGTAACAGCAAATAGTGACTTATCAACAAGACAAATAACGAGAAGATAATTTTTGAGTTTACATAGTTCACCGAGCAACTAGCCAAATTAATACGTTCCTCTTTGAATTAACAGAAGAACTTCCTTAATGTTTCTTTTACAGCTTCCCTTACTTCTCTGATCTTCCAACAATAAATTAATGGGTTTAGCGACGAGTTTAAGAACACTAAAGTACTGGTAAATTGGCGAGCAATGTAAAAATTTAAAGGCACCTCTCCTTGAGGTATTAACCAAGCTGACGTTATAATTGAAGGCAGGTAACAAACAACCAATGCTACCTGCACCCAAAGTACACTGTTCACAGCTTTTCTGTATCGAGCTCTATTCAGTGGAATTGTGTGGTTCGGTTGTCCTTGAGAAACGTGGTTCTGAACACGTATTTGGTTGTGACGCAGGGTGAAGAAAATTTTTATGTAAGAGAATATTGAGGTGACTAGGCATAGACTACCACCTACCCTTGGAAGCCACCACATTATTTGAATTCCAAAGAAATTTAACGAAGAAAGAAGCGACAATATCCAAAAAGCAATCAAACTTATACGTATTCTTTTCAAAGTTACCACTTGTCTGTATCTTAGCCCTAGTAACAGAGCAAGAAGTCTGTCCACGCTTATTGCGGTTACAATGTTCAAAGACACCGAACACAAAATATAGCTTGAGATGGGTCCGGCCTTATGTGCATAAAAGCAAATATGCCATTGCCTATTCACAACAGAAGTCCAGTAAGTCACAGCCAAAGGCTCCGCAACCATACCAACACAGAGATCTGTTATCGCTAGGTTACGATACAGCAGTTTGGACGGCGGGTGTGTTGAAGTTTCCTTGTGTAGGGCAACTAGGATCAGTGTGTTCCCCAGAAATGCTGCAATGGACAGGAAAATGTTAACAGCTGAAAGAAAGGTTAGCTGGCCATGCAACCCTCCAGTGACTGTCTCCGAGCAGAACAGTTCTTCGACCACTATCTGGTTTTCATTTTCGGTAACATTTGTCTCCTCCATGGCATCTCTCTTTGCTGCCACGATATGTTCAAGCGCACGCTGTATTAACTTTAGATTTCCATTTATATAGGTGTCAGGTGCTATCTGCTATCAGTCCATCTTGTAATTTACTGACCACTAATTTCTATTTCATTTCCTTTGTTTAAGTCAGTTCATGCATTTTTTAAAAATTATTTACCCGTTTAACAACAGAACTGAACAAAGTTGTCTTTTTTTCTTAATAAAAGCTTCAGTCAAATAGGAAAATTAGGCCAGAGGGGAAACAAAGGTTCAGCACGAATTGTCTAGTAAATTTCAAACTAATACTGAACTATGCATGACGGTGAGGTTTTCTAACACCTGTCGCACGTTTGTAGCTATATTGCCTCACTTTGTTTTAAGACCTGTCGCACTTTGTAATAACAATGGTCGTAATTTGAAATAAAAGGCTAATTTTCGCATTTTGCAATAAAATAAGCTTCGCACGTAATAATAAACTTGGAAATAAAACTCTTTATAATTGGTGCCTATGTAGAACAACTCTAATAACAATAATTATCATCATTATAATCAACTGATATTTGAAAAACTTAATACCTGTCGCACTTTGTAATAATTCAATCGTACTTTGTACTGTAATTACTATTGAAATTTGCCATAAACCGTGTCGCAAATTGTATTAACTGACCAAGATTTGCCTGTTACATGTCATAAACTAAGTGAAGGTTAAAACACAGAGACAAAAAAATCCGCCTTCAACAAGTAATTGATCTTTGATCAAGAAGTTTAGTATCAACAGTACATGTGGAAACGGCATACAGGAACTCCTCGGATTTTATATTTGAATCGGAAGTGCCCCAAGGCGGGCCGGGATTATTCTTTAAAACACTTTATTACAAAGTGCGACAGTTTACTACCAAGTGCGATCGACAGTTATTACAAGTTGTGACAGCACTTTTATTAAAAATAGCTAAATGGTTCGTTATAAATTGTGATAGGTAATATAAACTGCCATGATTATAACTAACTACGACAGAATAGCATGTATTTAATAGCGCAACAAGCTAAGTTTGGTTTCAAAAATATCATGGGTGACATACAAAGTAAAACCATTGCTAAGACCATCGCACTTTGTAATCAGTCGTACTTTGTAGTGAACTTGAAAATAAAACTGTTTAATTAGATGATGGGCATGCAGACTAAGGCTTATAACTACCACTATCACTCATTCGCATCAAGAAATGGTCTATTGTACCGGGTCCAATTCACCAAAACAATAGCCTTTTGTCCTAGGTGTTGCTTCCGAAAACAGACCGAACAGTCTGTGCATAATCGTTTTATCTTCGGCGTTTCAATTTTGTAATTAAAGGGGTGGCGGCGAGAGAGGGGGGAGAGGGGTAGGAGGAGATAGTTTTTCTATACAAATTAGTCCTCTCGGCTATCTAAAAGGTGGGAGGAGGTGATCATATTGTTCCGTTGTTCCACTACAGGCTTATTGGACACTGGTTGCAAAGGGAATTATTTAATTGTTAGTTTCGATTCTAGACCACGACAAAATGCAGTTCAATTTATAATAGTTTTTTTACCTCTACTCTTGGAAAAGGAAAAGAAAAAACAGAACTTTTTGGCTCTTTTCTAGTGAGTTTAAATTCTTGCGGGCTTATTATAATTCAATCCTCGTTACAAAAACACCTCTGCTTTTTTAACCTGGGAATCTGAAAAACAGTTCATATACTTTATTTGCATGAGCTGGCAATAAAATACGTATATGTATTTAGAGTCTGAAAAATATATTGGAAAATGTAAATAATTATTAAAGGTTGTTTAATTCACAGTTTGTCTTGCTACTTATGTCATCCAGCAGTAAAAAAATCTAAACACCCAGGCCATAAACTTTCTTCGGATACCTTTGAGCTGTTAAACTTATCGTTTGTGTACAGCTGATGAATTTTAATTCAAGTATTGGTCAATAAGCGCTAATGGCCTTGTTGATATATCTTACAATTTAGCATTTTTAAATGCTGAGCGCTAATGGCCTTGTTGATATATCTAACAATTTAGCACTGTATTGTTAGATATATCAACAAGGCCATTAGCGCTTAGCATGTAAAAATGTTAAATTGTTAGATATATCAACAAGGCCATAAGCGCTTATTGACCAATATTTTTCAGAAAGGACACAATTTTTTGTATTTATATGGTTAACACCATGCAAACAACTGGCCAAATTAACGTGTTCCTGTTTTTCTATGAAAAGCTTCGTTGAGAGTCAATTTTTCTTTTACAAATTACCCGACTTCTCCGATCCTCGAAAAATAAAGTAACAGGTTTCGAACAACGAGTTAAAATACGCTGAAGTAACCGTATATTCCCTCGCAAGGTACGTAGCCAAAAGCCTTCCGTTTTCAAGGCGTCAAAGCTGACGCTATATAAAATGGCTACAGCTATGAACTATTTGAGAAAATATTGGAGATATGCCACACTGTTCCTGATCACAGTAATCCATATGATTACTGCCCGATACTGGTGAACAAATCAAGGGAAATTTAACGTCAAAGGCAAGTTACTGATGATATATATAAGAAAATAGTAGCACCCCTTGCAAAGTGAGGCTAAAAAAAGTGACCCTCCTCCAAAATACCGTTGAACCTGCAGTAAGAGACCACCCGAAATGGAAAGGCTTGGTGGTCGCTTATGGGAGGTTGTCTCTTAC
This sequence comes from Porites cylindrica, assembly GCA_964035525.1. Classification (NCBI taxonomy): domain Eukaryota; kingdom Metazoa; phylum Cnidaria; class Anthozoa; order Scleractinia; family Poritidae; genus Porites; species Porites cylindrica. The sequence goes on from OZ037775.1 coordinate 28,177,776, forward strand.
GGGAGTGGGATGACCGCAAGGGCGAAATTTTTTTATAAGTCAACCTAGAATGGAGTGGTATATTTATTCTAAAAAAATACTGAAAGTTTTCTGGTATTTTTATTGACAAAACCATTAGCTATTCTATGTGACACACATTTACGGAAATGTACTTTCAGAAATGTCCCTAAAACGTCTTTTAAGTGTTTGTTCGTCAAACTTTTCAAACTGAAACCAGGAAATCTATGTCTTTTTCGTAAAGGTAAGGGTTAATATTGTAGTTATAGATGGAACTAATAAACACAGTAATAGAGGAGTAGACAATAACGACAGCCAAAGAATAAATTCCTTTTTGTCCGTTTTACAATGTACTTCACTGTCTAGTAAAACCATGTGTCAGGTGGTCCCAGGGGGAGGTTGAAAACAATGGAAAATTCTAAAACTGTCAGCCCAAAAAGTGGTCGCGGTCGCTTGCAGGAGGTGGTCGTTTACGAGAGGTTCCCGTATAAGGTTGTAACTGAGAACATTTTTGGTGTTTTGGGAAGGTTGTCGCTTATGGGAGGTGGTCGCTACGGGAGGTGATCGCACGTGGAGGTTAGACTGTAAAACAATTATTCTACTCGCGCTTGCTGGATATGAGATGATTATAGCCAACTTGGCGCTTCGCGTCTCCTTGCCTACCCACCATCTCATATCCAACGTGCACTCGTGGAATAATTGTTAAGTATTCGGTGACGCTTTTCGCGAGTCTGAAAGCAAGCATCCTTAGGTTGTAAACGACCAGACACAAATGAAATGCCTGATAAACAGTAAAAAAGTAGTCACGTGATCATTCTCTGATCTCTCAATACTTCACATAAGACGAACGTAGTAAGTTATTTTTTTCGCTCATTCGCGTCAGGTTTGGCTTATTTAAGTACGATGTTTGACCCTGGACTTAGTTCTAAGGGAAAGAAGGTTTATCGCTAGAAATGAGAGTTCAAAATACCCGTTAGAATTTGAGCCATGTAGAGTTTGTAGAGTTTTTATTTGATTTCTATTTATTCTACTTTCCAATAAAGCATCTCTTTATAGCATGTTATCTGTCGAAGGTCCCAATTCCTGAAATATAAGTAATAAATTAAGGAAAGTTTGTCAATCTAATGAGAAAGAAAAAAAAAGAGGCTATCCCCAGATATCAGCACAAAAGCAAATATAGAAGAAACCCTACACGTGACTTCTCCTATAATTAGTTAAGTTACATCTGTTGCATTGGGTTAGAAAAACATGATCACCAGTAGGATTCAATCAGTGTTTCTCGCTTTGTCCCATTGGTAAGTTAAACGAATCCATATAATTTTGTTCATGTATTTCTTAAACGTTTCCAGAAAACATAGCAAATAATTTCCTGTTAGACAAGGGCATAGGAATGCGCAATTCATTTCTAAACAAAATATATTAAGAGTTTCTGCTGAATCAATATTTGTTGCGTTTTTCCAAAAGTGGGGCTAACCCAACCCTAAAAGGGTTGTTCAGACCGAATTTAAGTACTTTCTATATACATGTATCTTTATACCAAACTCGCCAGATAGTCTACCATTGGTGACCACATGATTTAAAGATTTTGTTTTACGCAAATGAAGCAACCGAAATTTACTTAATGATATTTTTAAGACGAAATCGATCAGGAAATTGAGTAATTTTAATTATCAGTGGACAAAAGTTTGAAGAAGAAGTTACCTTTACCTCTATCAGTAACAGCACTGCTTGCAACTGCCTGTTGCACTGCCGCTTGAACAAGCACTTCGACAGACGTCACACGGGTCACGGTTCTTGCCCGGAATTACCAGTCGTTTGTCGTGTGGGTTATTTGAGTCTTCAATATAGTTCTCATCTCTCCCGAGTACTTCAAAGAAAAAACAAAAGAAAATACAAACAAACAAACAAAAGGTTTGTTAAGTAGCGTAGAAGCCATGTTGATAGTTATTAGACAGCCACGAAAACCCTGGCTGGTTTAATACAAGGGAGTTTAGAATATAGATAATAGGGACAGCTCACAGAGGAACTAATAGAAGGAAGAACGTGCTGCGACACTCCCCATTAACTGAACGCATGGAACAGGTTCCCTATTCGTGCGGAGAAGAGTAATACTTAACTTAAATATGGGTCACAGTAAAAACCCGGCAGCGACTAACAACCTGGATTTTTCCAAGTAAGCCTAAATAGGTACTTATATAAATAGTAGTTAGCACAAGTTTAGCCTAGGGCCGTAGCAAGCCTTCAGAAACTAAGGGGCACAAAGATTTTAGGTAGCTCATTTTATTTGAAAAGCAGAGAGTTTTGGGTGCAGAGGACCCATTGGATTGGTCTCTGCATCTTCAAACCGGAAAATGTGAAAAAAACAAAACAAAACAAAACAAAACAACAAGAACAACAAAAAATATATAGCTAAGAGTATTTAGTGGTTCAGCTAACATATTCTTCATATAAAATCTACATACATTGATGTAGTTGGAGTAATAAGTCACGCATGTCTCTAAAAACGATTCGAAATGTTGCGAGAGTGTACAAAATTATTTCATCGATTTTATAAAATATATAAGAACCTGCTTCAAATTTTAGGCGAAAGAGGTTCCTATATAGAGAGGGCTTAACTGGCGGATTTTATCCCAACAGGTTCTCAAAATCACGGTTCTTAGTCGCGGAGTTTTATTGTATTTTATTAATGGTTTATCGTTTGTTTAACACATGCCTGCACTCCGCGCCTACTTCTTTCGCCCGAAAAACACGAAAAAAAAAAACACCTGTTCTTCAGGCTAACCGTAGATTGGTTTTTTGTGGAGAAAAGAAGGGATCATTGAAAGATTTCATGGTGCATGTACTTACCTTCGTAAGACAAGGGGTGAGAATTCACTGCAGCTGATGACAGAAAAATGACCAAAATCGCGACACTCACAGCTTTCATTATGAACTACGCAAAAGAGCCGAGTGCAACAGGCGTCAAAGAAAAACGTTCAATGATATTTAAAGCAAACGAAAGAATAAGAACATTCTACTCCAGAAGGCAACTTTATATCAATCGAGCTATTAACATAAGCTGAATGAGGCTTTTAAGCCATAGTGGTGATCAATATTTATATGTATATTTTTTCAATTTCACTGTCGACTGCAAAAAACTGCAATAACGAAAAACCCAGGTTGCCAGAATGATGGGAATGAAAAGCAGAAAAAGAATGGAGGAGGAAAAGAAACAGAAAAATTTTGGGGATAATGTTTTTTAAAATAACACATTCACATTACGAGCTTTAATAAAAAATTAAGGGTAAAGAAACGTTCACTTTATTTTAGAAAGCAATCAAACTATCCCAACTATACTAACGTCGTACCGAGCAGTTGCAGAACATAATTATATTGTTGACCTAAGTATTGCTAGCTTTTTTTTTTCTTGCGTGGCTAAAGCAACGGTCTTGTGTTCTAAAACTGTAGTTAATTCGTGCCGTCAAATCTAAAAGCAATATTATTCTGGCGTAAACATTTCTGCGGGAGAAAAGGCCATTAGCTGCTATTGATGTCATCCTGTCTTCCTTTTTTTCTTTCAAGATGACTATTTTGAATAATGACTGTTTTGAATAAAACAATTCTGCGTAAACGTCAATAAAATGACTAAAAACAGACTATTTTTTTACATTTGTTAAAACGACTCTCCTTCCGCCCTCTTCTTGGTATAGAGAGCAATGATGCATTTACATCAGTTCACGTGGAAACATAATAAGTTTCACATGACAAGTTCTTGGTTTTGTTCCAGCGTCGATTTCTTTTCATTGTCCTGAAAATATTTACAGTATCAATTTGTTAAGTGACCTAGTGGACATAGAGTTGAGTGAATATTCATCACTATTAAAAAGAAAAGCAAATGTTAACTTGTGGTGTTTTGAGAGCGGGCGTTTTAATTCCTACTGATTAGCTTGGTTTAACGGGTATCACACCTATTAACTAGCGAAAGCACCATGAAATGATTTTATTCGTAGGTGAAACGTCTCGTGGATCAAAGATGGACGGAACACACAAACGAAAGAGGTGTCAAAAGGATAACTTTCATAGGAAGTGTATAGTTCACATGTAGCCAACAGAAAACTTATTTCAGCCAAGAGTTACAAAAGGTTGCAGAGCTGACCTATTGGATTGGTCTCTGTATCTTAAAATCAAAAATGTTTCACGTAGCGGCAGAGACATCATTGTTTCAATGCTTTAAAAGATGAATTTTTTAAATTTCAACTTTTATGCGTGCTTGTTTTGCCTTTTTAGGGCAAAAAACTTGTGGGAAGTGGGAGGGGGCGGGGACGGGCACAGTCCCCCGTCCCCTCCCAATGCTACGGCTCTGCGGGCTATTTAGGTTATTAAATAGGTTCCTATTTTGTGAAACAAAAAACGAAAAAAACAAAAAACAACAACAACAACGAAAAAACAATATAGCTAAGAGTATTTAGTGGTTCAGCTTACATATTCTTCATATAAAATCTACATACATTAATGTTGTTGGAGTAATAAGGCACGTATGTCTCCAAAAACCATTAGAAATGTTGCCCAAGTGTACAAAATTATTTCATAAATTTTATAAATAAGAACCTGCTTCAAATTTTAAGCGAAAGAGGTTCCTATACAGAGGGGGCTTATCTGGCGGATTTTAGCCCAACAGGTTCTCAAAATCACGGTTCTTAGTCGCGGAGTTTTATTGTACCTTTTCAATGGTTTATCGTTTGTTTATAAAATGACTGAGATAGTACGCGTGATCTGATTGGTCAAAAACCTATGGTTTATTATACCGGTAAACCCATAGAAAAAGGCATCCGGACCACGAGCCATAAACAAAACCGGATTGATCTGCAAACAACGATTTTAGAACGGCTAAAAAACAGAACAAGTTACTTACCCAGCCCTTCTTAATATTAAAAGCGTTGGTTTCCACATTTTATTACTGAGCCTCACAATTCGCTACTGCCATAGCTTTAGAAGTTATAAAGTACAAAGCTGGAAAACAGTTTACATTTCACGACGATGCCAATCGCAGAGAAAGACAACAACTGTGTGAATTTCTGGTGTAGAGAGTCTCTAGGAAAACTTAACCATGTGCCAACCAGCAACAAAACGGATAGTTTTAGCATTCTTGATTTATTTTATGTCAAAATTAAATTCCTTAATGAAAGAAATTGTTCCAAAAAGAGATCTCTGATCAAGATATGGTACAAAAACGCCCGCTGTAGGTTCAGTAAACAAGCTGCCAACGATGATGAAAGATGTCAGAGTTTCGGGCTGGTTTTTTCCAACATTTGCACAAATTATTCGGTGATATCGATGCCATAACCTACCTCAAACCACCTGACTTCACGAATCGACAAATATTAACGCCAATATGTGGCTACGGCAAAGAAACCTTTGACCACTGACATATTTCCATCGGTCTCTGCACGTGCATATAAAGTTACATGCGACAACTTCGCAAATGCAGCCACGTCGTTACCGCAGCATTTCTTGATCATTATAAAGTCCAGAAAACAGACCTTAAACCACTGCGGCTTGTAAAAAGTGAATGAAGTCCTCCATTACAATAACTGTCAGTTCCGTCTGTAACAATGAAATTCTTACGGATCGACTCAACAAAATACAGCTGCGTACAGTCTGATGTCCAATTAATTTCTACTTCTGTAGTAAACAAACCATGAACTTATTCTTTCATTCTACGTTCGCATGAATTTGTGTTGACTTTTCCTGTAAAACAGCTTTCATAAGTTATCATGTAATGAGTGCAAAAACTCGTGTTTTGAAGTGCTGCTGTTTGTTGTTTGACTGAACTGAGTTTTCTGAGTTTTGAGAAAGTTCAACGCTATTAAATCGAGAGTTATGATTGGCTTATGATGAGTTTAGAGAGAAGACGTGACTTGATCACGGTACTAAAACCATATTTTTTACCTAAAAGACTCCATTCTACTAGAAGTTATTTTATAAAAGCAATAGACCACACTTTCTATGGGTTTACCGGGGTGATAACCCACTTGGGATGTTGTGAGAACACTCGAAAAGCTTGTAAATCACTCGCCTTCGGCTCGTGATTTACAAGCTTTTCTCGTGTTCTCCCAACATCCCGCGTGGGTTATCACGCCGGTAAACCCATAGAAAGTGTGGTCTATTGCTCAATTAACATATGCATGCGCTCCGCGCCCGCTTCGCTCGCCCGAAAAACACGAAAAAAAAATAGGTCCACCTGTTCTTCAGGCTAACCGCAGATTGGCTTTTTGTGGAGCAAAGGAAGGATCATTGAAAGATTTCATGGTGCATGTACTTACCTTCGTAAGACAAAGGGTGAGAATTCACTGCAGCTGATGACAGAAAAATGACCAAAATCGCGACACTCACAGCTTTCATTAGTTATTTATTATGAGCTCCGCGCCTGCTTCTTTCGTCCGAAAAACAAGAAAAAAAATACCACTTGTTCTGCATGCTAACCGCAGATTGGCTTTTTGTGGAGGAAAGAAGGGATCATTGAAAGATTTCATGGTGCATGTACTTACCTTCGTAAGACAAGGGGTGAGAATTCACTGCAGCTGATGACAGAAAAATGACCAAAATCGCGACACTCACAGCTTTCATTATGAACTACGCAAAAGAGCCGAGTGCAACAGGCGTCAAAGAAAAACGTTCAATGATATTTAAAGCAAACGAAAGAATAAGAACATTCTACTCCAGAAGGCAACTTTATATCAATCGAGCTATTAACATAAGCTGAATGAGGCTTTTAAGCCATGGTGATGATCAATATTTATTTATATATGTTTTCAGTTTCACTGTCGATTGGTAAAACTGCAATAACGAAAAACCCAGGTTGCCAGAATGATGGGAATGAAAAGAAGAAAAAGAATGGAGGAGGAAAAGAAACAGAACAAAAAAAACTACATCGGATTGAAACACTCCATGAAAACCATGACAACTACCAATAATAATGATACAATTTTTGGGATAATACTTCTTAAAATAAAACATTCAAATTACAAGCTTTAATAAAAAATTAAGGGCAAAAAAAACGTTCACAGTTTATTTTAGAAAGCAATCAGACCATCCCAACTATACTAACCTATTGCTACCTTTTCTTTTTGTCTTGCGTGGCTAAAGCAACGGTCTTTTGTTCTAAAAATTTAGTTAATGGGTGCCGTCAATTCTAAAAGCAATACTATTCTGGCGTAAATATTTCTGCAGAAGAAAAGGCCATTAGCTGCTATTGATGTCATCCTGTCTTCCTTTTTTTCCTTTCAAGATGGCTGTTTTGAATAAAACAATTCTGCGTAAACGTTAATAAAGTGACTAAAAACAGACTATCTTTTTACATTTGTTGAAACGACTCTCCTTCCGCCCTCTTCTTGGTATAAAAAGCAATGATGCATTTACATTTTACCTGGAAACATAATAAGTTACACATGACAATTTCTAAGTTTTGTTCCAGTGTCGATTTCTTTTCATTGTCCTGAAAATATTTACAGTTTTAATTTGTCAAGTGACCAAGTGGACATAGAGTTGAGTGAATATTCATTATTAAAAGAGAAAAGCAAATGTTAACTTGTGGTGTTTTGAGAGCGAGCGTTTTAATTCCTACTGATTAGCTTGGTTTCACGCATATCACACCTGTTAACTAGTATAAGCACATGAAATGATTTTATTCGTGGATAAAACGTCTCGTGGATCAATGATGGACTGATCACACAAATAAATGATTTAAAAGAGGTGTTAAAAGGATAAGTTCCATAGGAAGTGTATAGTTCACAAGTGGCCAACAGAAAACTTGATTCTGCCACGAGTTACAAAGATACTTCAAAAGATTTTGAAAAAAGTATCGAGGAAAAAAATTGGGTGAAAAACTGTAAACAGATGCACCGTAGAGACATTTTGTTCAAACTGTATCCCTCAGGGTAGAATTTGAAGAAAATGTGGTCTCACTCGGGTGGGCATACGACGGAATTCAGACATTTTTACCCTTAAAGGTATCCTAAGGCCAGGCTTGTGCGTTAAAGAACTATCAAATGGTATTTAAAGAGAAAGAAAGAAAGAAAGGAACTTGTCAAATAATGGAGTGCAAGAGTATGGTCTTTTTAAGCGCGGTCAAATAAAGCCTGAGTCACTCTTAAACTGGTCTCGTTTAGGGGTTTATGTCTGCTTTTCCCAAGAGCACCCCCTTCTATTTTATATGAGAGATCCCGGGAAAAACCCGCATTTTATCTAGGCTTACCCTAAAATGACAAAATAATTTTTCAATCTCAGCAGTTGAACCGAGAGAAATGTCCATGCCTAGACTACAGGGTGTTTTAAAAGTTCGTTCCTATTTTTTATTCGCTTAAATTTCACTAGTTATTTAAAAAAAAGCCTTTTGTAAAACTTAGTATGTTATTCATGATTCATTTAACATTGAATAACTAAAATATTAGTAACCAGAATGTGGAACATTCTGTGTTACTATTTCGTCTGAGGACAAGTTTTGGGATCCGAGGTACAGAAACTGGAGTGGTTTGCGTCATACCTATCGGGACGTTCTCAGCGTGTCTCACTAAGTGGGAAGTGTTCGAAATCTCTACAGTTAAATCAAGGAGTTCCTCAAGGGTCATGATTAGGGCCGTTACTGTTTACTCTGTATGCCAGTAAACTGTTTGAAGTTGTTAAGAGACACCTGCCTAGCGTTCATGCTTATGCAGACGATACGCAGTTATATTTAGGGTTTAAACCTGGCTGTGCCTCAAGTACCGATGATGCCATTGCTGCTATGGAACAGTGTGTAAATGAGGTAAGAGCCTGGATGCTGTGTGACAAACTGAAGATCAATGATGGCAAAACAGAGTTTGTAGTAATAGGCACCCGTCAGCAACTATCCAAGGTTCATGTTGACTCGCTTGCAGTAGGGGATGCTCAAGTGTCGCCTGTTCAGTCGGTCAAGAACTTAGGGACATGGATAGATAGTAACATGAGTCTTCAAGTTAATATCAATAACACGTGTAAAGCAGCCTATTACTACATTACAAATGTAAGACGAATAAGAAAGTATTTAAGTAACCAAGCAACCCAGACACTTGTTCTTGCCCTAATAATTGGGCGCATTGACTATTGTAATAGTATTCTGTATGGGTTACCAGCTAAACAAATAGCAAAGTTACAACGGCTCCAGAATTCCGCAGCAAGACTTATTTTTAAGATTCCAAGGTTTTATCACATCTCACCAATTCTGTGTTATGCTTCATTGGCTTCCAGTAGAATTTAGGATTCATTTTAAGATTATTATAATTACTTTTAAAGCGATTCACGGACAAGCTCCGGTATATCTACAAGAACTCATTAGCAAAAGGGAGGAAAAGAGATACGATTTAAGATCGTGTGCAATGGGAATCATGCTTCAAACGCCAAGAACGTTAACTAAAAAGACATTGGGTGACCGTGATTTTTTAGCTGCGGCACCTAAACTGTGGTATGGGTTACCATCACAAATACGAAATGAGCCCAATTTTCATAGGTTTAAAAGTTTACTTAAGACCCATTTTTTAGATTAGCTTTTTATTAGGTTTTTTTTGGATTATGTATATATTATATTTTTATAGATCCATTGTTTTTTTTTATATGATATTTTTAGTTATTTTTGGATAACTTATTAATGGCGATAATTTACTTTCATGTAATGCGCAATTGATCATATTTACATGTATTTTGCGCAATATAAATATTAAATCATTATTATTATTATTATTATGTCTTCTTTTATGCTTTCTGACATTTTCTAAGCGGTGAGGTATAGAACGTACGAGCTCCCATGCAACGCGTGTCCAAAGTCACATTCTTCCAGGCGAAGGGTAGTCACCGTCTTAGCTTGTCCAGTGGTTAGGGGGCTGGATCTTTGTATGTTGTCTCGTCTACGATAATCCAGATGGTCTCTAGGGGGTTCATATCACGTGAGTTTGCCGGCCGGTCCTCCTTTGGTAAAGTTGGCAAATCTTTCTGATACCATGCCTACATGAAGTGTGTAGCGCTTTTTTCTCTTCAAGGCTTTCCAACTTTTTTTGGTAACTTATCCCCATACCGTTGTGCTCGAAACTTTGATCGATAATGTGAAGTTGAAACTTTTTTACCTTTCTGTTTTGTGGAATTATTACGCATATACTTACAGCTTTTTCGATAATATTTCTCACACTGAGTTTGTGAAAAAACGGCCATTCACCTCCTTGGTTTGTCTTCTAAGGTCTTTACTTTTGACCACTTGTTCGGTAATCGTTCAGACTTCTTCAACAATTTGGCAATTTTTTTAGGACTGAATGGCCAGAAGGCCATAAAAATAGATGCTTGAGCTGAAGCACAAGCAGTGTAGACCTTCATTTTCATGAAGGAGTAGAGGAAATTAAAGAAAACGTTCAAAATACCAAAAGAGAAAACCTACAAAATGGGCAGAAAAAGTATGGCGGGAAAACCTCGCGTACTTGTACAGTTGGGGCAAAAATTAAAAAAAATATATAATTTCTTTAAATTTTAGTTTGAAATTGCTTTGAACGGTTATTTAGATAAATTTTGTACCTGAATTAGTTCACATTTGCCTAGAGTAGCATTTTAATGCACAAAGCATTTAAAAATGCTTTGCGCAAAATACAGTTTACAATCGGAACGAACTTTTGAAACACAAAATTGTATATCAAAAAGAACCTTAGGGGCCTTACGTTACTTCGTCCTAAAACCCTAAGGTAACTCAGACCAATCAACTTTCAACCTAAGACGGGAATTGACTCTACTGTTCGCACGTATTCAGCGGCTAGCATTAAGTGGTTTTTCTCTAGCGACCAATTTCTTATGGAGTCCTTAATTTATTTAGTTTCTTACCTCTATTAAACGGCACCTTTGTCAAGATGTACACAAAAGTGCAATAGATACAGGGTGTACATTGTGCATGGTCTTTTACTCCATTTCTTTTGGCACAAGAAGAGGTGGAAACACTTTGAGGTCAATTTTGTCACCGTCTGTGATTCTCTCGATAAACTCTTAGGTTTGTTGAAACTGTATTAAACGCTCCGTTGGCCATTGATTCCCCAAGGGTCATCCCTCAATGGAAGTTTGACTGTCCTTGAAATTCAGCGATTTCAATAAATTCTTCTGGCAGTGTGACACCAGTCATAGTAGTGCACCCAGTAATTTATAGAATTTCACTGCACACCTCGGACACACCTCTAACTTCATCTTATCCGGGGCTGTTATCTGTCTTCATTTGTCGGTAATAGTTTTCTTAATACGTAAAAACCATCATAACTCAAATTGGGATAGCCTCACTGTCATGATCGATCACTTAATGCCGTGAATTATAAAGGCTAGTTACATGGAGTACACAGTCTCGATTGTCTGCACCTAGGGCAAAATCTTAAAGTCTGGAATTAGATACACTGCAGGAGACAGGAAATACACAATCGCGCTTAGGAAAGCCGTGTGAAACATCTGTATCATGATCAAATTTAATGAGGAACTGAAAGGATCAAGAATCAGTGTTTAGACGGCTCAGCAGAATACAAACTAACAACGAAAAAAAAACTTTACTTCTAAGACATTTACTCGTCTTACCGACTTAGTCATAATGAGGAAAAAAACAACTAAAGAAAAGCCTAAAGCAATCCGGTAGCACGCGTCACCAACAAACGACTAGCGAATAGTGAAATACAATGAGCGACAATCTGTTAGAATGTTCCTTTGCGAAACTATTACCTTTGCTCAAGTGCGTGCCCAAAGAGGCTACTTCTCCCTCTCACTCACGAGGTTTAGCTCATTCAACATGGCTTTAGAACTGAGGTACAAGATAAATGGTCATGAACTCTTAAAAATCCTTATTTTCATTAAAATTTGTGCACGCAAGTGAGATGATGGCGCTGCCCAGCCCCATCACAATACTCTTGGGCTCTGGTAAAATACTTCCTGGGAGAACCAAAGCGGCTTTTTTCTAACACATAGGAAGCTAATCGAGGCGGAAACATATACAACAGGCCAACTGCACGAATGCGTCATTTTGATATGTCGAGCAGAAGCCATTTCGATTTTCCTTTCAAATCTAAATTTAGCAATCCAAATAAGGTTTAAATAAAAAAAAGCCCTAATGTATACCATAACTGAAAAATCTGGATAATTCGAGAAGTAGCAGTAGTAGTAGTAGTAGTAGTAGTAGTAGTAGTAGTATATGTAGTAGTCGTAGTAGTAGTAGTAGTAGTCGTCGTCGTCGTCGTCGTCGTCGTCGTCGTAGTAGTAGTAGTAGTAGTAGCAGCAGCAGCAGTTGTAGAATGACGTCATCTTGGGAACGGCCTATTTTGTATCACCACCAGGTTAATCGTGGTTATACAGCGCTGGCTGGATCTGGATTATTCAGCTACAAATACGTGGAGTCAATAAAAATATTTACCAAAAATATGTCCTGGCTTGCAATACCAGGAGCCGTTAGATACGAACAAACGACAGACATAGAGGAGTCCGGTTGTTTAATCAAACATTTGAGAGCGCTATCCACCCGATAAATCACTATCCACCGAATAAGTTTTACGGAAAAAATTGTGTTATCTACCTTTAGAGCATATATTTTCGGCCAGGGCTGTAAGAGATATCATTTGCACAAGAAGATCAATAGGTAGGAGTGACAGATATGAGTTAACCATCAAATAGCTAGAGTATTTAAATTAAAAAAGTCTGAAGACAATTTTGTGATTGATACAGTTTATTTCTTTATCGACCAAATCAATTAACCAAACGTAGTTCTTCATTTAAGACTGTAATTTATCTCTGATCTCATCGCATAACACAATTAAATTAAATTCGCCAATCAATCAATGAATCACTTAGTCATTACGGTCTTGTTAAGAATCAGTCTGCTATACCAAAACAGTAGCAAAAAAAGAACTGCGATTGTTGACGTTCCTCGAAAAATAAATTCCTTTTTCAATCATACATTGTACAGCTTTGATTTTTACTCAGGTTTAAAAATCTCTCTTAACCCTTCAACTTAGCGACCTAACTTACCAACAACTTTTTCCTTTCCCTTTTCACAGTAGTATCCACCCAATTTAGATTTTGAATTAGTGGGTATATCTGGCTTTTGGGGACAGGGAACACATGTGCTATCATACCATTCTGGTTGGTATGTGTTCCCTTTGCAGCAAACCTCTTCAGACGCCAGGTTATCTTCAAACAGCTTGAAATCGCTCTTCTTTGTGCGATAATGGCGGAGCTTTACTCTCGCTTTGATGAGGAGGTTGGTTGCTGGGTTTGGTGCTTTCCACTTCACTTTTTTGTTTCCTGACTCGACGGTGTAGCTGAGCTTCCAGGTGGAAAGAATTGTAGGCATCAAACTTTCTTGAGGCTTTTTAGTAAACGTGTCGCAAATATTCGGGAGGTTTTTACATAAACTGTAAGGATTTGGAATCTCGTTTCCGTCTGAGCATTGCGAGGATCGATAGCCTAGGTAATAGACAGTTAAGAATTTGCTGTGTTCAAGAGGTATACTGTACACGACATCTGAAGTATCACTTGTCATGCTTCCAGCTATCGAAGTCAACTCAATTGACGTTCTTGTTGTGACACTTGTTTTCTTTTTCCTGCCGTACCTTTTGAGAGGAAGATACATTTTAAAACTTTCTACGAAAGGAGCTGAGTTCTCTTGAAGTCCTAGCCAGTTATATTGTCGAAGCCAGGTGCGATTTGCTGGTATTCGAAATGTCACAGAGTTCCCCTGTGCTAAAGAAGGAATATTGATAAAACCTGTGTCGCCTTTGAATTGTGGCTTGGTAGGTAAATAGACAAATTTGTTCTCCTCGAAATAACTTATTTTCTTCAAATCAAAACTTATGATGTTATCTAGATTTTCCTTAGAGAAAAATCCAGAAGATGGAGAACAGTCATCCAGTCTTTTTCCTTGGAGCCTATACTCAATTTTGTCACAGTAAACAGCGGCTTCATGTTGGAGGCGATACTGAGTAATGAAAAATCCCAGCATAAGCTTGCTTGATTCAAGAACGTCATTCAACACGTCAATTGATGTTGATAGCTTTTTGCCAACATTACCACGGATTACAGCTGCTAGGGAATCAACAAGGTCAAACTGAAAATCAAAAACGTTTTCCCTAAGCGCAGAAAATTCTGCCAGAGTTCCTTCTAACCTTTCACAGAGCAACATCCCTCCGACAACGCCCTGTCCAAGAGCGGCCCCAGCACCTTGCGCTCCAAATAACAAATCACACGTTTCACTCTTGAAGGTAGCCCACAACGCATCGTTTTTAGCCAAGCGTGCTCGGTTTACTTTTGGAGTGTAATCGCTATAAGCCTTTATGAACTTGTCCGCATCATAGCCAATTTCATCCACCTTGTTTGCCTCGATGGCCTTTACAAGAGTCTGCATACTTGAAATCTGATTAGCATTGTCCTTAAAGTCCTTAGCAAGATCAGCTGAGTCCTTTATGACATTGACAAGCGATGTCCTCAAGGCTACGCCATGTGTAAGTTCCTGGGCGGCTCTTGCCACCTCAGCTAACTGCTCATAGATATCGCCTACCTCAACACCACCAAAGATAACTTTCAACGGATTCGTATGCTCTGCAATTTTCAATGAGAGAATAACAGATTCTTCAACCAGCTGACCTGCAAGTACGGTCACCATCGCCGCCATGGCGTTTTGGATGTCTTTTTCTACCTTCTTTGATATTTCGTCTGATTTTTTCCTGAACTCGCTAAGCTTGTCCGAGATAAAGGTAACATCTGCTTTTGCAATATCTTCATCAAATTTGGCAAGTCCATAGAAATACTTGGAAATCCCTTTGACAGAGGCTTGTAAGTTCTCATCCACAGAACGTATTTCACCCAACAGGTTTAGATGCTTCAAGGCGCTAGTTTTTAGCTGTAGCATTTTACTGTGATCTACTTTTGTAAACTGACGCAAGTTTTTGGTCATTCCAGGGCTTAATATGTTTTTCTTCAATTTCAGGAGGGAGCCATATAACTTGTAAATGTCTCCGAGAGTGCACATGTCTGTAGCTTCGAGTTTTATACAGGCCAGCGATGTAAACTCCATGGAGGTTATCCGTTTGTTGATTAGAGACATAGCTGTTTCTAGATTGGAGTAAGCTCTTTCGCTTGCAGCCTCACGAAAAAAACCATTCCAATGCAAGGTACTGGTGTAGGAGACCATCAGGGTTGCCATTGTCTTAATTTCTTCATATTTTGTTGTCAAGGAGGATTTTTTAAATTCAGGAAGTGAATTATGGCAAAGGCTCCTTGCCATGAAGTCGCTTATCTTATACCACAGTAGGGCGGACATTAAGGGGAGGGCTTTCCCCACGTCGCATTTGTTATCTTCTGTGCAAGCAACTTTGATGTCTGTTCCGTCGGTATTGTCTCCGTAAGGAAAAGGCGTTGTGGATCCAGAACACTGCTTCACGCTTTGACAGATCTTAGCCGTTGAAAGGACATGATCTGTGGTCTCTTCGATTATATCTTCTTTTAATCGGGAGCACATAGCTTCTATTGGAATATCGTAACCCTCACCAAGCTTTTGACCAGAGATTATCGCTTGGATGCACCGAAGTGAATGATAACCCCGGAATGTTTTCAGCATGAATCCAAGTCCACGTTCTTTGTAGTGAGATTCCAATGTGTTGCTTCTAAACAGTGTTTTTACCATTGGTTCTTCCGGTTGGTCAAACAGTTTTTTCACCAGCGTAGGCTCCTTTTCAACTGTGTTAATATTAAGATTATCCAGTCCATTAATCTGGGAACTAACCTTCTGCAAAGTTGCGATGACGTTTTCCATATTAGGAGTAGTAATCTCTTCGGAGAGGCTGATAAATGGTTTCATCATAGCATCCCTTGCCTTGATAACATCAAGCAGCTTTTTGGCCCACTTGGAGTCGCCGTTTGCTCCAGTGTCTGTCGCTGATGCCAGAAGAAGAAAAGCCAGTGCGACCAATATTTTGGCCACATTGGGTGTTAAACACTGCAGCATCGGAAAATAGGTTTCCTTTTTACAGTTCTGCCTAAGAAAAATGGGTTTAGTAGAAAACGATTATATCATAAATAGCCATTTAATGCTATTTTCAACTAGCCTGCGAAGGGAGAGAAACTACGACCGGAAATTCGTCCGCGCTTCGCAGGCTACATCGATAATAGATAAAATAATTTTGTCATCGAGAATCAAATTCTCTATCTTTCTTCTGCGTTAACTAGGCAACAATCTATTGTTAAATAGAAAAGACGATAGAGCCCTGGGGTATTTGGGATAAAATTCACCTAATTTCTCTTCTCATCCTTGTTAACACTTCTCTTACTTAATGCGTTTGAAGAGACACTCCAGTCTATTCATTTCAAAATGTAGCAGGGTAAAACACAGGAAAGCCTTTTCCCCTAGCATGTTTTAAAGGTCATGTACTTCGAAAATTACAATTCCAGTTAAAGAGGAGGAGGCTTGGAGGCTACCCTTACATCTCAGGAAATGGTGGCGAATAAACAAAGGGCGGTTTACAATTTGTCAGAAGACGAAAAGGCGTTAAAAGGCAGGTTTCTTAACCCGATAAGGTCCAACATCACTTTAACGATGGAAAAGGAAAGGAGAAAAAGAGAAGCGAGGGGAAATGAGGAGGAGAAAAATAAGGAGGAGAAAAAAAAAGCGTTGGTTGCACCCTTAGTTTTTATAATATCTAGATAGTTTTTGACGGAAAAAAAAAAATGTTGGACGCAAAAGGTCCATTTTGCGATAACGTTATCAAAAATCCTGCTAGATGTACACATCAACTTCCGCTTAGAGTTAAAGTGTCACTCGTCGTAAAAGAATTTGTTCAAAAAATCTTGTGATCCTACCTTTTTTTTTCTTCCTTTCCTTCTTAGTTGTTCTCTGAAGGTTGCTGTTATTCCGTCTTGTCTTGTTATATCAATGAATCTTTTTCATCTCGTAAAGAAACAAAAAATGCCTTTGAAATTACCTAAGCTGGTTATTTCTTTGTTTCACATATCCCGAATTTCTGTCGTCTGAATAGTCCGCCTACAACATGAATAAATAAATCAAGTGAGCGTCAAAAGGCTTTTACGCCAATATTCTAACAAAATGTATGTCGATGGCTTCAATATCGCTGTTGATTTAGCATTTGATCGATCCTTCTGAGGGTGATAGCATTGATAGTTCGGAGTAAATGTGAAATCGGTATGGAAAAGCGCTTAAACAGGCGCGTTGATTTTCGAGCGCCCAAAATACAAGCAAAAAGAGCCCTTCATGTCTTGTTATGTCAATGAATCTTTTTCACCTCGTAAAGAAACAGAAAACTTTTTGAAATTACCTAAGCTGGTTATTTCTTTGTTTCACATATCCCGAATTTCTGTCGTCTGAATATTCCGCCCACAACATGAATGAATAAATCAAGTGAGAGTAAAAAAGCTTTTACGCCAATATTCTAACAAAATTTATTTCGATGGCTTCAATATCGCTGGTGATTTAGCGTTTTCTGTGGGTGATCGCATCGATCATTTGGAATAAATGTAAAATCGGTATGAAAAAGCGCATAAACATGCGTGGAACCTTGAACGTCGTTTTTCGAGCGCTCAAAAAGCAAGCAATAAGAGCCCTTAAAGGTGCGTTCACTCTCTCTGAATATTCCATTTTTGGTTCAAAAAGCGTGTGCTTTCGCATGAAAAAGACCAAACAGCTGGGGCGTGGTGTCAGGGAGAGAGAGAACTAAAATTGAGTTTCATCAACTAACTGTGTTTATAAAATCTTTTTCCATCCTAAGGAGTTAGAAAATATATCGTTTCGAACACTAGTCCTTCGTCAGAGTGAATATAATTTTGCAGCCTCCTATTGTAAGTTCTGCGAACATCATTGCCTTAACGAAAGCGTGGCACTTGACACATTTTTCTTGACACCTGTGTTAGGTGTACCAAGCAACATCTTCATTCCTGGTCGTTAACACCAGACATACCATTGTTCGCCGACCTGGTACCAGCTGAGTCCAGTAAAGGGTGATTGAAGCGAAGCAGTTAATTGGACATGCCAGGGTTCACAATTATTACTTAATGCTTAAAACTCCGGGTATCGAAAACTGCTTAACAGAAACTTGCTTAAGGCACTAAACTGAACGCAACGGAGTCTTGGAACGTCTTCTTCAGGTAAGTTTTGCTTTTAATCCTACAAAGTCCTTGGAATCTCTTACTAGGCACTAAAATACAGGAAATACCAAGCGACTGTATTTGAATACACTAAATACCTAAATAACCAAATCAATTTTGTCTTTTTAAAATTCGATCAAGAGTTTATATGACGGGTCACCAGAATTACTCACAATATAATGAGTTATCTCGCCTTCAGCTAGTGTTATTTCTAAATAAACAACTGGTCTGTTTCTAGCTAGCTTGGATTTCTGTCGTTGCTGTTTGATTTTTCTGGGGAAAATACAGTTAACAAAATGATAAAAACCAAAATCAAAATTTACGGATGTGATTTCAGTGAATAAAACAATGATCGTAATCTAAAGGACGGATATTCTTGCAAACTTTGATCTTGATTATTGTCTCCCTAACAAGATTTCGCACTGCAACATTAGCAGCAAAATGGCAAGAAATGGACGGAATAGACGTCACTTAAAATACATCAACATCGTAATTCTCTATTAAAATTTTATAATGACTTTTACCAATTTAATATATAGATTTAGCCAGGATAAAAGCGTAGCTCCAGTTGATAACTTTATAATTTAAATCAAACAATAAACTGACTTTAAAGGGTGGTGCTGGGTGATTTTAGAGAAAAAAATAATTTGAAGACAGTGCAAGCAGGAAACAATATCTAAAATCTTACATCGAGTAAATGGTCTTATATGTACAACCCGGAAATAGCAATCACCTTTGATCACAGTAAATTAGGCGTGGAAAACAAATTCTTCCCAAGCAAAATAACCTATTTGTCCACCTACACCACCATTATTTTATAAGAGTGACTGGACAGTCTCGAAATATACTCTTATGCTATAAAGCCGGCCGATAAGACACGATACTCCTCAGTGGCAGCCAATTAACAGAATTATTTACATTTTATTCTCTAACTTATCGGTTTTATCTCTCTGAAAATAATAAATAAATAAAGAAAAGGCCAAAATGAAAAATCAGGCCGGATTTTTTTTGTGTGTGAATCGCTACGAGTTTACGTAATTTAATCTGGTAGAGCGTATTTACCAGCCTTCATCACCTCTGATGTAAACATAACTATCAGGCGTTGTTTGCTTATCGTTCAGACCTCGGACGGAGATTATGTAATTTTTTTCCCTGTTTTACTTTTAACTCTGCAGCTTTTCACAGAATAATCGTACAAGACAAATTGTACTCATTCAATATTTAGGACGATCGAAGAACGCGCTTCCCTTGCACAACAAATTATAAAACTGACAACAACATAAATCGCGTTTATATACTAGTTTTCATATAGAGAATTCACAATTAGAAGGAACTGTTCAGTGGTCAATCTGCCATTATGTAGTAAGCAGGGTAATAATGGGCTTAAAGCAAAAAATTTCGAAAAAATCTTATTTTCTTCAATTTCCAAAATCACCCGTCCGGTTAGCCACTTCTGAATTTTGGCAAACGCCAAACTTGCAAAGCGAGCTGTTGAGTGTTTGAATGAACAGTTACGCTTCAAAATAAAGGAGGTATTATTTAACAAATCGAAAACACCTGGTGGGAAGAGGTCTCGGAATCATTTTCGTTTGCGGTTTACTTCTTGAACTCCATAATCTTTTAAACTATTTGATATACACGGTATTTTGAGTACTGCTGCAATCCTGCATGCGATTCATGTAAGACTGAAAACAGCAACAACCGGCAAAGCGATTAAAAAGAGATTTTGACGAACAATCAAGACAAGAAATATAATTCAATGAAACAGTTAAAAGGACATCAATTTCTTTTTTGGCGAAAACATGTATAATTGAGAGTGACGTGTCCCTGAAAATCTGAGTCATGAATAAAACCTTGCAGTTTTGATTTAAGCTAAAGTATTTTCAGCCGGCTTCGCTGTGTTTGCTATTTTTCAAGATGAACTCGAGGCAAGAATAGCTTTCAAAGCTTTCTTTTTTATGACCAATAGGATAACTAAATATTCTTCAGAACGTTTTCTTTCTCGTCGCGCTTAGAAAATGTCTAAAGACTTTTTAAGTTCTGTGCTAGGTCAGATCATTGTCTAAAATCTTACAAACGTGTGTAAAGTGACGGCATAAACAACGCTCGACTTCATTACCCCCCCCCCCAAAAAAAAACGTCAGATACAATAAAAATTACTTAATCTTACCAGTCGAGATGCAGCTCCTGAAAGCCACCAAGTAAGACCAAAATCGCTTTAGACTTTTGAACCGTCATTATGTTTCGCATTCAGCAAGGTGAAGTATGTACGAAGGGGAACTTATTCTTGAAAACGATGATTTCCGATTACTTTTTTGTCAAGCGGCGCATTTCTCAACCAAAAACCAGCCAGCCATGAATAACAAAAGATTCTTGATAGCAGATGTATTTGATTTTGTAGATCTAGACCTTTGAAAAGATACGACGAAATCCCGGTGAGCTTCAGCTACCAGTAAACAAGTTTCCAGCTTCATAATATATGCCACATGAACTCACCTGCAAATTTTGACCAATCTGGGATACGAATGGCACGTAGAGTGTGACCAACGCGTGAACATCCTAAATAAAGTCAATAAAGAGAAAAACTCAACAGCAAAGGCCTTCCCTACTGTTACAAAAGGCTGACTTTTCGCGTCCGAGGTTCGGTCGCTAGCTAATAAGCACAACTTATTTCATGTGCTGTGTGCGTTAAAAAAATAATCTTGAACCTTCAATCAGTTGAAAACTAAAAACTTGTCAGTGGAAGACGCGTTAACACAATAGGTCAAAACTTGAGCCCGCGATAAGGTCATGTGATACCGGTCAGCGGATACCCTGTTTTGACAGCTGTCACTTGATTTTAACATGAATGTGCGGTATTATCCAGACTAGCTTACTATTAACATTTCTGGGGCTACGTTATAACATACTCTTCTTCCCTGAAGGGCTGACTCCTGACTCCCTTCCCCCTTCCCCAGAGTCTGTGCGGTCAGCGTTCGGTCGTACGCTGACGTCATAAGCAAATTGTCTCGGATGGATAGAAAAGTAAATTTTCTTAGCTATGGAGCAACGCTCGTGCGCGCTTCGCGCGCGTAGCGCTCCGCTAAAAACTCTCTCGAATCTTCCGCCTATAACATGTGCATTTCAAATATTTTCTTCATAGCGTGCAAGAAATATGAAGCTCAGGTTTGCTTTGATGCTTAGTTTCACTCTCACATTTCTCTTTGGTAAGACGTACTTGATAGATGGTATTGATAGTAACTGACAGTTCATCTTAAGACTGGGTCATAGTAAGAGCGGTTTTCCATAGAGTGACGCAAGTAATGCTATTATCAGTTTCTTGGGCCTGCGCTGTTTAACTTAATGTTTTGTATTTCGGGAGAAGGATATTTCTAATACCACAAAGCTCAGAAAAAAATTGCTAGCTCCGTGTGAGAATCGAACTCACGACCCTCCAAATTCTAGTTCAGACGCTCTAACGACTGAGCTACTGGAGGCTTTATGGCGAGCAGGATTGAAATTTAATTATAACTACACCAGTCATAGAGGACTTGAAATAGACCTTCCACCAGCGTAAAATTGGATAAGAAATCTCTGAACAATTGTTCAACCAGACAGAACGATAGTAAAAACCGGCACGATATCTCGATTCTTTTACTTTAAGGCAACTACTAATTTTTTTGGGCACATAAATTCTGAGATTTTCCAAACCGAATATTTTTTTTAAAAAAATTAACTGAAAAATTAGGCAAATTGCTGTGGTAACAAGCTTGTCCAATTTGCTGCAGATTAAAAAAAAAATGTCAATATTTCACTCGAAGAATGTATTTTTCCAAAATGCTAGACTAGACGTTATATTTTTCTTGGAATTTACTTCTCAGAAAAAGTAGAAGGAAAATGTGACACGACAAATGGTGGCATTGCTGATACAGACTGGGCGGCTTGTCTGGTGGCCGAAGCAGACGGAAGCTGTCCACATGGCTTTCCAAAGCTTGACGATGACTCTAGGTGTACCCCTTATGGTATACGAACTCCACCTTGGAAAGAGAGAGTGTGCTGCCTTCTCACACCAGCATTTGATCTGAAGGTAGGGCCATATTCATGGGTAACTTGGGGCCCAATAGTCACGCCCTAATGTTATTTTATCTGATTCATAAGTAAGTGGAATATAAGGATCAATTTAGGTTTCTGGGAAACTTCCCACATACCCCTCCCCTAAGTCAACATTAACACTTACTTCTCAATTAGGGCAAAATGTTGGGTTAGGGGAGGAGTAGGTGATCGTCCGGGTACGTGTAGTCCTGAACACGACCATTGTTGACAACTAGTGACGTTTTCGAAATATTAGTCCCGAGTGAAAGTCAATAGTACTGCGTCGGCTATTAGTGTTAGCAGTTGAAATAACGAGGCAATTATTTTGTTTGTTTTTATCTAGATTAAAGATGCACCATGCCTAGCTGGAAGCAAAAAGAAAGAAAAGAAGGAAACATAAACAGCACAATAGTGAAAAAAAGTTCAATAAAAAAATTCTTTTTCATTATCTGTGTATTAAATTGTAGTAGCTAAATTAACATTGATCAGGGGACTGGAGGAGGACGGGCGTTGTGTGATGGGACAGTTTGGTTTTAGTAATCTCCTAAACGTTATTCTCAGTTTTTTCTTCATCTTTTAACTAGCAAATACCAATCATGCGGGACACAAAATATGTCTATTATCATTTTTGCTATAATGCATAACCAAAACCGTTTTGTTTTGTTACGTGCATTTCGACTTTATCAGGTTTTATCTCCAGGATTTGGGCTACCGCATTGACTGGGGACCGAAATGTTTATACTTATTTTTGGCCCATCTAAAAGGGTTTTAGGTAGTTTTGGCTACCGGTGGGGCACAGGTTCCCTTGGGATTTGTTCTACCGCATTAACTGGAGACCGAAATGTTTATACTTATTTTTGATCCATCTTATGGGTTTTAGGTAGTTTTTGCTACCGGTGAAGGCACAGGCTCCCCCACTGTGGGACAGACTCTAGTGCAGAGCCTATGCATAGTATAACTTACAAAATTTGCAGGGATACACAGTACAGTTGATGTAATTGTACATTTGAAACCGATGAATGGCTTAATCATCTTCAATAAAACTATATTCAGATTGAATGACCCGTCATGGTATGTGCGGTCAGAACACAGACTTGCCTATAACGCCCAGCACACCAAGATCTCAATAATCATTTATGATAATTCAAGAAAGAGCAAACCAAAACACTTTTCTTATACTTTATTCACGTTCCCTTTTTCAAGCAGTGAGTTTCAGTGGTGTTTTAAACGTTTATCTTTCTTTTCCACTTGGTCGCCAGCTGGAGATCCCGCCAAACATGGCGAATCTTTAATCTGCAAGAGAGTTAGGAAAAATAATCAAGAAATGGAGAATGATAAGGGACCTTCCAGAAACAAATGTTTCGGTGACACTCTTACTTGTGATTTTTATTGTCCCAAATTAATGTTATTGAGTAATTCGAGAAAATAGAGGCTCAATTCCATAAACTAAGTCCCAATGTTCAGCAGATTGGCCCATGGAAACTCTCAGAACGCTGCTCTTGGAGAACAATGGCGTACATATAGAAGGCGAGATTCATTGAACATGGGTCTCTCCTAAAAAGAAAAACCACTATCATCTTCTCTAGAGATATTATATTTCGATTCATTTTCTGTAATAAGAATGGTGAGCCCTGGATCTCGATAAAAAAGATTCAGGGTTAGGGCTGACATTATTTGCTACATTTACCCAATGTTCCTTCGCTATTAAAGGATGATTGACTGAATGACAAAAAAGAAAAAAATTCGGGATGAGTGACGGAAATATTTCGAATCAATGATCAGTGTTAGCTTGTTGCGAAAAATATACCGGGGAACTTAAGGTGATGAGAAACGAAGAATTGTTTCTGCCGCCTTCAATTTGAATGAATAATAATGACGAAAGTGGCACGTACCTGTAAGTCTAAAATAGGTCCCAAGAGACAGCATACTCTCTTTTTATAAGGCGGAGTTCTTGAACCGTATGGCTCACAGGCAAAGTCATCTTCGAGTTTCTTAAAATTGTGTGGGCACACATCTCCTTCTTCAGCAACGAGACAAGCTGCCCAGGGTGTATCAGCAACACCTTTTTCACTACATCTACCTGCCACTTGACGATCTGAACGATGTAGAAAAGAAAAAAATATATATTATCATACACTTGTTCCTTTTTAAGGAACAAGAAATAGGAACAGGACAGAAGATTTTCTTCATCCAGTACGTTTTGTGCCGGTTATTTATAGAGCGTTTAGCCAGTGTTCTGAGCCATTTTCAGTTTGCTCAGCGTTGCTTATCATGAACAGTTCCATGGAAGTATATCAGGTGGAGTGAGATTCGGAAGTCCCTTGATTTCTTAAACCACGGCCTACGTTTGATTTCGTTTGAATAACCGACACTTTAAGTTTTTTTTGTTGGAGCAAGCAAACTAAAGCACAATGAAATAGGTCAACATTGGTTTTTTGTTGGCATAGACGCTCTAACAGGGGCACATTTGAGGAAAGAGAAAAGATGTTGCGTCCAAACGTAGGCCTGTACAGTGAGTAGACCAAAATTTGACCATCTAAGAGTGAGAAATGGCTTTAATTTATTATCAAATAACAACTTTCATTATACACCTACCGGAGAAGAGCACAGCAAGGAGAAGAAAAAGAAGAGCTGAATGGAGAAGAGTATGCATCATGCACTTCTTGATTCCTGTATCTGAAATGAAATTTGAATAAATAGATTTAAAAAATTACAACGTTGAAACATAACATTTATTTTTTCAAGCTTTAAAATAATATTCCCTTAAATTCTTTGGTACTGGTAAATCAGTTGTATAATGTTTTTTCAAACAAAACAACAACTGATGACAGTCGATTCCAAAACTTCTTTTTCACATCCGTGTCTTGTTTCTCAACGTGATTAAAGAGAACAAAAAACCCCTTCCAACAAGAAACTGGTTTGAACAGATGTTTCTCTCTTAGGTTACAACAAGATAAAGCTTCAAAACAATATATTCTGAAAATTCATAGTATTTGTACATTCGATCCCTAAAATTTCATCTCCTAATTTTATTCAAACAAATAACCCATAACAATTCTCCATTTCCAACCCCCTTTTTTCACAACAGTGCGTCTTTTCAACGCGTGTAAAGTGAGAAAAAGGAGTTAAACTTTCAACAAGAAATTTGTTTGTATACACGTTACTCAAAGTAACAGCAAAATAGATACATAAGACAGCTAATATAACAGACGAAGGGAACTAGAAAAAAGGAGCTAAACTTGCAGAGTAGATTTACTGGTAACCTATAGACAATTATCATCATGGTGGATATTTTCCCTCCTTTTCTTGGGAATTTATCCACAAGATATCAAGTGCTCAGATAATTACAATCTCGAGACAGACAATCAAGATACAATTGCAGAGAGGCTTACCTTGGAAATTTCAACCTAAAGATAGAACGGTTGTAAAGGATTGGAAATTACTCAAGTTTTTGTTAATTTGTCGCAGGGCAAGTGATAAAATAATTGTGCAGTCACTTCAATGCAGTCTTCATTAAGTAATAAACTGTAGCATGATGTCATTTCTGTAGCCTTCTTAATTAACGTTTAGAGTGCTCCAGGTCAGGTTTTCTCACTAGTAACACCAACAGCTTGGAAAAACGAACCGGTACCTGGAAATAAGGTCATCTTTTGAAAGGGAAGAGCGTTCATTTTGTTCTAAAATATAAACAAAAATTCTTCCAAATATCAATATAATTCAAACTTAGGAACTTTATAAATTTCTAAAACAATCCAAATCACAGTGTTTTGTTATACACGTATGGACCAATTCCCCTTCACTAAAAGTGCGATCCGAATTCTTAGTTGTTTCACCACAATGATTCAAAAACACATGACATTAAAATAGATTACTTCACCTTATATTAGCTTGACTAGCCTTGCTTGAGATAATGTATTCTTTTGAATTTTGGGTACTGGAGAACGAGGCTAGTTAAACTAATTTCAATTTCAACAAAAGAATACTAATCCAGCAGTCATTTTTGCATTGACTTTAAGATAAGAGTGAAAAGTGCAAATATCCTAATATGTTTTGAATTTAAGGAAATAAAGATAAAAATATGACAACGAAAGCAAAGAGCTAACGACAAAAAAAATTAACTGGGTCTTTTAACAGCTTTTTAGCGTGTGTTTTCTTTCTTGGCCAATTTTAATTAAAAACTTTGAAGGAACACTTGAAAATTTGATTTTTGTTTTAAAACTAATTAACTGCTCTGTGACGGACAGGTTAAAACACCATGAATAAAGACAAATAAGAAGAAAAGGTCCCAGACAAAGCTGGAATTCACTTTAAAATATAACAACAAGCATCTTCTTTTATCCTTTTTTAATTTTTTTTTCTTTTGTTTTGGGGTATCGAAATGTATGATAATGAGCTAAAAACAAAAGAAAATAGAAATTAAACCAAGGATAATATTGAACCACACCATAGCCAAAGAATATGAACAATTGACGCATTCCTTTCCAAAACACTAAAACCAAAATACTAGCAGAAAAACTAATTAAAACTTCTTACAATGGGCACTTGAATGACCAAGTAATCGTTCCGACCTGAGTCACCTCTTTGCCACCAAAGAAGAACAAATAAAATGACATAAACATTGTGCCAATGACGTCAGTGTTCATTTATTGGAGCATAGAATAGGGATTTCATTTCTCGTTAAGGTCCACTTTTCTTTCCTCAAGCCCAATTGATCACAGTGTACTTGACTGAGAGTGAAGAATTCTCTAGGAAGTTTGTAAAAGCTACAGGAACATCTTTATAAGGTAGTACATGCTAACCTTTCTCTTTCCACTTCGACTGAATCGAATGCTTCCTTTTAATTTACTTCTTTAAGACCGCTAGAACTACAAACACAAATGACTGTCAGCAATTTTCGCCATTCAGTTTTCCCTTGTCGCCACAGTCTTTCATACAGTTAATGATAAACGTTTTTTATAGACTTCATTGCTTTGGATTCATCAAAATATATGTAATTCAACTCATTTTATAGACCTTTCTTAAAGGTATTCTAAATAACATAATGTAAGGTTCTTTCAATACCTACTTACTTACATTCCTTTTGCTTTTCACTTTTTAGTTTCAGAAAAAAATATCGATAAATTTAAGCATATCATCTGAAGTAAGAAAAGGCGATAACACAGAACTTTTAGGTTAATTAAAAGTTTCTTGAACTTACAAACAAGAGTCATTTGGTTTGACTTTGTAAAATACTCATGGAGAGTGTTTGTTGTTTGTTTTAAAACCTAGCGGACGAATAATCCTAGGATGGAAAAGTATGGCTCCATTGTCCAGCGGAATGCCTACTGACACAATTCACAAGTTATGAAAAAACAATGAAACAAACAAACAAACGCTTCGCAGATTTTAAACTGTTTGCTAAGCAACTTATCTTAACTGTTGCTGCTCGCACCGCTCTTCGAAATTCCAACTTCAATAACATCATTTGAACTAAAAAAATTGTTATACGTGCATGTAAATCAGAATTAGCCGAAAACGTGTTAGAGTTACAGAACATAAAAGGCTTTGTTTTGAGAAAAAGCAGAGCACTGTTCAAAAGCAATTCATCGCTTGCATACTACCGTCAGCTATTTTTAAGACGTACATACTTGGGACAGGCAGTGTCTAAAAGTGATGTCTATCTTATTACGAGTCAATTAAAGGCAGTCTTGCAGAGGTGTTCCGTTAAGAAAGAGTCGACTTTATACTTTTATGACATTGCGGTTGTCCTGTATGCAAGAATTTCTCGTCAATCGGTCCTCCTACATCCTTAGGGACCTAACGAAACTACGACAGCGACGGTAATGGGAATGTCGAAAAAGCACTAAATTTAATGAACAAAACAACAACTCACAATCTCGCTTTTTTTGTACATTTATTTGCCCTCCCTGCCCAACTACAACGTTAAATGACCAAATTTTGAGTTGACTTAAGAACGGGAAAGGCAAGGCGATAAATTTTACTAAAACTAGGACGCAGTCCCTTCTCTTCAGTTCCAACCTAACTTTCCTCTTTTCAAGTAACTGGGTGAATTTGTATAAGGGCGAACGAGTTTTAAAGGACGCGAAGTCATACAGCAGCGTTTCCGTTGGCGTCGCTGTTGTCGGATCGGAAGGTCCTATTGTCACAATGACTCTCCCATAGCTTGCGAGCGACTTGGTGATGCGTTAGTCTTTTGTGTCTCTTTTATGCTATTCGAGAATTTTTTGTCATATATAAATTTTTGAAATTTTTACAAGCGTTTAGATCCCGTAAATGAACGCAAACGTGGTGTTTTTTTGGTCAAGAAACTCCATTGACATTTGCCAAATTCCTCGACTCAACCGAAAGAAAAAAAAAACGAACTCAACCCCATAATCTTTAACTCCTATGATTCTAAGATCGGCTTGAACCTACCCAATTTGACGAAAAAGCTTCATCTTAGAGAATGAAGTCAGCTACAGTGTTATTTTTCTCTCGTTTCGAATTCTTTTCGTTAATCAATTTTATTAATTGCAGATATCTTTAAAAGTGGACTGGTGACATTTAATTACCCGGCATCCGACCAGAATGGTCACAGCTAAGTCCGTTATCGTCGTGATTGTTGTGGTTTTTCTTGGGGTTAATGGAATTGAGCGCGATCCGAACTGGGCCAAGAAACTTCTGGAAGTCCTCAAGGTAAGAGATTCCTACATTGCCAACCTCCAAGACGTCAAGAAAAGTATGGATTCCAAGAAGATTGAAGATCTAATCTCTGTCCTAAAAAGCGTCCCGGGTCAACTGAAAGGAATAGATAATCTCGATCTATCAATCGTGGAAACTAACAAAAACATATTGAGAGAACTTTTCAAAGAGCCCGAAGAACCTATTGTTACCAAATTTTTTGCGAGCAAAAAACTAAAACGAAATTATGAAACTCGTGGTCTTGGGTTTATCTTAAGGACGATGAGGGCTTCTTATGATTATCGTTGTCTGCTTGTTCTACTCTCACCTCCTCCAAAGAAGCCAGGCCAAAAGTCCTTACCAATACAAACTATGTGCTCACGAGTTAAAGAGGATGTAGGAAAACAAGATACATTCGTCTTCTCCACGGCAAAGATTTGTAAAAGTGTAAAACAATGCTCTGGAGTTGAGACGGCTTTTCCTTATGGGGACACTGATTGCACAAACGCCAAAGACGCTTGTACGAAGGACAACAAATGTGATATAGAGAAAGCAATTCCAATGATGGGGGCCTTACTTTGGTACAAGATAAGTGACTTTATAGCAAAAAGCTTTTGTAGCAATTCCCTCGGCCAGCCTGACGAAACTGCAATACTACGAAGACTTGAAGACATTCAAAACATGGGAAATTTGATCATGGCGTACGGAAGCACCTTTTACTGGAAAGACTTTTTCACGACAGCCGTATTTGTGAACGCCTTTTCCAACCTAGAAAAGGCGATGGAATTAGTACAAAAGAGGGAAAACGCGCTTGGTTTTGTTTCCTTAGCCTGTAGTGAGCTCCAAGCGGAAGACATGTGTGATGTTGGCAGCATTCACAAGGAATATCAATCGTTGAAGAAAATAAAAAACGATCTCCTAAATCCTCCTCAAACCCGTAACTTGCGTCTTTATTCCAAAATTGATCATGCCAAGATGATTGAGCTTAAGCAAAACGCCTTGAAACATATCGAGCTTCTAGGAAACATCAGAAAACTAGACGAAAATCTGCGTGCAGCAGTGAAGGGAATTTCGAATTATTTCAAAGGTCTTGCAGAATACGATCAAGGCATTGCACAAGCCGACGTCACATTCCTTTCTGACAAATTGAAAGAATTTGATAAACAGGCTACCACGCTGTCAGAGAAGCTTGAAAAAGATGTAAAAGCTGCAATGACAGCCTTATTAGTAACGCAAGCGGCTCAAGTAATTGAAGAAAGTACTATTCTCGGACTAAAAATTGCACAACAGATGAATCCTTTAAAAGTATTTTTTAGTGGCGTTGAGGCAGGAGAAGTGTATGAGCAAACAGCGGAAGTTGCTAGAGCAGTTCAAGAGCTTGCAAGAGGTTCTGCTCTAATGGCCAATCTCTACCAAGTTTATGACGATACTTCGGCTCTGGCGAAGTCATTTCAAGAGAACGCAAACCAGATCTCAAATCTCGACGTCATGGTAAATGCCATAAAGGAAAATAAGATTGACCAAATTGGGTTTGATGCAGATAAGTTTGTCGAGGCATATGGAGCATACACACCCAAGGTTAATCGATCTCAGCTGGCTAAAAATGATGCTTTATGGGCTGCGTTCAAAGCATCGACTTGCGACCTGCTGTTCAACGCACAAGGAGTCGGAGCTGCTGTGAGTCAGGGTGTCGTAGGAGGAATGTTGCTGTGTGAAAATCTGGAAGGAACACTAGCCGAGTTTGCTGCACTAAGAGAGAATATATTTGATTTTCAGTTTGACTTGGTCGATGCCTTAGCCCGCGTTGTTCGTGGCATCGTTGCTAAGAAGTTAGCCGAGTCAATTACAGTATCCAATGATCTGTTAGATGCGAGCAAGCTCATGGTAGGGTTCTTTATGACTCAGTATCGGCTTCAGTCCTACGCAGCGTTGTATTGTGATAAACTGGAATATCTAAATCAAGGCACTGAAATAGGTGCATGTTCCTCTACTGGGTTTTTTACTGAACACAGTTTGAATACCCTTGTCGCCTTTAATCCTGATACTACGTACGATGTGGATGAACGATTTATTTACATACCGACGCGTCCTCAATTCGTTGGTGACATCGGCTTTATCAATCTGCCAAGCCTCGCAAGAGGAGAATCTGTTACCTTCCGGATACCTGCAAAGAGAGAACTGCTGCGAAAGTATAACTGGCTGGCGCGTGGAGAACAGCTGGCTCCTTTTGTGGAAAGCTTCAAGTTGTATCTTCCTCTCAAGGAATACAAAGAGGGCGATGAAAAACAGCACTCGAGAACCCGAATTCAATTAACGTCTGTGGCTGGCAGCGCGTTCACTGAAAACGCCCATATCGTGTACAACCTTCCGTTTGAGGACAGCAATTACCTTACCATATATAGCGAAGGTTACGATAGATGCCCAAATGGAAAAGAAATTGTCAACCCTTACAGCCTTTGTAACAATCTCCCCAAAGTCTGTGACACAAACACGAGAGTACCACCATTTACAAAGAGTATTATGCCCACTATTCTTTCAACATGGAAGCTTAGTTACACGGTAGAGACGGGCGATAGAGACCTGACCTGGAATGCTCCGAATCCCGCCACAGATCTTCTTTTCATTGGAAAAGTAAAGCTCCGATTCCTCCCTCGGCCCAACAAAAAAAGAGTATTAGTTTACCGAAAAGACGAATTTGCCTCCGGATGCTGCACTGGAAACACCTACAGGAAAGACTGGAGGGATAAGACTTGCACTGATTGCCCCCAAAAGCCTCCCACAGATTCCAAGTCAATGTTGGATGGCTACTACTGCGAAAAGGGGGATGAGCCAGTGGCAAGCAAACCACCCGAAAATTGAAATAACTCACTAAACAATACCGGTAGTTGGTATAAATTGAATAAGTGAATGATTATTAAATAAATAAATCACGAAGAAATGAACTCAATGAACTCAATGAATAAGTGAATGCATGAATGAATGATAAATGATTGAATGAAAACTTGAATAAAAGGAAATATTTACTAAATCAGGAAAACATCAGTGACATTACTGAATATGATGAATTTAAAAAAAAGTAGGTTGAGTTTGATCGACTGCTGTTGTTGACAGTCATCTTCAGTGTCAAAGTGAGTTGTATCACGTCAGTTGATGGCATTAAACTCTGGTTATTGATCTGATTGGTCAATTACGTCGCGTTGTTATTGGTCAAAACTCAACGTACTTTTGAAATGATTCCTGGGTTCAAACCTTTCATATGATGAATTTACTTTAATACTCTGTAGATACCATTTATTTTACTATTTGACTATTCTTTACTTTTCAGTCAAATTATGCCGTTAATTGTAAATAATTTAATTTTGAGATACTTTGCACTAAACCAACATGACGAGATAATAAACATGTCTAAAAATGACCAGCTCCTGCTTTTACTCTGCATCGAGATATTCTGATTGCCTTTAATCTGTCACATTTATAAAATGTGTACTATCGAGCATATTTTTCTACTTAGTGGCAAACGAGTTGAAAGACCGTCCAAATTTCCAGAAAATAATATATTTTGTGTCCTCCTTGTCGGTATTCGGGGACCTGACCCTAGCCCTTGAACAAAAGATAAGAGCAGTAACTATACTAAAGGCCGGTTATTGCATCGAAGTCTTTTAGATCTTAATATTTGTCTATACGTCGGTTATTGAAGTTATTTATTGTCAGTCCAGTCTTGATCACAGAAATGAACTTTTATATAATAAGTATTAGGTATATTGAAGATTGTCTAGAACGACGCCCCTTTGATAACACTTGCTACATTTTATTTTAATAACTGGTCTTGGTCTTAACCGGCAACCGTGAGACACTCAGTTTTTGCAGGTTTAGGTTTTGCTGCTTTTCCGCGATCCAAAAAGACAAAATAAATAAACATATAAATAATACCAGTATCCTATAAGAAAAATTCGCTGTATAAAAAAAAGTTACACATAGTGTCTGTTATCAATCCATAACGCCGATGAAGAACGAAAATAAATGCTGAACCATTCGTGCGCCGTTAGCCGCTGCTTCAAAATAGACTTACTTGTGGAAACGCCTTTGCGCGAATTTACGGCAGTTTTACGCTCCGGGTTATAGGATCCTGGCCTGCCTTCTTGAAAAACGCAAAAATTAATTCCCTGCAAACAAAATTACACCGTCCTTATCGCAAAAGCTAGTTCCTGCAAAATAACAAAAATCGTCAATCCGCAAAAAAATTACGCGCCTATGTCATCACAGCCATTCACAGGTCCCCTAGCAGATATCAATTTTCCTTTGTTAAACTTAAACCGATTTCCATTCTTTGATACATGAGTAATTAATAATTATTGAAAAATTAAAAAAATCAAAACTAAAGGAAGTTGTATGGGAAGTGCACGAGAGGAAGTCGAAAGGAACTACTCTACGTGGCTAATACACATGAAGCAGCTGGCCTGTAAAAGGGAGTTCATCGCGAAATTTGTCACGCGACAGAAGCGTGTGATTTACAATGTTAGTGCGAACCCAAAGTAAAAGCCAATTCGATCATGAGC
This sequence comes from Porites cylindrica, assembly GCA_964035525.1. Lineage (NCBI taxonomy): Eukaryota > Metazoa > Cnidaria > Anthozoa > Scleractinia > Poritidae > Porites > Porites cylindrica. The sequence continues at coordinate 28,211,201 of OZ037775.1, forward strand.
AAAGTAATTTGTGGGAACTTTGCAGCGATTTGTGCCCTGGGAGACAATTGTTATTCCCGTAGGCAATGTTATTGTTTGTAAACAAGGAAGGACGCATTACAACCATCTCAAAGAAGAAGAAGAAGAGAACGAAGAAGAATAATCTAAAATGTTATTAATAGGATATAGGAGCTAGTAAGGGAACGTTGATGATGATGATATTTCTTTTTCTTTTAAATAGTTCTAACTTGTAATCAACTTGAACTTGGAAAGGGACTTGGCTTGCATAATGGTTTATCAGCTAGTGATGTTACAAATTAGCGCTTTAAAAAAGGTTTGGCTTCCTCTCTATCTGTCTTGTGAAACTTCTACCATCCCCCTTTTTTCCTTTCCAAAAAAATTTTAAGGTTCTCCCCCAAATCCTCTTTCCCCTCCTCTGTGTGGTATTCGACGAAAAATCAGACTAATTTTAGCAACACCAACAGAGAATATTCTATGGCTTAAGAAAATCACTCATCCATATTGTGTGCTACAAAATAAGGTTGAATTCTTTGAAACTGAAAACAATAAACATACTACAAAGGAATCGATTGTTTTCTTTTGTTCAGATAGTCCCGTTATGCAAATATATACTAGTCGCCACTACGCTTTGTATCCTTACTCTTGCAATAGCCACATTCTTGGTCAAGAAGGACCAACTGCAATATGACATCGCAAAAATACAAAGTTCGCAGGTAAGCCAGTTACAAGGTTTGAGTATTTTAAAGACAGTGAGTTGTAGGGAAATGGTGCATGAACTGTGTAAAACAATAAACAAGTATCCACCGACAAATATAGTGCATTGACAATCGTGAAACTGCCACATAATATCGTTATTAATCCTATGATCAAACCTCTATCATACGCCTGAGTTCAAAATTTAGTTGCTTATTCTTTTACAAAGAAACAAGTCTAATTTTAATATGGAGCTTTAAAGAGACGACTCAACACTGTATTTAAGTTATTCGCACTTAGCATATCATCCAAAGGTGTGCCGTCAGTTCGCAATCACAGTAGACATGTACAAAATCTACGTTGCATAGCCCTATTGTGTAAAATAAAATATAGTCTTAAAAAATTTTCATGTTCGAAGTTTTTAAAAGTCATAAAACCCTGGCAATGTATGTTTTTGAAATCTCTCGGGCTCTTTGTGTTTAAAAGTTTTGATACACTGATTGCACACTTCAATCAAGGAAATGTCGTAGCGAACAAACATATTACTGGGTGTTGTTAAAATGCCCAAATAATGACAACTCTTATTCAATGAGTACATTCGTTGTGTTGGTAACTATTTATTTTAATATTTCTCTTTCCCAGTCTAAGTCACCGAAAATTGGCTCAATGGAATGCCACTGGCTAAGGATATATATTCTTTAAATTTGGTTAAATGACATTCTAGAATATACTTCACTAAATTTACCAGTCACAGTACAAGATCTGGTGTTCGTTTTCCTTTTTTGTTGGTTTAAAACACGTTATCCTGTTTCAAAAAGAACAGCTCTTTTACACATCAAAGAAAGATACTTTCTTTGGAGTTGGATAAAAACCAATTCAACTCTCAATACAAAACGTGATGTTTATAATTTGTTTAAATGGCGCGACCCATTGAACCACTTAACCGTGAAAGGGTATGAATTTTTTTAGACAAATTTAAGAGGGAGGAATGATATCCTAATGATTTGCAATTGTAACTTTAAATAATTTGTATATGTTTTTATTTTTATCCTTTTCTTTGTAATTGGCACTGAAAAGCCCCTTTGGGGAAGTGGTCAATAAACGTATGTATGTATGTATGTATGTAATTCATGGGGATTTGTAGCAGTCAAAATCCGATTTCCACTGTATACATGTATGCTTCTCAACGGAAGCACTTGCATTTTCTTCTTATAGTTCCTATATTTTGCTTTGAGGCTGTTGGATTAAATTTGTTACGCAATGAAACCCTGAATACTAAATCCAAAATTGTGAGGGTTTGGGGGGTTATAGCTCCCTTTCTTTGACATAGTCATAAATTTACAGCATGAGGGCCAAGTTGTTCGAAGGCCAATTAGCGCTAACCCAGGGTTAGATTTTAACCCTGGATTCTTTTTCTTTTGTTCAAAAGCATTTTCCCGAATAATTTTCTCTCTTCTTTATAGAGTATCCAATCATCAAATTGTAGGCAAAAAGAATAAAACTGAATTTGCTTCTAAAGCGTTCATATCTGAAATCAAATTTCGCACTAACTCTGGATTAGCTTAACCCTGCTTTGAACAACCCGGCCCAGATTCATAACTTGCAAAGATAACTTCACTTAGTAAAATCCAACTAGTGGTCTATTATGAATGCTGCGTTTTACTGCTACTACTAGGTAGGTAAAACCTATTGAGGACCCTCCGCAACGGCAGAGAACTGGAACGAGTCCTTAACCAAATCGAATTACATCGTGCCAGAGTAGTTCGATAAACTAAATCCCGATCCTCAATCTTGAATATTTACTTCCATCTTAGGTTAGTCCGGTCCTCACCCCTAATTATTCACTTTCGCAACTGTCCGACTTCCCTTCACACTACACCGAAGTGTGGCATAGAACCTATCCTATATGTGGCGCCCCACTTTCGAGATTAGCGCGGCGCTGCTTCGCTCCGCTACAGAAATCGCGCCGAAATCACGGTGACCGTTCTTTTGTGTGGTACCAGAATCCCTCTTCAGTATGGTTTTCGTGCTAGAGTAAGCGCTATCCAGTATAGCGTGAACATAGTCTTAACCCTTTAAACCCGAAGATTAAAATTTATATTCTCATTTGTTGTTTCTATTCATTTCATACAGAAGTGGTGTGGAGAAGTTGATAAAACATCAAGCAAATTCATCTTGTGTGATCATGTCCGTAATTCTCATGACCACTCTGTTTTCCAAAGCATTGATATTACAAGAAAAAATTTGATGCTGATCACTCTTAGGGCTTAAAAGGTTAAGAATTCAACACTAAAATTCGCCAACATTTGACAGATTGAACGGGGTGGAATCGTTAAGATGAAGCCTGAGAAAAGGGGTAGTTCTCTTCTCCTTAATTGACGTTTCGCTTTCGTGCTTACTTAAGCTTTCTTTTGTGTCAGGTTTAACGCGCTGCTTTTCTTTACCAAGCCTCGCCCTCGCAGATATATATTTTGGGACTAAGTTACTTACTTTTACTGTTTCGTTGTATTTGTTTCATTAAGTACTGATGACATGGCCGAGGAGTTTAAGAAAAAAGCTGTGGCCTTCAGCCGGACGCTAAGAGGTCTGGAAGATCGAGCCGCGAAATGTGAATCTCTAAAATGGATGGTTAGTTAACATTAGCTCTTAGCGAACACATTATAAGCGTCCTTTTAATGAACATTAACAGTAGCTAGGACATATATTCAGATTCATTGATGCATTGTCGAAAAAATGAGGAAAAAAATAAAGAAAGAAAAAAGGAAAAGGTAGAAACAACTTTATAACCTGAACTTGAATCTGCTAAATTAATATTGATTAAAACAAAAAAGAAACAAAAATTATTATAACAAAAGAAGAAAGTCACAAACGAAGTGAAAAGAAACTGGCTTAGAGAAAAATGAGGCGGAAAATGATGCTGACTGTACCGAAATGATTTACGTTTTTTGTTGGCATCTTAAAGCCGCTAGGAAAGACATTAAAATTTCCTGGCCACATCATGGAACGTATGCCGTTATCATTTTATTTTGTAATTAGTAATTGGGTTGTCTAACTATACAGTGTACTTCTGGCGGTCAGGACATAAACTATATAAGATACAAGGCTTCCCTCATTTCCAACATTGCATAAAATCGGTGTTTAAGTAATAAATATTTTTTCCTTTAGGACAAACAATCCTCTAGCACGGTCATGTCTAAGGCAGAGAGTGACAGTACCTTACTTGATTGGCAGCCATATTTGAATGATGGAAAACGAAAGTTAACGAGGTAATGACCGTGATAACATCTTAATTAATGAAGGTTGCTTTGGCAATTGCGCATGTAGGGTCATTTAGGCGTACAGAACTTACAGCAAAGACTTGCTCGAGTATCTCGTCCCGCGAAGCCCCTCAGCGTGGGAGACTCCTGGAGTGACCACCAAACAATTAATAGGGAGCTTAAGCAACGACGTTTTTGAGCGACGCACGTCAACCGGAAGTGGCCTTTTTTCATTTTTTGACGGTGGTTTCGCGCAAATTTTCAGTCAGATCGCCTTTATAACAGTAAAGAAGCTAAGGAATACAAATTTTATATCAGAGGCATGTTTATAAGAGGAAAAATACCTCACTTCCGGTTGACGCGCGTCGCTCCAAAACGTCGCTGCTTAAGCTCCATAATATAGCTTCCCAATACGCAATTGCCCAATGCCCAAAGCAACCTTTATTGGATTAGGTTACAGATGCCACCACCTGTTAATTGTGACTTATTATTGCCGGATCCAGACCTTGAGATAAGTGTTGTCACGAGAGAATTCAACAGTCACTTTTACTATTCTGCGTCGGTTGTTTGCTTTGAGGCAATAGCGCGTGGACTTGATGTAAAATGTGCGGACGTCTGTTGAATTAGACTTTCGTTTATTTACAGCCTCTTAAAGTACTTTAAGAGAAATTCTCATATCCCCGTCAACGCCCTAAGATTCATTCTCTGTCCAATTATTTTCTTTTGCCTGACTGTATGGCGTGTTCAGCCGAGATCACGTGATTTTCAAGGCTTCTACTTGTCATTTTGTTGGACGGTGGGCTCATCTTTTCTTTAGTGATGTTTATTTTATTTGTTTCATTGTCAGGACCTCGGAGAAGTTAAAAGAGATTCAGAAACACAGGAAGCAAAAGAAGATCTCTTTCATTTTCTCGGTTAAGGAAGCCCTACCTTCATGGGCCAAAAAGAAAGTCCGCGGGAGTCATATTCAGTTAAACCAGTTCGTTAACGACACAGATGACTACCAGGTTAGGATAAATTATTTTATAATTAGAGAATCTGAACAAAAGTTTTTCTTAGCTGTAATTTTTCCCAGTTTGAGAGTTAATGCCTATAGTGATATCCCTTTTTCCATTCGCAATTAGTCATTTAAACGGTGTCTTAATGCCTCTGTATTACTTTATGTGTAATCTGTTACATTAACTGTATCACCTTTTAATGGTGGAAAATAAAAGCCAAAATACAAATAACTCTTACGTAGTGCACATGAGGAATAATTGCTTGAAATCTGCATGGTTTACCTTTTAGATAGAGAAAGAAGGCTAATTGTAGTATTAGTGGTGGTATTTAAATGATAGGAGGGATATGAGCAAAGCCGTTCAATCCAAATGCGAGGCTTAGGCAATACAGCGTTGAATTAATGATGAATGTTTGAATATTTTTTTTTTGACATAATTCATTAACTCCCTCGCCTCCCCCCCCCCCCGCCTCCTCTCCCCCAAGGAGTTTTTTCCCTAGAAACTCCAGATTTTTCTCCTCTCCGGCTCCTCTATTTCCAAATTCATTTCGAATAAAATATGCAACGTATCTGAAAATGCTATAATCTTCTTTTTTTTTCAGGCACTAATAGACGACATCATCCTGCAAATCAACCCAGCGGATGAGCTGTCAAAACTGGTGTATAAAATATGCCAAATGCAGGACTCAAATCAAAATGATGAACTAACCAAAGGTCTACACAATCTGTCGAGTCGCTGGAATTCACTTAATTTGAAGGTTATTAACAATAGCAACAGGTCAGTTTTTATTTGCTTTTTTAAATTTATATCGAACACGAAACACAGTGTCTCATCACATTTCAAACACTGTACCGAAAAAAGGAGTTAACGACGGGTAGAAGAATATTTTCGACGAAATATCGAATGTTGGGTTGCTTGATACTTTGAGCAAACATCAACTTTCTTGAGTTCCGATATAACCACTCAACAGTATAATTTAAAGGGAAAACCAACGATGCAATAACATGGAGTTTTTCAAAAGGGTTAACACTTTCAGTTGCATAAAATTTCCTTTGGTTTTTACTAGTGAATAATCAATGAGTTTGAAAGTAGCCTTTTTCTCTAAAGAATTCTCTGGATCTTTTGACGATCTAGCTTCTTTAAAACAAAACCAACTTGCCTGTAAATGTCTCAAAGGTGTCCGTCCTGAGCGCTGAAGCTCGCTGAAGTAAAATCGACTGATCAGAGACAATCATGTTTAGACGTGTTGAATAAACTGATTCAAAAAAGGAAGGTTAACTGTTTGTTTCTAATGTTTAAATTAATATTTATTGCTTTCCCTGAAGTAACTGCATCTAAAAAACCTTTTAGGCATTATTTAAACATGGTGTGATATTTTATCACTGATCTAAACCGCTTCAGTTTATAAGTCTTAGTCTGTCATTTTTTTTTTCCAAAATATATGACTATCTAAGAAGTTCAAGTCAATCTGCTAAAGGTAAAATGACGCTGATTTTAAGAATGGCAAACTGACAAATGATTCTTTCGTTTTCAGTTTGGAGTCATTAGGTTTGGACGTTGATCACGAGTACCGGAAACTGAACGAGTGGTATCAAAAATGCGACGCCCTTCGTCCATGGCTTGATTCAACAGAAAATATTTCTAACGCAGAGGTCGGTAACGAAATCACTGTCAATGAAGTGAAAGAAAAGTTGCCCACAGTTCAGGTAATTTTGTCTTTCTTTCTTAGTTGAGTACATTTATAAATTAAACATTGTTCAATAGTTGCTGATTTCTTCCCTTGGGTTTCTTTCTCAATGCTTGTAACAAACAATAGCGGCATTTTGCATTATAGAGTGTTTTCACGTGACGTCACGGCGGCCATATTGGTGTCCCAAAAAAATGAAACGGCGGCCATGTTGGTGTCCCAAACCAATCCTCTGGGAGTTGAAATGTTTTCTTATGCAAACGCTTTCTTTTGTTCCAATCAATTTGCATAAATGCTGGACACGTGAGTGAAAACACTCTATAAAGTCCACAACAGGCCATTTGCACGGTGGCGTCATTTTACTGCTAGAAATCTTTTCGTTTTTCTTTTCATATTTAAATTTGGACGCCCCAGTGAGGCTCAAATAACAAAAGCCCTAATTTGCACAAGAAAGCAAAACCCTGAGGGATCCTGGTCAAAGTAGTAAGATGACGCCATCATGCAAATGGCCTATTAATTTTGTTTTCACTTGTAAATTAATTTTTCTGTTGAATATGATAAACCAGGAAAAAATAAAGGAATGTCAAAGCCAAAAACCTCAGTTGCAACAAATCAATGGTGATGCTGACGTTCTTTTGGACAGCGGTCGCTTGGACCAAGGAGATGCGGAGAGGGTGGAACGAATCAATGAAACCTTAAGTACTCGATTCTCAACAATCAGCGCAAAGCTTGAAGAAGCGCAAAGCAAGTACGAGCGACTAGTATCAAATAAGAGTATGGTCCTTTGCATCTAAGTTGGACCGGCCATTAAAATAAAAGTGCGTAGCACTGTCAACATCTTTGACAGAACAATGGTCAAGTGTAGTGTGCTTTGTAACGAGATGTTGAAAATGTTCAACGTTTTTTAATCCTAACGCCATAATTCACCTAGATTGAAAAGAACAGTGGCTTTAGTATACACACTGTTCCCAAGAGTGCCAGATAGAAAACCATTAAAAATCAATTTGATTGGATGATATTTACGTGAGAAATACCTACTTATGTGGCGGTGAACATATATAGGAGCAAAAGTTCGACCTTTACAGAATATTAAAACATGACTAACATAGGAAACGTTTTAATCCTTTTGCGAACTATAGCGTAACCTCTTTGGAAGGAATTGCCAGAGAAATAGAAAGAAAAGAAACTGGTATTTTTGCTTCTCGCCAAAAACCGAGGTTTCTCTTCGTGAGCCGCTGTCAATGACGGCTCGGGTCGAGGCGAGCGATGTTTGTATTTGGTAACTTTTCTTTGTTTAGTTGTCGTCGCGTAGAATTTTCGCAAGCAACTTTGGTTTTTTTCCTCCTTAATTAATTTAGATTTTTAAGCTCAATACCCGAGAGAGTGTACCAATCAGATTGCTTTAATCACCATGATCGCCGGTGAATATTGATAAGTGTAACCCTATCACTGTTAATTTGAGAATCATTCTCTTTCCCAGAACTGCGATCTTTTTAGCCAGCGCCACTTTCCTTTGATGTCCTTTGCAATCGTTAAGCTTTATGGTAATTAATCACAATTTGTTGATAAAAAGTAAAAGGTTCTATCTTACTGTTTCTTATACAGATTGTACAGTAGGATTCATGCGCTGAAGAATATGCCTGACCAAAAGAAGGAAACTCAGATAGTGGAAGTCACAGTCGAACCAAACCTCATGGTATTGCAATTTAATGAAATGGCTAAACCGAACCCATTGTTATTTTTCTATCGTTCTTCCCCAGAAGGGAAAGTATAGCCAAATAAAATGCTTCGTTGAACAGACTTATTTGAAATCGCTGATCTACTTCATAATTTTTTTCCCGTTTTTCTAGCCGCCACGCAAGGTTATCTCACCTTTTCACAAAGATGAAGATAAAACCAATAAACACAAAATAACAGATTCAATGAAATCCATCAAGAAGCTTGCGCGACCTGGCACTGCATCAAAAACAGTCAGCGAGAAGGAAAGGTAAGCAAGCAGAGTAGAATGTAACCTCAGGAAGGTCTTTTTAGAGAGTCTCGCCCTTAGAAATAAGACTGACTGACTGCCTCCTAAACCAGTTTCGAAAAGGTTATTTTGAAGCTGAACACACAACCTTCGACACAGTAGATTCTTGACAAACAAAAGAGATGTCACTTACTTGTATAGTTGTTACGTTCAGTAATTACATTCAAATACTCATTCCTTCGGGTAGGATTCAACAAGAGTCCTCGACAGAATTTAACGCATCACTAGAAACTTGTGAAAAGGCATTGGATGAGCTGGATGAGGAATCGTTGCTCAACTTTTCCGCTGTTGGGTCTACAGTGATGGAAGTTCAGGAGCAGCTAGACGATATTCAGGTACGCAGATCTAAGTGAGATTAAGATACACGAAGCAGAAGATTACAACGTGAAATCTTTTTGTTTTTGAACACGATCCATTGCTTCTGCATTTTTGTCCATTTTTGTTTATTTGAAACATGGAATGAACTTAATCACGGTGATATCTGTTCACCTAACAGAACGCTTGCCCACACTTTTCTGTTTGGGTAAACTATCACCTGACGGCAGTCTTAAGGTAAATATATGGGATTTGCGCTACTACTCGGAAAGTGATACTTAAAATGAACATGATATCACTCAGCTTCGAAGCAAAGCAGAGAGCAAGATTGAAAAGCTTATTCTTTTTTACATCCCCTTACAGCTGTACCTTTCGACCGGCTTTTTTCACCCCACTCCATGTACATGGAGGTAGGGGACCCCAGATAGGTGAGATAACATGTGGAGGGTCACCCCCACATGTCATGTAAACTTCATCAAATTAAAACGAGAGATTATATGGACAGGCGGGTTACTCCACGTAAGCGGGTTACCTCAGCTACATGGGGTTACCCACCTCCTTGTAAACAGGCCCTTAGATATGTTAACGGCGAACTCAAACCTTTAGCCAAGGGGGAGAGAGGTTTGCACTCATGGATGAATAATTATTTCTGCTTGCTTCGGTTTAAATTTGAATTCAGTGAGGGGTCTCTTTACACGGGATCGATCCCCTCACCTTGATCCACCACCGCCCTTGACGAAAATTTTTTTTTTCAGGTTTTGGAGGAAAACATGAAGCAGGAGAACAACAATTTTATCTTGGTAAAGGAAACCTTTGGAGAAAGCGAAAGTATGAATGTGATGACCGTGGAAAGTCGTGTAAAGCTGCGTAGAAAGGTCGATGACTTAAAGGATCGTTGGCAAGAAATGTGGCGTTCACATGAAGTCAATAAGCAGCGGTAGGTTTTGCATTCTCAATGTATTTAAAGCTATTTACACTTAGTAACAAGCAGTACAAAGCACAGTGTGACCTCGTCAATAAGGCTACCTTTGGGCCATGAAAATCTGTTAAATCTGACGGTTTGGCTTTGGTCCGAAAAAATGCGGTTGGCTTATTCATTGAAATGCAGGGTTTCACCCTTATGGGTGTTATAAATATTCTCGTCCGCGGAGCCCGCATTTTGTTCCTCTAGCGAAACTGGCAATTTATGGATAAATCCAACACCAGAATCACAAAACCTTTTCCGTTTTGACTGCGCCTTCGTTGAGTAATATTTATTAATAACAGACAAAGAGAAGTCCTCTAGGCAAATTTTCTTTTGTCTCTTGTTTCATCAAAAAACAATTGAGTTTGTGATAGATGTATACACTGTATGAAATAAATCATTTAAGAACTGCGGAAATGAAATCAAATGAAGAATGATCCTTGCAGTTCTTATATGATGTATATACATCTATCACATTCATCTCTTTCACGAGAACATATGAACACATAAGTGACCAACTCCCAACTTCAGTAGCTTCATAGCTCAGTTGGTATCACGAGGTCACGGGTTCAAATCCCGTTGAAGTCCCGAATTTTTTTTAGGGTTAGTCACGCAATTGCATAAATTGCGTTCACAATTGCAAGGATCATTCTTCATTTGACAATTGAGTTTCACTTTTTTTTTCAAAAGACTATGAAAAAATCTTTTTAGAATCAAAGACTTTCAGCACTAACCCTGAGGCGGAGGTGGAGTCAATTTAGGTTTCTGGGGAACTGCCTACCTACCCCTCCCCTTAGCCAATATTAACAATCACTTCTCAGTTAGGGTAAAATGTTGGCTTATGGGAGGAGTAGGTGGGCGGTTTCTAAGAAACCTAATATTTCTTTCAATCCTTCACAAAGCTTGGTGCAAGCGATTTTGATTATGGGTGGTGAGTGGATGAGACGGGTTCGCAACAGCCTTGATGAACTGGAGGAGAGCATGAATGCGGTTGAAATCAAAGAAGATGAACTGAACGCACTACGCGAAGAAGAAAAAAGGCACAAGGTAAATAGAATTTAAAGAGACTGTGTTAAGGGGGTTTAATAAGGCCGTGAGTTAAGTAGCGTAAGTTATCAAGATGAGTTAGTTACAGTTGAGTTACCAAATCTTGAAATTTCAATATTTGACGATCGAATGTCAAATCCTGAAATTTCAAGATTCTGCATGTCAAATCTTGCAATTTTAATGTTCTGCATGCCAAATATTGAGACTTCAAAATTTGGTAACCTGACAGAAAATTAACTCACCGTGATAACTCACGGTAAATAACTCACCATATTGGCGGACCCGTGTCAAGGCTTTCTAGTTCATTTTATATCGCCAGTTCGCACTTAAGAATTTACCCGAGAGCTTTGGCAAACAAAATATGTCTTCCCAGCTCAATATAAATCGTTACAAATAACAAAAATGAACTTTGAAAAAACTGTCAGGCTAACAAGTTTTCAAAACATACTTGCAATCTTCTTCAGGTTTATTCATCCGTGCTTCCTTTTGTATTTGCTGACATTTATTCCCTCTTCTTTTTGAGCGGCTACCTTAATGTTTCACTCGAGTTGTGTTGTTATCATGATGTCTGTGGCAGCTCTTGTCTTGACTGAAAGTTCAGTTGAAAGCTCTCTTTCGGCCATGCATATGGATGAACATGCATAAAATAAGCATCAACAAACTACAAACAACGCAACGACCATAATATAAAGAATAATATAATGCAACTCTTGTGACAAGAGGGAAAGAGAGAGATAAAAAACAAAAAAAACAAAAACAAAAACAAAACAGACGTTTGTTCCATTAGACACGTCTATTCATGAATAAGGGACGGACCATTAGAAAACTTATGGGGGGGGGGGGGGGGGGGCGGGCGAAGTACAAAAAAAAAATTCGCGCAAGGGAAAATTAAATGAAAAAAAATTCTTGCACGCCAATAAACCCTAAGAAATATTCATGCAAGGGCCTGAAAAAAATTCATACAAGGAATTTGATAACAAAAAAAAATTCCTGCAGCTCGAAAATTCCCCTCTCCCCCCATAACTTTTCTAATGGTCCGTCCCTAACCTCGTTAAACAGGCAATTACTTTGAAACGACAAAAAACAAACAAACAAACAAAAACCAAAATATATTGTGTGAGGTTCCACGATGTTCGTTGCTTTTAGGTGTAGTCCGGAAATCACGGTGTCTTGATAAAGTTTTCTTTGAGGTTTTTAGGTTTTGTAAGGACCAGTAATACATACATGTATAAGAGGATTTTTAAAGAAAAAAAAGTTTGTGCAGCCTGCGCAGCTCGGCAAGATTTAACCCTTTAGGACCCAAGACGGGTAACTAACATCAATTTTCTAAAAATCACATCAGCAGATCATCAAGAGTAAAGGTTATGAGAATTTTAAATTGATTACCAAAGGGAGAATGCCTTGATCTTAAACCAAATTCTCTCAAATGTTCTTAAAAGAAACCTATGGAGATCAGTCTGGATAATTTGTATGTGAATCTTGGGGCTTAAAGGGTTAAAGAAAAAACAAACGATGTCATCTCGCGTTTATTCAATCTCTGTTCGTTGAAATTGATGGGATTTGTCCATTTAGCAAATCCAAAGTCCATTAATGGAAAGTGACATCACCGCGTTTTCAAGCAAATCTTACTAATGTCACGCGAAGTATTCAATCGACACTGCAATTCTATGACCCGTAGTCTTACACTTCAGAAAGTTATGACGTTGTTGAGTTGTTTAGACCGATTCTCTGAAGAAGTTTTCTGGCGTACCGGCGCCTTTTGTAGATCGAACGTAAAAAGGACGTTCTAAAAAAAAGGTTCATGTTGGGGCTGAAAGTTTTTAAGCGGGGCGCAACATTCAGTGATACATCATGGAAGCCGAGGACACGAGTAAGTAGACAGGGTCGTTTAGATTGTTTACGAGGGCAGATCATGATACTCGGGATGTTCGTCGTATTTCGTTTTGTTTTATTTATAAATTTAATTGTTTGTTTGGTCACTCACACATTAAACGCAACTAAAGTTGAATAATGGTTAGGCTTCCTTCTTTACAATTATTGTACATAAATGTGAAGGAAGCCTAACGAGGCTAGGAGTTTATATTTATAGGCTTCCTTAAGCTAGATTGCTAATTACATGCTTCATTACTACAGGGTGTACAGAAACCATTGGATAAAACTTAAGCGAAATAACGACTATGTCGACTATTAATCAGATTTTTTAAAATCAAATATACAGCTGATGAGTGTTCTTCAACAGCACTATGATCAGTCAAAGTCTCATTCTATCGATTTGCAGGAATAGCCGTTGATTTTTATTAGTGTTAGCTGAATTTTCTCAGCGGAGCTGATTTTATGAAAGTGAAAGCGTCAACCGTCTAGTATTTTCTATTCCAATTCATGTGATCGGCTAAGATCATATGAGTAAAGTTAGTATTGCCAACAGTGTTGTGTTACAAGGCCAATTGCTTCGTGTCTCCACGACAACGGACGGATCACGCGAATAAGTGGGGCCCATAGAAAAAGGACTTGTAGTTCGAGTTCTGAGTGATTCTAAAACAATTTCAAGGCGAAGGGATTCCATTTGGCTTAAATCTTTTTTTTATGCATGTAACTCATCCTTTCTCTCATGATTACTTCATTCGAACAACATTTCATTCTAGGGTACATGGGAAATCCGAAAATTCTGGTTGGTTCGCACCATTTCGTTTGGGAAGCTTAAAAAAACAATGGCTGTGATTTGAGGGGATGCAGTTCTTCTACGCTGTAATCTGTTCATTTGATTTGGATATACGTTGTAGCGGGGCTTTCTCCCACCACCTCAAATTTTATAGTTTTATGCACAATTATTTTTCCAAAAGTAAGACATTTTGATTTCAACCTAAATCCACTTTTCTGAGTCTACTTTACCCTGACATTGCTAGAACATCGTAAACAAGATAGCTTCACATGAGGATTCTGTCAGTGCAGCAGTTGATGTGGCCAGGGAAGTTCACAGGAGAGATCTTGTGACCGAAGAAACTGGTGAAACGATTCAACGAGAAACAAAGGCGCTAGAGGATAGGCTTGAGGGATTGATAGGAGATGCAGAAAAGAGGAAACAAAGGTATCTTCCCCAAAACAATTTGAAATGCAATAGTGATCAATCGTTCAAACCTGGGTTATATTTACTTCCTTTCGAAAAAATCTGTGTTAACTATACAAGAGGCCCTTAGAGCCTTGTCCAAGTTCCGACCATCAGTTAATGGCTTAATTACCATTTCATTCTTAAGTCAGTTCCACCAATGGCATTGCTACTCCACTCCATATATAAACCAACAATCCTCTGATTTGCTATGGTGAAATGCTGGACCTTGAAATGTCACCTTTCGATCATGATGCAGGTTGTACATTTTTACTTTTGGAGAAAAATGATCCTAAAAATATACGAAAAAAGTTAAAGCTCCAGCTCTTTAAAAATCGTTGAAATTTGGCCTTACCCTTCCGTAACAGAAGTGGTTAGATTTAAAGATGGTCGATAAAAGTGGATAATAAAATTGACTAATTTATATGCCCGCGGCTTGAAAGAATTTCATCCTACCCACTGTGTGGGCCAGGCAAGACCATCACGTTTCAATATTTCCCATTAAGTCCTTCAGGAATGATTTTAAAGTATTTTTATTTCGGTTTTAATTTTATTCTTCTATTAGGATTGCTGAAGCATTGCGAAACGCTGAGCAAACTACTACGGTTAATGAGACGATGGTGGCTTCTAGTGTGATTGCTGTTCATTCAAGTCCTGACGAATCACATGACGATTCACAAAGTGATGAGGGATTTGTGGAACCAAAACATCATTTCTTCAAAAAGAAACCGACTTACGAGGTTGGTAAAGCGACTTTTCAAACTCCATGATTAATAATAATTAAAAAATAATAACAACAAATAAATCATGAATCACGACTTTCTTGCACTCTTTAATTCGCGTTCCACTCGATATCAAAACACGCACTTGACGAAGTAAGTAGGTACCCTTCGAGCAAAGCTTGCAGAGTCTTTTTTAGTGGAGAGGAAAAATTAATAGGAGGCTCTGCCTGAACCACATCGAACTTTTGAAGTCGCCGAAAAATCGTTCCGGACTAGTCAATCTTGTTTTCTTTCGTCAAACTGGTTTTTCGAGTGCGAGCATCTGTTTTTTGATAAATCGGCCATGACTGAGCCTGCTGTGCTAAACGCACGGCTATTAGGCCTAGTTCGAAACTGAACACCAGCAACAATCAGCACATGCTCAGCAAAGACTTTTCTCGATCCATGCACAAGTACGCCATAATGAAGTGAGAGAAAGGCTCTGCTAGCAGGTTGACATCGAGGTAAACCCTTTATTGTTCCTTAGGCAGCATCATTTGCTGCAAATTTTTCTGCAACTCTCAAAACAGTGTTTATAATCAAGGCATGCAGTGAACATATAAGTCATCACTGATCTAAGATGAAAAAGTACAAAGATTGTGTTAATAACCTTTAGTATAATTACATTGATGAAAATCGAAAATAGAGCGCTACGATTGGCAAGGAGCTTCGCTTCATCCCGCAAAAATCATCGCGCGGTGATTATAACAGTGAAGGCTAGCAGTTTTCAAAATGGCAGCCAGATTTGTTGATGTTTCGGAGTCGGAAATTGATCAATAATTTTATTTTCTCGAATAATCATCAATGTAATTATACTAAAACAATTAGTCGCCTCAGGCGACTTGAATATCGGCGAATAGTCACCTCGACTTCGTCTCGATGACTATTCGCCGATATTCACGTCGCCCGAGGCGACTAATTGTTAAATAAGGGCATTTGAAAGCATGTTGTTAGGATAGCTTTCGGCTAAGTGTCTTAATTTGTAGTACTGACAGTAAAAACCGGCATGTAAGAACCTAGCTGGCAAATTAGATTCTTATAATTTTTGGGTAGTTATTGATGACAGTTTTGGATAAGTAGTTCTAAGTAGGTTCTTAATTATGTTCTTATTTTCTATAATAAAGATATAGTTGTTGATCACCAGAAAAAAACAAAAAAATATGGATGGCGTTATTACAAATATGCAGTTTTATTCACAACTGCATCATCATATGAGAAGCCCAACAAACTTATACAATAATATTTCATTATCCCTAATCTCAAAGTCAAACTCCACGTTAAACTATATGTTTATCATTATTTTACCGAACCCACATACATGTATAAGAACCTGTTTGATCTTGCCTGACCAAACAGGTTCTTACATTTTTGGTTATTAAAATGACACATTTTTCTGCCGACAGGTTTTTTAAACCACTTGGTTCTTACGTGCGGGTTTTTATTTTATGTAATGATTATTATACCTCTAAAACATATTAATTTTCTCAAATTCATTTAAATAGTCACTCATCAATCAGAAGATAAAGGACTTTCGAAAAGAAACTAAAGCCATGCATGACTGGATGGATGAATCAGAGACACTTGTCAAATCTTTCAGCGTTGACATGGATTCCCAAAAAGCAACAAAGGTTCAGCAGAAAGTAAATGTAAGTGTCACGTGGTTTTCTTCATAGTGTTTTTCTGAATCATAAAGAAACTGTCCTTAGATCGGGAAGTGAAAGAACCGACAGTGCGCACAGGCTTCAGCTGACGAGTTTAGTTAACGCCGGCCTAGGGACTGAGACTCGTAAGATGCCAAGATTGCCTTTTGTGCCTCGCTTTGCGCTGTTTGCCTTTCGGCAGCGAGGAAATGTCTAGCGGTTTTTTGTTTTCAAAATGCAGATTCGCATACGGTGTCGATCAGGAGAGATAAAGAGCAAACTTTTGGTGTACGCAGAACACGATCCTTGATGCTTATTGTTAAAATCATTTAAAATCAGGTTATTGATAGTCATTAAGACGGCGACGTTGACTTAAACGATGGTAACAAAGATAATTTGGTTGGGTAGTCAGTGAAACGGGGTTTCTTTTTTTTTTCCTTAGACGCATTATGAAGAAATCAAGGAGAAACAGGCCAAGTTGGATCACATCGTCTTATTAAGCAAGCAAATTGAGAACGAGACTTTGGACCCTACAGTCAGCGAGCCGTTTGTAAAGCAAGCCGATCATTTGAAGGAAAGATGGAAGAAGGTTAAGGAGATGATTGAAAACTACGGTGAAGCAGACGCGGGAAGCAAAGCAAAAGAAGGCAACTGCTGTGTCATTTTCTTAAAAAAGAGACTGTTTCCAGCTTGGTATTACAATTAAATCTGTCTGACGTAAAATATATCAAAATGTACTCAGACGTTCTAACCAAGTCGGATAAAAGTATTAATACTACCCCTGTTTATCTTCTCGAACAGTTAAGCCTCTTAACAGGAGAATAGACCATTGTACTTAAGAGAAAAAATCGGTTTGAGGCGCATAGAAGTAAATAGACAAAATTTTGTCTTTGACGTACTCTCGCAAACATTTTGCAATAATTAACATTGCTTCAATAAAATGTGTGTTAAGGTAAAGGGATTTTCACAGAACATAGTAGGAAGATTTTGTCCTCAAACATATGAAATTAGAAGTAAGTTGGGGAATTTAAAGGTCACATTTATATTCTGAGGAATTATAGTTATTTAATAAGTAGGTAGTGTAAATACATTGGATCGCAAAAAGTTGCTGTGTGGGTCAACGGTTTTTTTTTCGCCAATTACATGACCTTTAAATTATTAAAAAACTGAACGTATGAAAGAAGTAAAAGTCTTTCAATTGAAATGATAGCGATTCAGTGAAATGGGTTACAGAGAAAGTGAACAAAACCAAGCAGTTTTGACTGACTCGCTCAACCCACTGCCATCACATCTCGTGAAAAACAAGCGAAAACGCACTTTTTGTGCATTCTAAAACCATAATTCTAAAAATCTACCCTAAACGAGAAGCCAAGCTTAGTCTTCAAGTAGCAAGCAAAATTTGGAGGGAGCTTTGCTGTTGGTTTGTTTTTATAAGTCAGTAAAAATTCACTAACAGTTTCAGAAGGTACTTTTTGGTGAACGTTAATTTTCAAGCCTCATTGGTGTAGTAATAAGCGATCTGCTACACAACGACACATAAACGCAACAGTGAAACACATTATTTTATGTGTCCTGAAGTTTATTGAAAAGGTGATTCAAAATTAACATCAACCAGAAACTTAATAGATTTTTCTAGTTATGTTTTGTTTTCCAATTTCAGACTATGTGATATCATCCTTGAGAACTGTTTTCTTAACTGTCGTCCTATCCACATGCATGCATGTATGTTTGAGAAGGTAAATTTCCTTGAGGACATCACGTTGTCTGAATTGGGAAACTAAAACATACACGCTAAAAAGGTCTCTTACGTCTTATTTAATTGCTTAACACTGCTTTTTGTTTAAATTTCTTAGACCAAACTTATTTACGTTAGGGTGATTTACATGGACGATCTTACATCAACAGGATTATCCTCATAAGCGAATCATCTAAGGACGAAATTCTTTCCTAGTTATCCTTATAAAGATATATGCGAAGGTCTCGGGGTCGTCATTGATGTTCACACACGATCGGTCTAACACTTACGCTTTCGATATATTGAAATTCAGACTTTGCAACGAGGCTCGGGCAATAAAACAAAAGAAATGTATTATTTATTGCTGAAACTGAAGATTAAGACCCTGTTTACATGGAGTGGGGGACCCCGGTCTAGTGGGGTAAGTTTCTTTTGTTTTGTGTCCCCCAGAGCGTGAAAACAAAAGAAACTAACCCCACTAGACCGGGGTCCCCCACTCCATGTAAACAGGCCCTAATTCTTTTGTTTTATCCCCCTGAGCCTCAGAGCCAATTATGAATTTTAATATATCGAAATTGTTCTATTCTGCTACAACTATAATAAAGACAAAAGATCTCAGCACTTAAATCTTATACTTCGTTGCCAGGATATTCCTTTTTTAATATAACCAAGCACCTTAAAGCGACATAAAAGTGTAATAAAAGACTCTCCTTCAATTTGATGTCAGGTCATCTTTAGTGAGGAGACGAAGCTGTTAGGATGTAGTTGTTGGGTAGTTTATATCGCCCATCACCACGCACAATCACAACCACGGGACCATAATCTTGTGGACCATCCAAGCTAACCTCTACAAAGTTAGCCGGTCCACCAGATATGTCACGATATGGAGTCCTCACGTCACAATTTCCTTGGTTATAGCTCTTCTTACAAGCGTAAGTAGCAAAGCCCGACTGCTGATCATCAGCGACCACGGTTATGGTGATGTTGTAGTGATGGGCCAGTCCAAAGCAGTAGTCAAGACGAAGGTATTGAAGTTGTTGGGTAATAACCGTTTTCTTGGTGTGAGTTTTGAAGATTGGTACAAGAAGAACTGCAAAAACAAACAAACCAACAAACAAATAAACAAACAAATTTCTTGTAGGAAGGAGCGGTATGACCCGACTGTTTACATGGAGGTGGGGGACACTAGGTACGGTGTAGTTGAAATAACCCGCTTAGCTGAGGTAACCCGCTTACCCACATAATCTCTCATTTTCATTTGACCACTTGTACATGATAGGTGGGGTGGCCGTCGAGGCGTGTTGCCCGTTCTGCCAGACCCGGTAACACCCTCTAAGCCAGGGTAGAATCTTGCCACGTAAATGTTTCAAGGTGGGGTAACCCTTGTTACATTTAATTCGTTGACTGGACAATTAAATAGCTTTGGCGGAGGCTTTTGTATCATTAAAAGTGACGATAGAAAGACGTAGCGCTGAAAGGTTGCAGCAAGAGCAGCAAGTGACCGAGAGTACTTAGATAAGCTGCATAGGCGTGGCGCCAGTATTATTAAAGGCTATACAGTTTCACAGATATCTAGCACATTCGGTTGGCTTGGACTATCTAAAGTGCATGCTAGTGTTTAAGAGCCTTCATGGCCTGGCTCCAGCATATTTAATTGATGAATTTAGCCACTCGCCCGATTCCCATTCATATAACACGCGCCATAGAGATTTGCTCCGTCTGCCGCTAGCTAGGACAACTAAGTACCAGGGCTCTTTAAGGTTCAGCGGAGCCAAGATCTGGGTACGCTTCCTCTGGACCTGAGGAGCGAGCATGATATTAATAGGTTTTCGTTTGGCCTAAAAAGGCACTTTAGATCCAAGCCTAATTGAGCCTCCGTTAGTTTTGTTATACTTAGTTGTACCATTTTTTATCTTTATTTGTCTTGTGTGTTGTTTTTTCTTTTTCATCAGAGGCCCATACAAACCAACCTCGCTGAACTAGGCACCCCTGAATAGTGTTTAAAAAAATACGTGAGGTAAGAGGAGCATTGACCGCCAAAACACATGGTTAGACATAGCAATTGGTTCAGTTTGTTCTTTTATGTTTTGGAATAAAAAAATTAAGAAAACTGTTATTTTTAAACTTGTTATTTCTTTTGATTGATTTTAGAAAACATCTAAGATACAAAATAACTAGAAATTCGCCTGTCAGATTGTTTGATTGACAATGACGATGACAACGACGACGATGATGATCCAGAAGAGGCGGGTGCGGCGGAGGGGGAAGGGGGGGGGGGGGGGGGGTGAATTGCACGAAACATTTACCTGAATCGTCTCCTTTGCTGGAATTTAAAAACGTAGCATACTCCACAGGAGTCATCTGCCAGCGTGGTTCACTAGGCATAGCATAGTCCTTAGTTGATACATTGAAGTCAAAGGACAACGAAAGTGTGAAAACGAAGGAGGGGGCGGGTCCAGTCGTGACCTCAAACAGCAAATCTTTGTATCTATAAAAGAACATGCAACATTTTACCAGTTGGCACTAAGACTGTTATCAAAACGCATTGTTATATTCCTAGAATTTCACTCAACTAAACAGGGACTGCCATTGGTTGATTCTTGGTCACGTGGCCTTGACTAAAATCAAATGTATCCCGATCGTGATACATTAAATAATGTATCCCGCTCGGGATACATTGCAGCACGTGATCAAAGCATGGTAGAAAGTGGCGTGACAGAAGGCGGGAAAAACACCGCCAGGTCCTGCCGGTTTTCTTTTTCATGAATGAACACAACAACACAATCACGAAGCCTCAAGCTAAAAAGCAACGATTTTTAAAGTTATCCCAGAAGTTCCCAGAAGAAAAACAGCAGCTAGTGGAGGAAAAAGATGCAGATGATATAAGGAAAGTACTTTTGTTTGTAAATCATTCATTCAGTGCTTTTGAGAATTAAATTTGTGTTAAGTACCGAGTCGACTGTTTTGGTTCGTTTTCGTTCGCTCCGGTTATTCTTTTGTTGCTGTTGAAGTGAAAGTTCTAGAAATATAACAAAACACTTAATGTCAGATCCCACGGGAAACCAGTTAGTTTTGTTTTCCCTCGAGTCCTGATGTTTCCCTCGACTTCGTCTAGGGAAACATCAGGACTCTCGGGAAAACAAAACTAACTGTTTCCCTTGGGATCTGACATTAAGTGTATAATAACACCATGAAGCAGGTCATTGATTACCGTAGAACAGAATAGTACCCATAGCACATACGAGCCCAGTCGCTTATTTAAAATTTCTACTCCACTAGTCCATCTTAAGTGAAAAACATGGCCCCTGGGTTTCGCAGCCTCAGAGCTCAGACAATATTATTCGTGCGTCGCCCAAATAGAGTAATCCAGTTCGCTTGTTTTGATTCAAAGTTGCAATAGGCACGCAATACGTGCGAACGTAAACAAGCCAAGTAAGCAAGCCTAGCGACGCGAATGTCGCGCGCTCTGTCACAACACAGCATTTATCTTCGTTACATACGACCCACAGATAACGCATGGCAAACAAGTCAGCAATAGAAAACAAACTTTTTGGAAAAACAAGGTACCCTGTCGTGACTGAGTGAAAAACTATTAAATATTTTTTATTTTCCCTTTGAAAAATAATCGTCCTCGCAACACACAGTGTGAATGGTTTGGCTTATTGCCAAGAGTTTGCCAACATTTTTGCTCTCAGTTGTCGCGCGCCAAAGAAGATGTCACGCAAAATTCCATGATCTCGTGCATGAAATAATTAAGGGTAACATTGAATGATGCATAATTTCATTGCATATTTTCGGAAAGGAAGTGATTTCTTAAAATCTCTTTGAGCAAATAATCTCGTCAACATGTTACATTCCTTCACGTAAAAGGAGAAGAGTCCAACATCTTTACGTGCAAACCGCGTTCTATTTTTAAAACCCTTGGGTTAATTAGATTAGGTCGTATTCTCTCGTGCACGAACCACGAAAGCGGCAAATTCCAAAGCTTTCACGTGCAAAGTGTGTGACAATACAACTCACAGTAAGGGCCTGATCACATGAGCCGGGGAAGCAATGGGCATGAACAGCGTGTCACCCGCTATCCTACATCTCGCTTGGTTCATTCGCCGGGCCGCCCGGCAAGCGTGATTACTTGGAAAATTTCCACCCGGGATCCCGGCGTCACAGTACTGGGATCCCAGCTAACCAGGCTGGCTCGGTTGTCATATAATGCCGGGATCTCTGCAAAGCGAGCCAGCCCAGCTCATGCAATCAGGCCCTTAGTTCTATAGCCAGTTTATACGCCCTCTCCTTGAGCTCAACGATTTTTCAAAGCCCCCGAGCACATGCACAAAATTTCCGCTTCCCCAACCCCCAACCCCCACCTCAACATCTTCATACTCCCTTCTCTACATTAAATGAACTGTTGGCCCTATCCATGTTCTCTCCATAAAAATATTATTATCAAAAATAACCGAGAAACAATCCAAAACAGGAAGCCTAACAACGTTTAAAAGAGAGTGCGGAACCCCGTTAATATGGTCATCAATGGGCCAAAAAAATTTGGCCGTATTAACAGGTGACCGTACGAACGAGGTTTGTTTTTTTCTTCAAGAAAATGTATGGCCGTTTTGCCAGACGGCCAAAAAAAATTTGCCTTAATAACGAGGTGACCGTATTACCGAGGTGGCCGTCAAGCGGGGTTCGAATGTAAGTACAAGTGTGTTTTCGACTATTGATAAGACTGTTCACAACCACCACTTCATTTCAACACACTGTAACTACAATATCCATTCATAAACAAATTAGCTCTTCCACAACTACCTGACTGCACTTTTACCTCCCAAAATATTACTTTTTGTTACTCCATATTAATTTCCACGACAAACAAGTTTCACTGATTAACAAACTACAGCTGTTGCTTTACCAATTCACGTCCAATATAACTCCACGCCTTCCACTTCACGCATCTCAACCAACCCCTAAAATATACAACGCTACTGCACTACTCACACATCCCTAAGTTAAGACACACAAAATTAACTTCACACACGCCTAGTACATCGACGCCCAAATGTACTCTCCCACAGCGTTTTGTTCTATATACACTTGGCCTGAGCTAATCGTAAATTTATTAGAACGCAAAATTTCGTCTCGTATGCATACGTCGCCTTCAGAAGAGCTCCTAAGCTAAAGGTGTTCTCGTGAATCAGTGTGAATGAAACTTTTTCAAGATTTCCGACATCAACATGCCCAAGCTGTGAACTTTTCAAAAACTCGGCTTTTTTCTAGTAGTTTCCCGAATTTATAGAAAAGAGATTAAAACTCACAACTAGCAAGGCTTAGAGCTGTACATGGAGTGATGTTAGGATTAAAGGATAGTTCTTGTAAGAGATAAGGCAAATGAACAATGAGCAGCGTGAAAAAACGTTATCAAGCAACATTTCATTGCTGTCTAACTACCTATTAAAGTTCAAGACGTTTCTATACACCTTAATATACTTTTTTGGACCGATGCTCAGCATTTACCGTCTTGTTGCCGCGCGATATCGACATCCACTGCGTGAATTTACTTTTACTTTTTTATATCGACCATCCCTTTTTTCAAGCTACAACCAGTACCAAAAATGTTGAGACACCCCGCCCCGTGAGAAAAACCAGCCTTTCTTACTTCAAATCGCTGCTAGTCACACGTCTGTGGGATACAATACGCACCTTCCCCATCCTCTCCTTTCAAAGTTCTCCACTCAGTTTTGAGGATGGTCGTGTATTGCTAGCAACGTCGCCGGACAGGGAAAGATTGATCGCAAGCACAAGATCACGGGCACGCAATAGCCCTTATGCATGTTTACGTCAAATGAGCAAATTTCTCCACCAAGCCTCGTTTTGAATTGTAAAGTTGCGAAGTTTTGCA
Organism: Porites cylindrica; assembly: GCA_964035525.1. Lineage (NCBI taxonomy): Eukaryota > Metazoa > Cnidaria > Anthozoa > Scleractinia > Poritidae > Porites > Porites cylindrica. The sequence goes on from OZ037775.1 coordinate 28,235,320, forward strand.
TAAAAGAATGTCCCAAGGCAGTAAATTTGAAAAGAATATCCACGCAAAAAGAGTGCAAATGCAAAGAATTTTCCTTGCAGACGAGGCTTGGTGGTGAAATTTGCTCGTCTGACGTAATCATGCATAAGGGCCATTTAAGTCAAATAAGGTACAGTGTCTCAAGTATTTTTGCAACTGGTTGTAGCTATTAACTAAACGCCAATGATCTGCATCAATAATATCACCATAAGATTATGATCGAGAACACGGGGAGAACACTCTCTCGCAGTTTTTCTCTGCCCTTTCCTGGTAGCGCTTCGTGAATTTAGCTTTGTTTTCCTTCATCGTTCTCTTTTTAAATATAGATGATTCCTTTGTTAAACGATTTATCCTTTTGTGTTTTTCTTTCTGCTCCTCCATCGTCAGCAAAGTCTGGCCATTGTTAGTCTGCAATTCCGCAACCACTCCCAAACATATTTTGTGCAAGTGTCGCTCCCATTAATTCTTGCCTAGAGATGATTTTCTCAGTCTTAGGGCGTCAACTGAAAGTCAAAAACGGCCAGTTGGACCGCTCATTTTAAAAATAACATTGACATTTTTTCTAAAGTTTTCCAGGAAACCCAATACTTTCGTGCATACTATTTCGAAATAAACCTATCTGTCTGAAAAGTGTCAATTAAAAGTGACAATTCTCACTACGTCTGGAATGGCCTGGACTGCTAGATCTGAATAACTAGGGGATGGGTCGTTAAAAACAGATTTTTTAAAAAATACGATTCTTAAAGCCGCACCAACACCGCCCCCCTCACCCTACCGGCGTGACCAGGCGCTCACACATGCCCCAATGTACAAAATCCTCCAGGATCAATCTGTCCCCTCACCCCCCATTTGAGAGCTTTCTTTACAAGACTCAACGATACTACTGAACATCAACTATAACCTGAGGAACCTTGCATCAAACTGATCTAGCACTTCCAAGGCCAAACACTAATTTCCTCAAACATATTTTCAACTATAATGGTGCAATACTCTGGAATAATATTTCTTATGTGGCAAAAACAGTACAATCGCTTTCCAAATTTAAAAGCAAACTTGCCTCTTTTTCTTTGGCTGGAATATCGGTCTGATTCATTAATTTGCATTTGTGTATATTTAAAACTTATACTAATTACTCTTTAAAACTCCCACCAACATAACTATATTGCAAAACTAGTTATATTGTATACATTTTTACCTAATTAATTTTTCTCTGAAATTTTGTAACTTTTGTGAACACCATGCTGCTTCTCATTTTGTTTGTAATGCTTGTTTGCATACGCCACACCTGGAAGTCAGCTTTTGTTGTTTGTGCTGAGCGTTGTGAAATAAATGTGTTGATGATGATGTTGACGCTTTATGACACGTGACGTCCCTTACTTTATGGAGGGAAGGGGGGAAGGGGAGGCAGCGAGTGGTCGCGTGAATGCCCGTTAACTAGCTAGAACAGGAAAATGAAATTTCACTACAAAAACATAGATAATTTTCTTTACCTGCTTTGTAAACTCGTTTTTTCAGTCCCCCTCAAATATATTAAGCATTCCTGTTTATAAGCGCTGCAAAAACTCCTTACGAACATGTACACTGTGTGTTACGGTATTTGAGAAGGGAAAGGGATTAAAGAAACCGTCCTCGGTTAATGCTAGGAAGAAGTCCCAAAGGAGTTTTGGATTGCTTTGGAATTGACTAGTACTTACTTTGCGTGATAGGTGAAATTGAAGTCCGGCTGGGGTTGCTTCGTGGTTACATTTACATTTGAAGCCAAAGTATTTCCAGCTGAATCTTTAGCAACAACAGTAATGTAGTCTCCGTTTTGAATGCTCCACGGATTGTTTGCCAGATTGATTGCAAAATGGGCCATGAGACCCTCAAAGTAAGTTCCCCCGCAAAGAGCAGCTCGATACTGTATTGACGTATCTCCTGGCTTGATTTCATCCGCCGGGCTTATGAACTGGACCTCTACTGGAATTGGTTCTGCTTGTCTGGAGAAACTCTTCTCCAACTCTTTCATTTCGAAAGAGAACCCTTGGCTTGTGGTTACCAAAACTGCACCTAAAACATATTGATGCATTAATTTGTGAAGGGCACTACTTAAGTTTGCTTTACATGTACATTGGTTGTAATTTTTAAAAACACAAGGACACTTTTAAGTTTGTGGAATGATGTTTCGATGTTTCAAACATCATCTTCAGTCATGCAAGGTATAATACTAGTAGCGTACAATTAAATCGGTATACTTGTATAACTATCCAAACAATAATGGCTTGTAAATTCAAAATTCGTTAAACATGTTAAAGCTAGACAATTATATGGAAGAAAACTAAACGAACTGTAGGTAAAACCTGAATTTAAAATGTAATGCTAAATGTAGTAGAATCAGCGAATAATATGAAAGAAAACTAAACGAACTACAAAGGAAAACAGTAATGTCAAACTAACATGCTCAATTTGCTCGTCAAGTTCAGGTTTCAGATGTTCAATTTGAAAGCTGTCCTTGAGCCTTAACCCTTCAAGCCGTAAGAGTGATCAGCATCAAATTTCTCCTTGTAATATCAATGCCTTATCAAAACAGAGTGGTCATGAGAATTATGGACATGATCACACAAGATGAATTTTATTGATATTTTATCAGCTTCTCCCCACTACTTCTGTAGGAAATGAACAGGGGAAACAAGTGAGAATTTAAATTTTGATCTTAGGGTTTAAAGGGTTAAGTTGATAATAAGAACTAGCAGTACCAAGACTGATTTCAAAGCAAGAGACTCCACATTTATCTTTACAATTCTTAGAACTGTTGAGATGCTTGAATGATAATGTGAGAATTCCAGTCCCGAAAAAGGTACTCATTAATAAAATTGCCTATTGGTTTCACCAATATAACGAGCTCCACAGCCAGCGCAAATAAACTTGTGCGAACTCGTGAAATCCGAAACAGAATCTTTAGGACTAAATATGTTGCTTATTTTAAATGGTTGAATGAATCGGTTGTACTTTCAAAGTTGTTCAAATGGCTGTATGTATCCAGCGCAGAATAGTTTGCAGGGTGTGACATTTTATTGTTTTTATTGTTTTATTAGCATTTTTGCCATACAAATAAAATATGCATATAATTTTTTTAAAAATAGATGCATGCATGATGAAAGGGAGCCCAAGGAAGCCAATAAGGCTGGTGAATAAGACTACCTTTCAAATCATGTGATCTAATTAATAAATAAAATACTGACATCGGCAAGACAATTGGCTCTCACCACGCACAATTTCTGTAGAACATAGAAAATAATAATTAAACAGGACATAAAAACAGAAAAGGCTGAACGTGTAAGTGCAAAAACGAAAACCAAAAGGTAAGAAAAAACTAATGCAAGAATAAACGAGAAAAAAAGCGAAAAAAGCCAAAAACTTCACACAAGCATTAAGAGAATTTAACTGCCTGTGTTTATACCAAGAAAATGACTGAAGTTTAGAATTAAACAAAGCAATACTAGAGGCATTCTGAATTTCAGAGCTAAAGGAATTAAATTTTTTAGGCCTTTTACGCCCTTGAAAACGGAGTGAAAACTTCCTTCGTTCCAGACAAAATACTTTGGTCTACAGATTTTTTCTAGGTAATGTTATTATTATTTTATCATCTTTTTCAGGAACACTTACAAAATATCAATAGCTGTATCAATCCCCCATCCCGGGAATTTTAACGTAATACTGAGAGCATTTGTCAAGTTAGCTCCCAAGCTGAACCATTATTCAGCTTCACGAAATTACAAATGTATTTGTTTTTTTTTTTTAGTTTTACTAATCTTTCCTCGAGAAAACAAAATCAAGCTTGTGAGGAATTTCTTAAAAACTTCTACAACCGCACGATTAACTGAAATAAGAAAGTTTCATCGCTCCCGAATTCAGTATGACTCAAATTATCACCGTGGTCCTGATCCACTTGGAACGGGAAAGTTAAAGGCGTAAACACGGGCAAAACATGTTTTGACGAAAGTTATACAGCATTCACAAGCAGGAAGGATTAGGCCTCCAATTACAGTTCATTGCATCGAATGAGAAAAAAAACGCCAGACAAAAACGAAAAAGGCCTGACCCGTTTGGAAACCCGGGGGAAATGAAAGGTGTCAACACGGCAAAAAAGTGTTGACCAAAGTTATACAGCTTTCGCAACCAGGAGAGGAGTTTTAGAAAATCTTCGATGAAACTAGCAGTTTCCAATGGAAAGTGAAGTGCTGCGAGTAAAGCATGGCATTTCAGATAATTTGAATCAGTTGCAGTTTATTTCGATTGTTTACATACTGTGCATGTAACGCAACACGACACGATCGATAAAAACTGAACTTTGAACCAAAATAAGTGTTTGTATCAAGCTACATTGGAAAAAGTCCGTGGGAATAAAAAAGTCGGAGTATTATTTGTCTGAAACCTGCCCACGATAAAGTTAAGGGCACGCGAGCGATGGCGTGAGTAAAAGAGTGAATTTCCTATTTAGTTCAACTGGTTCATAACGCTTCGAGAGCGTATCAAATTATTCTCAATCTTTGCTTCCCTCGTGCATAAAGGGGTATAAAACGTTTTACTACCAAGGGAGAACAAACCTTGTCACACTTTCCAGAAAAGCTCTTAATAACTTGAGCAATTTATCAATTAAATAAATACAACAGAGCCTGGCTGAATACAAATTTAGCCAAAACACCGACTTTATTTATCGTTGAGTTCCAGGAATAGCTTGAAATATTCTGAGAAACTTATCGCTTCAATTCACCGGAATTTTTTACCTTCACTGATCTTCACTTGCCTTCATACTCTTCGCTTGCCAAAACGTGGCTTTCTATACGAAATAGGATTTCTCCCGTGCTTTACGTTTTGTACATTCCACTGTATCGAATGATCGACTGTTGTTTTGGTTTTCTTTCAGAATCGATTGACTGCGAACAAAAGAGCCTCGATTTCGAGGAACTTGAAATCGAGGCAAATGCGGTGATATGGCTGATTTCGGGCACAGGCAACCCAGGCTGGTCACGTACGCGACCAGAATTAGCCTGCTGCGAAGCCACAATAAGTTTATTGCATCGAATGAGGAAAGAAAAACGCCAGACTGATTCCGGTTGACCGCTATATTTCTTGATTCATGATTCTCAGTATATTTAACAATTATTCGCCGAAGGCGAAATTAATATTGTTGAATAATCCCCAAGACGAGACAAGATTACTGTGAGCCTGAGGTGAATAATTGTTTTAGTATATTTACACGAAGTGATCTCAACAGAATCAGAAAGGAAACCATTAAAAAACGATTAGTTTGATTGACGGGTGAATTCATGGGTGAACACGAAGCTGTAAACAGTGGATGTGCAAAAGTTAGATCTTCACAGTATCTTCAAACATGGCAAATGATAGTTCAGTGATAGTTTTAATCCTTTTGTATCGAGTTTTGTAAGCTTTAGCATCAACGATTTAAAACAAAACGCCGAAAATTTAAATTACTACCCAATTCTGAGAAGAAAAGTAGAGCTTTATTTGTTTCTGCGGCAACTCACCGTGAATGAGAAAGTTTCCTTTGTCGCTTCTTGCAAATGCTGTCAACAGCGGCTACGATCAAGGTGTGCGTTGTTTATCTCCAATGTTCGTTGCCTTGTTAACTTGCTGGCAGGTACAATTTTCGAAAATATTTGCCTTCCTCTTTTCTCCATAAATTAACTTCTATTTATGGGCAAAATTGGTCTTGCGAGAAAATCCCGAAATCACAAAACAGTGACAAAGCGACCTCGTTTTCCTCTGCAGTGGTAAACATAGCTTCGAGCGTACAAAAAGGCAGGTACAGTAAACCACTTCACAATAAATCACGCTGTTTAAACACCGTGAAGTCTTTTCTTGCCTTCAAAGTCATCAGCACTTGGATATTTGTGTATTTTCAAAAAGGCTTTACTATGAAACTTTGGCAAAACACCCAGTTCACGACAGCGAGTTTGTTCTGCTTTATATTCACCGCCTAGCGCGGTGAATATAACGTCACAGTCCGAGATAGCTAACCAATAAGATTGCTTGAATTACCAAGATCACTGAGTGTGTATATCCTAATCTTGGATACTTACTTCACTGTAAATTTCCAAAGGTAAAATACAGTAACTGAAAACTGTTTTCAGAAAACATCAATGACTGCGGGATCAGTTTTTGGCCTAAGTAGAATGACGCATGAAATTATGGATTCCAAGAAAGACAGAGGTCAATGCGATATCGAAAGCGAAAATTTATTTCGAGCTGTTCTGTACTGGCTCATTTGGAAAACAGTCAAACATTTTAGTTTCCTCTAGTTTAACCAACTGATATATTTTCTTATCATTTCCTACTCTTATTTTTTTTTAAATTACTTGTTGTGCATCCAAACTAGTAACAGAGTTCTAAGAAATCCCGCAGCGTTCATGAGTCAAAGGTCAGTAAGGACCCAGAAACTCAAACAGAAATGCTATCCCATCGAATTCAGAGGGATAACCTCGGTATACTCTGGGATGAAGAGTTAAATGAAGCCTGGCTAGAAAATGCTGTCTTTGTTCTAAAGAACCTGACTTGGAAATATTGGGTGGATGAGACGTCGCAGACTAGCACCTGGTTTAGCAAAACAAACATACTAAAACAACAATAGAATATTTGTTCTATCACAATTGAATTATTTCACTTAAGGGATGCATGTAAAGCAAATCGCACTAAACTGAAGTGGAATTAGAATGACTATCCACATCAGGTTTCGAGATGGAAGATAATCTTTCAAAATTTGCAAGTTCCTGGAAACATTCTCTTCGCCAAAGCGTACAGCTACTCATATTAAAACTCTGCGAAGGGCGGAAGAGCAAGGAGGAACTATAAAAACATCTCGTTGGCGCTGTGCCCTAAAACTCTCAAAGTGAAAAAGTTCAAATTTTAGGTAACAGACGCCAGAAATTTTCAAAGAAAGCATGAATAAACATGTTGTAACTCACCGAAAAGAAACAGTGAATACATCCTCACTCTTGCAAAGAGCTATTTGCCAGAAAAAGTGTGCTTGGTATTTTGTAGCGCAGATGATGCCGAGCGAAATAACCCTAAGGCGCGGCCGCTGCGTTTAACCTTCAGACAGTCTCGTGATAATCACCTGATTCAAATTAGGAAGCATCATTGATGAAATATACATAATTTGCAAAAGCATCCTGCCTATTATCGAAGGGTGTGTTTCATTGGTGGAATCTTAGTTAACAACTGGGCTAATTCTCACAGGAAGCGGTGAGAGTATGGTTCATTGGCCTTATATCGGTTTCGCAGAAAAACCACTTGCCATGAATTCCGATTTGGATTTAATCTAATGAATCCTTTCGAAGTATGGATTTTTTTAGATTATTTAATTTTTTTTTTTAAATTGAAATCCAGATCTCGGAGGGTGTTATCGCAGAGGCCGATCTGAATAATCATTCAGATATAGATCATACTCAGCTCGCCCAACGGTAACATCCCCGCCCAAACAGGATTCTATCCCGTAGGATCAGAATTAGGCAGTTTAGTTTCCTCTAGTTTAACCAACTGATATTTTTTCTTATCATTTCCTACTCTTAATTTTTTTTTAATTACTTGTTGTGCATCCAAATTAGTAACAGAATTCTAAGAAATCCCTCAGCGTTCATGAGTCAAAGGTCAGTAAGGACCCAGAAACTCAAACAGAAATGCTATCCCATCGACTTCGGAGGGATAACCTCGGTATACTCTGGGATGAAGAGTTAAATGAAGCCTGGCTAGAAAATGCTGTCTTTGTTCTAAAGAACCTGACTTGGAAATATTGAGTGGATGAGACGTCGCAGACTAGCACCTGGTTTAGCAAAACAAACATACTAAAACAACAATAGCATATTTCTTCTATCACAATTGAATTATTTCACTTAAGGGATGCATGTAAAGCAAATCGCACTGAACTGAAGTGGAATTAGAATGACTATCCACATCAGGTTTCGAGATGGAAGATAATCTTTCAAAATTTGCAAGTTCCTGGAAACATTCTCTTCGCCAAAGCGTACAGCCGCTCATATTAAAACTCTGCGAAGGACGGAAGAGCAAGGAGAAACTATAAAAACATCTCGTTGGCACTGTGCCCTAAAACTCTCAAAGTGAAAAAGTTCAAATTTTAGGTAACAGACGCCAGAAATTTTCAAAGAAAGCATGAATAAACATGTTGTAACTCACCGAAAAGAAACAGTGAATACATCCTCACTCTTGCAAAGAGCTATTTGCCAGAAAAAGTGTGCTTGGTATTTTGTAGCGCAGATGATGCCGAGCGAAATAACCCTAAGGCGCGGCCGCTGCGTTTAACCTTCAGACAGTCTCGTGATAATCACCTGATTCAAATTAGGAAGCATCATTGATGAAATATACATAATTTGCAAAAGCATCCTGCCTATTATCGAAGGGTATGTTTCATTGGTGGAATCTTAGTTAACAACTGGGCTAATTCTCACAGGAAGCGGTGAGAGTATGGTTCATTGGCCTTATATCGGTTTCGCAGAAAAACCACTTGCCATGAATTCCGATTTGGATTTAATCTAATGAATCCTTTCGAAGTATGGATTTTTTTAGATTATTTAATTTTTTTTTTTAAATTGAAATCCAGATCTCGGAGGGTGTTATCGCAGAGGCCGATCTGAATAATCATTCAGATATAGATCATACTCAGCTCGCCCAACGGTAACATCCCCGCCCAAACAGGATTCTATCCCGTAGGATCAGAATTAGGCAGTTTAGTTTCCTCTAGTTTAACCAACTGATATTTTTTCTTATCATTTCCTACTCTTAATTTTTTTTTAATTACTTGTTGTGCATCCAAATTAGTAACAGAATTCTAAGAAATCCCTCAGCGTTCATGAGTCAAAGGTCAGTAAGGACCCAGAAACTCAAACAGAAATGCTATCCCATCGACTTCGGAGGGATAACCTCGGTATACTCTGGGATGAAGAGTTAAATGAAGCCTGGCTAGAAAATGCTGTCTTTGTTCTAAAGAACCTGACTTGGAAATATTGAGTGGATGAGACGTCGCAGACTAGCACCTGGTTTAGCAAAACAAACATACTAAAACAACAATAGCATATTTCTTCTATCACAATTGAATTATTTCACTTAAGGGATGCATGTAAAGCAAATCGCACTGAACTGAAGTGGAATTAGAATGACTATCCACATCAGGTTTCGAGATGGAAGATAATCTTTCAAAATTTGCAAGTTCCTGGAAACATTCTCTTCGCCAAAGCGTACAGCTGCTCATATTAAAACTCTGCGAAGGACGGAAGAGCAAGGAGAAACTATAAAAACATCTCGTTGGCACTGTGCCCTAAAACTCTCAAAGTGAAAAAGTTCAAATTTTAGGTAACAGACGCCAGAAATTTTCAAAGAAAGCATGAATAAACATGTTGTAACTCACCGAAAAGAAACAGTGAATACATCCTCACTCTTGCAAAGAGCTATTTGCCAGAAAAAGTGTGCTTGGTATTTTGTAGCGCAGATGATGCCGAGCGAAATAACCCTAAGGCGCGGCCGCTGAGTTTAACCTGCAGACAGTCTCGTGATAATCACCTGATTCAAATTAGGAAGCATCATACATAATTTGCAAAAGCATCCTGCCTATTATCGAAGAGTGTGTTTCATTGGTGGAATCTTAGTTAACAACTGGGCTAATTCTCACAGGAAGCGGTGAGAGTATGGTTCATTGGCCTTATATCGGTTTCGCAGAAAAACCACTTGCCATGAATTCCGATTTGGATTTAATCTAATGAATCCTTTCGAAGTATGGATTTTTTTAGATTATTTAATTTTTTTTTTAAATTGAAATCCAGATCTCGGAGGGTGTTATCGCAGAGGCCGATCTGAATAATCATTCAGATATAGATCATACTCAGCTCGCCCAACGGTAACATCTCCGCCCAAACAGGATTCTATCCCGTAGGATCAGAATTAGGCAGTGCTGAGCTAGTAACTGGAGAGACTTTGGCAGCTGGATGACAGGGAAAGACTGGTCGGAGATTTTCTGTGCTCCGTCCTGTGTACAAAAAATCGAGATCTTATGACAAGAACTTAACTCCACCATGGGCACTTATTTTCCTTGGAAATGTGTTAAGAAACGCATATTTAAGTACAAGCCTTGGATTACGAGTAACATCAAGCTATTAATCTGGAAACGCCAGTCTGCGTTTATTAGGCACGGGAAGGAATCTCTTGTCTACAAATTTTGGAGGAGTAAGGTCCAACGTGATATCAAACTTGCAAAATCCCTTTATTACAACGGTAAAATCAACGACCTTGCTCAAAGCAACACTTAAGCCCCATTTACACGGCCGAAAATTTTTGGCACGGCTCGGATGAAAAAAGTACGCGTACCACAAAAATTGGTTCGGCACGGATAGATTTAGTCGTGTAAACGACTTTGCCCCATCCGTGCCGGACCAAAATTTCACCCGTGCTCGGACCATGTCGAGAGGTATTCCGAGCACGGATAAAACTGGTACGCGATCCCGAAAATCTAGCCCAGCTCGGATAAAGTGTACAGTGTAAACGATTAGCCGTGCCGAGCTAACTTTTCTCTGATGAGCCTTCGTGCCTTTGGTCAGCACCAGTGTGGGAGAGCATGTACAGATGAACTTTTTCGTTAGTTCAATATAAACCAAAAGTTCAATAAACATGACAGTGGTTTAATGACCACACGTTAGTTCATTGATGAGCGTGGACAACATTCAGCTGCGGGCCGGGGGAAATAGCCACAAATACGTTAGAATTTTTTTAATATAAATGTGCAGCATTAACTAAATGGCAAATACTTTTCCGTTAGTTCAGTGTGTTCAATAACCACACAATAATTCAATAACCGCACCAATATTCAATGACCACCCATTTGTTCCTTGTGCGTAGAATACATGCAGCTGTGGGAATTCTAAGAACTTTTCGTCCGCCATGTTAGGGGAGCAAGGGTGGCGCAGTGGTGAGAGCACTCGCCTCCCACCAATGTGGCCCGGGTTCGAATCCTGGCGTCGACGCCATATCTGGGTTGAGTTTGTTGTTGGTTCTCTCCCTTGCTCCGAGAGGTTTTTCTCCGGGTACTCCGGTTTTCCCCTCTCCTTAAAAACCAACACTTTCAAATTCCAATTCGATCTGGAACGCACGGACATGTTTCAACGAGTCCTTATGAACTCCTTAGTGCTCCGTGGGTAAACAAATTACAAAAAAAATTACAAAAAATGTTTTTACAGAGAAGCAGCATGCGCACTAGGCAAGAATCGAGTACGCTGGCCGAGATGTTGAGCCTTTTACCCGTACCAAATCATAATTTCACATCGTTTAGCACGGTAGAAAAAAGAACGTGTAAATGAGTAATCAGTACTATTTTTTTGGTACGCGTACCACTTTTATCCAAGCCGCGCCAAAAATTTTCCGCCGTGTAAATGGGACTTTAAAAATGGTGGCAATAAATCAAGTCGCTAACTGGTCAGGACGCACCCAGCAAACCAGCATGGTACATCAATTCCTTAACGAAGGCATTTCAGACACCGCTGACCTATCATCCAACATCAATGACCTTTTTTGTTAGCATAACGGAGCACTTTGACCCCTTACTTCCAGTTGAATCTCCTACCAAATGTCTTTCCTAATGAACTATTTTTCTCGGAGAAAGAGATTTTGTCTGATCTATCTAAGTTGGCCACAAATAAAACAATAAGACCAGACGGTATTCCTCACAAGCTACTCAAAGAATTCGCCCTTGAGTTTTCCCCTATTATAAAGGATATCTATAAACAATCATTTGCAGGAAGGGTTCCTACCTGACTCCTTGAAAAGGTCAATTATTACACCAGTTCCAAAGATCTCTCCCCCTCAAGATATCAAGTCAGACCTCAGACCTACAGCGTTAACCAGCTGCTTAGCTAAAGTCTTGAAAGGTTTCACCCCTAGAAGGTTACTCAAACAGGTGAAATGCGACGTCGACCCAAGACAATATGCTCCGAAAGGACACTCAACTACAAGCACTGATTTATTCACTCCAAGCAATACACGAGGCAGTTGACATAGGAAACTGCTATACTCGCATATTTTTTGCCAGCTTCTCAAAAGGGTTTGATGTAATCGCTCACAACATTATCCTTCAAGAACTATGTTTCTTGAATGTCTATCAGACTCTGTTTGTCTGGATAAGAGCCCTTCTTACCGACCGAACCCAGGCGGTGCGAGTCGGTAGTTCCCTGTCTCCATGGCGCCACACCTATGGTGGTGTCCCACAGGGAACTAAACTCGGAACTACCCTGTTTGCTATAATGATTAATGGACTACTTGGTGATTGGCACTCAAGATTGAAGTATGTTGATGACATGACCGTTTTTGAGGTAATACCACGTAACTCAAGTAGCCTGTTGGATTTTGCTGTTAGAGATATACATAATTGTTGCACAGAACACAGTATGCGAGACCCCTGTATATAGGAAACCAAATAGTATGAAGGATTTCATCATAGCAATTACTTGGAGTAATCATTAATGAGAACTTGAAATGGAACTGCCCTGTTGACTACATTACCGCTAAGGCATCAAAGAAACTTTACGCTCTCAGACTATTAAAGCGAGATGGCTTGCAAGAACAAGACATGTTGAAAGTATTTAGAAGTAGTGTTGGACCGATTTTAGAATATGCTGGTGCAGGTGTGGCAAGATATCCCTGACTATCTGTCAGATAGAATAGAGTCCGTGCAAAAAAGGGCACTCAAAATCATATATCCTAAAAGTTCGTACAGCCAAGGAATGCCGCTAGCCAAAGAAACTACACTTTCCTGCAGACACGAGCTCCTATGTCATAAATTTATGGCTGAGATGACAGACACCTGTGACCACCCATTATCGTGCTTGGTGTCCACTGCTGTACAAAGAACTAATCCTTATGCTGACCTTAGACCTGGTTCTTTTCGACCATTTAATAAAATCACGAGAACTAAGAGATCAGAGAACTTTTTTACTTTTAAATATTCGTCGTTTAAGTATCCGTCGTGATTATCATTTTAAGTATTTTTTAAGTGTAGTATAATTAATACATAGCTTTAATGTAGCATTATTGTTAGTCATAACCGCTTGTTAATTGAGTTATCTGCAAGAGAGTGGAATAAACGATATCTATTTATTTATTTGTTATGCCCAACTCTTTCAAAGGCGACTTGGTAAAGTCAGTTTTTATTAGTGAAATCGAGGTAAGAAGCAAAATAACATGGCGCGGTAAAGAAGGTCAATAAGGACTTCTACTTTGATGTGCTCTGTTTTTACGAGCCGAGTTTTACACCTCTTGGGTAAAAAACGACCAATAAATGGAATTGGCATAATGCCGTTGTGGTTCAGTGATTTTAGGTGATACGTAAGTTGGCGCTTATTCTTTCCTTAAAATGAATCAACCAGCGAATGCGTTTCTAAGTTTTTGTCAATCAATCAAAACCAAGCCATTCACTGACCTAAAAAGCTGTCAAACCGGTTAAACCATCTAAAATTAACATTTTATTCTTGAGATACAGACAAAAGGTCATAAAGTCATGGGGGTTAATGTAAACCTGCGCAAGTTCATGAGATCCTTACGCAAAAAAAGAGCGGATTAAGGGGGTCCCCGCTTTTTACTACCTTTTGGCAACCTCATAGCGGAACTCCCGCGCGAAGCGCGCGTGGCGGAGCCCCATTGCTAAGATAAAGTGGTAACCTCTGAAAGGAAGAAAATTTGGTTATGACGTAGCGTTCGTACGCCGACCTTACCCACCCACTTCATGTAAGCCTGTGCCAAATGTCAGTTTATTTTGTCGGGAAAGCGTATGGCCGCCCGCGTTTTGTGAAGCAGAGACAACTAAAGAGTCAACAAAGACGAAAACGGAAAGCGGAAATTGTTTCTGTATCCTGTTGTCTAAAGTATTAAGTTTAGATTAATTGTCATATCCACAAATTTGGAAAATAGAGAAAGAGAAAGACAGAGAAAAAGAGAAAGCAAGGCGACAGGCCAGCGAAGCTCAACGAGAAAAAGAGCTAGAGCGAGATAGAAAAAACAATGGAGACATTTTTTGTGGGAGGAACAACATGAAATTTTGTAGCGGCGGTGAGAAAATGAGAAATGCTAGCGGCTACCTGGGTGAAAATGAGCGACAGTGGAAAAAAAGTGAACAAGAAAACGTACGACATTTCCTCCAAAAAACGTGTAACCAGGAAGCTTCTGGAAGTTTCACGTTGTAGTCGTGCAAAACAACGGCAAAGAAATGTACAAAGAAAGTGTGCTGCACGCACAAAGTTGCTTTTTTGCTAATTAGACCTATTTTTGTTTTTTCACCGTTTTCGTAGCCTTCGCCGCTTCGCATTACACGATTTTACATTTTGTTTGAGCAAACTATAAATATTGTCGGGAACTTCGTGTTTAGCCCTGGCTAAATCTATATATTACAAAGGCCGCGCATGTTTTCCATAATCTTTAGCGTTTAGTCCTTACCTAATCCCCCCTCCCCACCTAACTCGTTGGAGCTAATTCTTGAGGTGAACAGTGTTTCAAACTGATTGACAGAATCACAAAAAAGTTTCCTCAATTTGACGTCCAACTGGAGAGGAGTTTAATTATAGAGAACCCAGACATAAAGACAGCTTCATCAATATTGAAAATTACTATTCTTTATTACGGCTTTCTAAAGTTAAAATAGTGATTTGCGAAATCAGTACAAGTTTAGAAAATGTACCTGACTAAAAAAGCTAATTTAACAATAACATTAAAACTGATAAAAAATACAGTTTTTCAACTTTAAATACGCTATAAACGTTAAATATGAATTAAAAAACTGTCCCTTTTCTCCATACCTGTACAATAGCGGGTAAAATGTCCTGGGGGAGGGGAAGGCTAAGCACGCACAAAATCTCGATTATTATCATAATGATTGTCACGGATAGTAACTTGTATTCATCAACAAGACGTTGCGCCAACGAGGATGCATGACAGTGCTTGCGTAATTTTACCTAGTACATTGTAATACAGACAGTGTGTTGCTTCATAGAGGATGGCTGATACATGGGGGCTGATAACGCGTTTATGGTTCAAATCGCGTTTTTATTGCCACAAAATATTAAGAGCTTAGTTCGTACAAGGCTTTGAAGTTTACGCACGAATTTACGGCTTCTATAAAGGCGTTAACGACCGTAAAATGATCTTATTGCAGACCGCGTTAGCAGTAGAACAATTTACAAACGAATGTTATTGCTCTCGTATGGACTGCCATACAAACGTAGACCGTTGACTGTATACGTTTAGAAACTGAGATGGACTCGTGAGAATCTGGCAAAAACGTGGAATGCAGGCCTAGTCGACCCATTAAGGCAATTCTAAATGTTTGCTGCATCGATAGCTTTCGACAATTCACGACTGGTGTTGATATCAGCCCATCCTTATGGTTCAACATGGATTACTTTACAAATATAAATAACTTTTTTCTAGAGGGGCACCATTGATGTGTTGATAGAAATGGCAAGCTAGGTTACTTATGGCTGTATTGCTAGATTACATTAACAGAAGCTACATAATGTGTACGCATTATTCTCTAGGAGCGTGGAGATTAAGAAGTCTAAGAAATATTTTACTTATTGTTAATTAGAATATTCTCCATTTTCTAAAAACTATCATGATTACTGGAAGGCTCCAAATTTTCTTCTCATGAGTCTAACGAAGCAGCAGTCGTTTTTAGGTTGAGGATATCCTTTGTCGCTGAAGTTCTCCAGCTGGGCTGAGACATCGCTCCATCGAGCATTGAAGGGCTCAAGTTCATCTTGAATGATGTCGTGCGAGGGTTGATCTATTTCACCAGCAAGATCATTACCGAGTCTATTGATTCGATCAACTTTAGATGCGTATCTGGCACGTTCTTCACATTTAATCTGGAACGGAGAATTAGTAACAGTCGCAAGTTAGAGTCACACCTTCAGACGGAATTCTCATTGTAGGTTTTCAAACCAAGGAGGACTCGGTAGGAGCCTGTATATTATGGAATTATCAACCCAAGACTTACACAGCCAGAAAGAGCACACAAGGCTTTACAAATTCCCTAAGTTTGGTGTTAATAGGGCAAATATTGATGAAGATAAAGACATACAAAAACGTGAAAATTTACCAAGAAATTTATAGATATTTCCTTGGAAATTTTAAATGGCTGTATCTCGCTCATCATTGGCCTTATTAGCACTAAACTTGAGGGTTTTGTAAAGCTTCATCAGCACGTTGTCGTCGTTGTGTTGATAATAGGGAACTTAAGATGGAGACGTTTTCGGGGCGACGGCAACTTCAACCGGACATGAAGTCATGATTTGTGCAAAATTGCGCATGCTCTTGCTCACCACATTGCCGTCGTGCTCCCGTCGGCGACGTGAAACTGGTCTGTTTGGCGTTGTGGGGAGAACGTGAGTATTTAACTCTCATTTCAATCAGGTTTGTTGCATTTAGCAACCAGAATTTTGCAGATTATCGTCCCTAAATTGTCCTTGTTTTCTTTGAGTCACATTTCAAGCTCGATTTCCAAGCTCTGTTATCTAAACTTACATCTTTATAACGTTTCTATGTTTCATGTCACAGAGTCAAGATGCAATCTGATCCAATATGGCAAACAGCAAACCGTAAGTGAGCTTTACATGTACAAAATTGTCCTACGAGCCAAATGAAGAAGTATCCGGACAAAAAATATGAACTCTGATATTTTAATTGTGTGTTTTGAGCTCAATTTTTTCTTTAGAGTATCGTATAAATGAAACGTATGTATTGAAAATTGTTTAGAATAGTTGGTAATACCACATACTAACGTGGAAAATTTCAGTATTATACTGAAATAAAGTTGTTGTTGTTGCATGCAAGCAATTAAGCATTAATTCTCTTAGTTCTTTATGTGAAGCCATATTTTCCTCTTCGGTAGTCCAAGGCGGCGTCCTCCTGAGTTCACTGCGATCTTAATGTTCGAATTTTGGAGGGAAGGGACGGCTACCTCTGTTCCAGGATTGCTCTGCCAGTCCGGTCGCCGTCGCCCGGAAAACAGGGAACTTAAGATAGAGACGTTTTCGGGGCGACGGCAACTTCAACCGGACGTGACATCATCATTTGTTGGATATTACGCATGTTCCTGCTCACCACCTTGCCGTCGTGGTCCCGTCGGCGACGCGAAACTGGGCGGTTTGGCGTTGTGGCGAAAACGTGAGTATTTAACTTTCATTTCAATCAGACTTGTTGCGTTTAGCAACCAAAATTTTGCAGATTATCGTTCTTAAATTATCCTTGTTTTCTTTGAGGCACATTTCAAGCTCGATTTCCAAGCTCTGTTATCTAAACTTACATCTTTCAATGTTTCTGTTTTCATGTCACAGGGTCAAGATCCAACTTGGCAAACAGCCAACCGTAAGTGAGCTTGACATGGACAAAATTGTCCTACGAGCCAAATAAAAGTATCCAGACAAAAAATATGAACTCCGATATTTTAATTGTGTGTTTTTAGTTCGCTCTTTTCGTTAGAATATCGTACAAATGAAACGCATTGAAAATTATATAGAATAGTAGGTAATACCATGTACTAACGTGGGAATACTGAAATAAAGTTGCTGACGTTGTTGTTGTTGTTGCATGCAAGTATTTCCCGGGAATAATTTCAAAACCAAACTAAGAATACGGTTCCTTGGTAGCATTCTAATGTTCCTGGAATTTGCAAGGCTTCGGCAAGCCTGTGGAGATCTTTTTTTTTTTTCAACACGAAATTCTGCCTTGCACTCAGCTGCATCCTGCATGTTTTTTAGCGTGAACGGATCGTAACTGTCCCGAGGAAAATCGGGATTTTTGGACTCATAATTTTCCCACAAAACGAGAAACTCTTCATCCGATACATGTTGTCTGCATAGCAAATATTTATTCTCGTAATTCTTTATGTGAAGCCATATTTTCCTCTTCGGTATTCTTCTAATTAAAGGAGCCATCCTTCTGAGTTCACTGCGATCTTAATGTTCGATTTTTGACGGGAAGCGACGGCTGCCTCAGTTGCAGGCTTTCTCTGCCAGTCCGGTCGCCGTCGCCCCGAAAACGTCTCCATCTTAAGTTCCCGTACGTCTCTATCTTAAGTTCTCTAATCCCATTACATACCCATTCGTAATAAGCCCCTTTCGGTTTGTAACTAGGCAACGATCTACACAAAAATCCCTTGTAGCAAAACTAGGCCATCCCCTCGGAGGGACCATCAATAAGCGGTCGAAATGTCGCGATCAATAACCAAGTGAATAACGCGTGAAAAACTACCACTGACTGATTTTCTATGTGCACCATGAATTTCTTGGTAACGCGTGTTATTTACCCCGTGGTTTTACGACGAATACTTAGCTTGAGTCATAGCAGTTATGCGCAATAGATTTTATACTCAGGCTCACTTTGTCAGTTTAATGAGATCCCACAAAAGGAAGGCGAACATAAGTTCATGCACACTAAGTAAAATACAAGTAGTAGCTGACCTCAGTCTTTTCCTGCAACTTTGAGGCCTCTTCTGGATCCATGCCGATGTCAAATGACTTAAGCAGCTTCTCCGTTTCATCCATCCATTCATTCGTGGCATCCATTTCCTTATGAAACTCTTGATACTTGTTCTGGGAACTTTCCAGCTAAAACGTCAAAACATAAAAAAGATGATTTTTCAGTCAGTGATAAAGGCGGCTCTGAAGAAAAAAATCCGAGTACAGTCAACTCTTGCCTTGCGGACACCCCGCTATAGCGGACACCCCGATAAAACGGACAGCGGCTAAATCCCCGGCAAAAATAAATTACAGACGTTTGACTGAAATAAACTCCCGCTAATACGGACTCTCGCTGATGAGGACACTAACTTGAGGTCCATACAGTGTCCGCTATAAAGGGAGTTGACTGTACCCCTCAAAATAGTCGAACCTATGACCTTCTGGTTACTAGTCCAGAAGCTGTACCACAAAGCTATAGGAGAATCGTAACGAGCTAAGGCCCCTAAACTAGGTTCATGTGACAGACATTCTGCACACTACTAGGGACAGGATATCTGCTTATGCCCAATGATAGAAATTTGATGGTGAATTTTAAGCCTGGTGTAAACATGAGAAAGATGAATGTTCAGTCAGTGAGAAAGACGGCTCGAAAGAAAAATAAGAGTGCTCCCAATTAAAGTCGAAATTTATACGACCTTCTGGTTACTAGTCCAGATGCCCTACCACTAAGCTACAAGAGGCTCATGGGAGATCCGGCCACCACATTTCTATCATTGCGAATGACAACGACAACAATATCACACCATAAGAAAGACAACAAACTTGCTCTATAAAATGGCGTCAGATCTGTAGCAAGGATTGAACTTCCTTTTCAAAAGTCGCGATCATTTATCTAAATTAGCTCACCAGTTGTATTCTGTTTATGACTTGTTTTGCAATATCATTCCAACAGTCGTCAAAGTCTTTAAGCTGAGTATTTATCTCTGCTGCTGCTGAATCACTTTCATCAACGTTCTTCAGCAAATCTGAGCCGGCCTGGTGCAAGGATTGCAGTCGAGTTCCTTGTTCGTCTAACTCTTTTTGTATAACCTAGTTTTTCAAACGGGGAAAGACAGACATTCACATCAGGTGACGACTTCAAAAGACAAAAGACACTAGTCAATCAGTGATAAAAAGCAACCCGAAGTCGTATTTTTCCAATGAATAAACGTAATGTAATATAGCTATTCGTAGTCAACCACCTCTCGTAAGCGACCACCTTCCAGCAAGCGACAACTTTGTCGTGCACTAAGGGTGTTCGCTTACGAGAGAGTTGACTGTATTTAGCTCTTTTAGCCTAGATAGTTAATTTAATGATAATAATAATAATAATGATAATAATAATAATAATAATAATAATAATAATAATAGTATTGATAAAGAAATGAAAAAATTTGAAGAGTGGTGAGAAATACACACTGACACAATACAGTCAAGAAATAAACTTTTCTTATCCATAGAATGGCTTAAATAACTTCAACTGGGACAGCTCCGTGGGCGAATGATTAAAAACCTTGTTCAAATTCGTAAGTGCGTTATCGTCTGTCATAGCACTAGGACTGATACAAATAATTTTAAACTCAGTCACGTTCTTACGTGAAGTTTTTCCAAATCTTGTTTTACTTCCTCCTCATTAGTGAGATCTGTTCTGCCCATGTCTTTCAGAGTTTTCTCTTCGTCTGACAGCCAGTTTAGCAATAACAACTGCTCATCGCGGAATCTCTGCCAGTTGCTCAAAACCTTAACAGACAAAACATTGTTAAGAAAATAAACAGCAAAAATTGAACAAACACAACAAAAACAAAGACGCTGTGATAACATCATCAGTACGCCAAAACCTGCGAAAATACAATTGATTAAAAAAAGTTGATTATCGTCTTAAGCATTCACCATTTGACGATAGTTAAAACGGCTTTAAAGTTCTCATTTTACTAACTGGAAATTTTTGTAGTTTTCCAGATTTTTTACTCAATCCTAGATCACCAAAAAAGAACCCTTCACAACATAAAAACAAACAAACAAACAAACAAACAAACAAACAAACAAAAATGTTTGACATGTATCATGGGGACATAGTGCGCAGGGTATAATAGGGTATAACAGTATGCCATGACCCCGAGGAGGAGGGGGATACTCCTTGAGCGCTTACCATTTGTACAGAAATTTCGGTGAAAAATTTCCGTCAAATCGTACAGGTATTTTTTGGCACCGAAAACAGTAACGGGATTGAGTTGTACCATTTACAAAATACCGGTAAATTTTTCTCTTTCTCTTTTCTCTTTCCGGGAGATTTCCACCGGGATGAACCATTCTATTTGAATTCTCCTCGCAATTTCCTGGTTTTCCATACAAATGATAAGCGCTCCTTATTATGCCCTATAAGGAGAAAGGGGTACCTTCTTGAGGTTTCAGGTTTATGAAAGGGTTGAGATTCAACCATTTGAAGGATATGAAAGTGCAGGGAAATCTGTACATTGCGCTATGGGAAAGGACCTACCAAAGGGTTAAAAGGCACATTTAAAAGCTGTGATAAAACCAACAAGACTTACTGGTTTAGTGACTTATTCATATTTTAAAGACGGTGCATTTACAGCAGTTGAAGGAGATGCAGCGTTGTAAACTAGTGTGTAAAAAGGGTACCATCTCAGTGTTAATAAAAGGTATACGATAGAGGTACCTTTTCTGTCAAGAATGGTATATAAAAGGGTAAAGGGTCGGACCTCGGGCGAAGCCTCTCCGTTAAACCTTTTGTTAAGTAACCCACCCCCCACCCTAACACACCTCCTCCTGCGGGGCCATCACTCAAGTAACTTTAAGTCAACAACATATTTCGAAGGTCGCGGCTCGAGGCCCTCCTCGACTCTTAATATGGAAGGAGCTGATGCATTTTCTAAACCTTTTGGGTCGTTTAGACATCCACGTAAACTCATAATGGTAAAATACCTTAAGAAGTTGCGCTTTTCTCTGTTCGGACCAGTTCCACACTTTGCTCCAGCGTTCGCTAAGTGTCTTCACTTGTTGATGCGTGCTCTCATCAATGGCTGGGTGTGTTACGTCCACTCCAAGAATCATGGTAATCATAGAATGGTCGCGAAGTTCTTCTTGGAAAATCTACAATATAAAAAAGGTCTAAGGGCTATTGTTTCCTAAATTGGACAAAAAATATTCGCTCCCTCGACGAGAAGACGAAAAAAATTCCGATAAACTTGTTTTTGAACAAGATGTTCCCCACTCCACAAAAACAACATTTTCAAATTCCTATTCCATCGTTCGATCAGGAATATGGTAGACAAATAAACACTTAATTTAATTATTATCTATTTGTTTGTTTACTTATTTATAGAGGATATTACACAGTGGCGCGAGGATGTGAGTTTTATTTTCGAGTCGCAAAACAATATTTTACGAGCGAGCGCATCGAGTGACTAAAACATTGTTTTTGCCACGAGAAAATAAAAGTCATATCTTCAAGCCACCGTGTAATGTTCTTTCTATTATATAGACAAAAAGACATTGATAAAATAATGGAG
Organism: Porites cylindrica; assembly: GCA_964035525.1. Lineage (NCBI taxonomy): Eukaryota > Metazoa > Cnidaria > Anthozoa > Scleractinia > Poritidae > Porites > Porites cylindrica. The sequence goes on from OZ037775.1 coordinate 28,257,413, forward strand.
GGAAATTACCGAAATTACGTCATCGATAAACTAACGTGTGAGATTATGGAAAATAAAACACTCGAGTCCCGGATGTTGTTTCAGTTATGAATTTTACGAGTGGTATATTTTCCAGTAAAACACTCGTGTCCATATAATAAATATATTTATTGTCTATTTAGTATTCCCTTATTTCATGGAACAGCTCGTTTCTGTGGTTCTACAAGGGGAAGCTAGGAGGCTATATCTTATGAGTTTATGAATGAAACTATCATGCTTGTTTTAAGTTTAAGTTGTTAATAAATTAAGGTGGAGACGCCTCTACTCACCTGATGGTCCTCTAGTTGTCTCTTTACGTCATCATATCCGGGTCCTATCGCGCCTTGTGCCTTTATTCGGGACTCTGCCATATTTAGCCATACATTCATTCTTTGCAAGTTTTGCTTTAGTAGCAAAAGATATGTGTCGAGTAACCTGTTGAAACACAATATCAATCAACAAGGACAAATGACATAAATAATAAAACCGAACTTACCTTACAATGAGACCTTTAACGTTTACCGGGTCAAGCTAAATTTTACGGGTTTTAAAAATTTATGCGGGTTATTTTCACGATTTGCTCACTTCACGATCTTCAAAAAAAGTTCCCTCGATAATTCACTCGCACAAAGAAGAAGAGAAAATGGAAACAAGAAGAAAGAAAAAAATTACGCATCTATCAAATTCTTTGTGGTTCAGATAGTACAAGATTCAGTGAATAAGACCTGAATGACATTTAAAGTACGAGACATTCTTAATGAAATGAATTCAACCTATGCTGAGGACAGAATTGGTTAAAACGAACAATCCTGATTATTTGAGAGAAAGTTTGCAAGGGGCTTCAATGAAAAGAAATCTATATCAATTTTTAAAACAAAGTACCTTCTTTCCGCCTGAGTTACTTTCTCGTCAAGCTCTTTGTTTCTTTTGTCGATAAGTTCAATTCTTCCTCGGAAATGGTCGCGTTCGTGTTCTTTGAAGAAATCCTCTTTCATAATAGCACGTGACTCAGTGAGAATCTCGTCGACATTCTTTTGAGAATCTCGAACACCTTCCTTTCGTCTCTGGAAACGTAATGAGAAATCAGTTAGTCAGCAGCTATACACTTCGTTGTTGTAGACCGTATGGTGACAAACCAAGGCGCGCAGAGTCTTTCAAAATTCAAAATCTTTTTATTCTCGCAAGCCTGAGAGCAAGCTCTGCATCTGGGGGGTATCGTGAGAAATCACGCGCGTTCGGCACGAGAGATCCACCCCTATAACACGCGCGGCTCCCTTTGCTAAACACTCGAAATGAAGAGCTTGCTCGCAGGCTATATGCTCGCATTCACTCTTTCCTTTCCGATAAGACAAATGACAAAGTCTCCTGGGAAGATCATGTGATCACTAATTAGCAATAAGCAAAGAGAGCGTATACGATCTAAAACAACCTGGGTATCCATAGGAATAATAGCGATCGCTGGGGCAGACTTTAGTGGCCAGTAACACATAAACCTCAAACGTTCAACGTTCAGCCCAGTCAAACTCACGTCTGACGTTACTTTCCATGCTCTGGCTCCAGTCTACCTAAATGGCTCGTTCCCTGTCACTACGATCGTTTAGATGGCAAAACCATGCTTTACAGTTGCAGCCGTACTATTTGCACCTGGGATGGATCTGGATCATTTTTTTTAGGCTGTAAACACGGCGTCACGGTGTCATGGTGTCGCTGTGTCACGGTAGTTCTTTAGGCTTCCATTGATAAATGGAAGCGGTGTGCATTACTGACCTCAAAAGTATCCAGCGCCTTCCTCGCAGCCTCGAGATCCAAATAATCGCCATCATCTTTGTCAATGCTGGACTCAGCACGGGTTAAAGCAACTTCTGCGTCGTCTAGCCTCGTTGTGATGTACCTTCCAAGGACGCCAGACAATCTTAACACAACAAAGCACCAGAGAGTATTAGTGTCGACAAATTTGGAAAAACCTTCATGTAAAATATATTTATCACTTATACAAAGGCATTTCTACCGTTTAAAGATTAAAGGAAGTGGGGGTTTTTGGTTTCGTTCCTCTGTGTTACAAAGTTTTTATTGTGCTCTATTTCGTGTTTACTGTACTTGTAAAACTGTGTCTACTGACGTATCCATAATACTTGCAAAAGACGCCTCAATCCTGGTTTTCAGTAGCGCATAAGCATGAGCACAAGCACATGTGTAAGCAAGTTAAAACTGGGTCGACATAAGCATAAGCACAAGAAAAACGGACAAGTTCGTTCTTCTTGTGCTTATGCTTATGCTTATGTCGTAGCTTTGACTAGTGAAAACTGGGTCGACATAAGCACAAGCATAAGAACAAGGCCGTGGACTAAAAATAGGCCACTTTGACCCAGACCTCATGCCAACATATCAAAAGCAATATGGCGGACGAAGCGTCTGCCATCTTGTTTATCATTGGGTTGAGGGAGCTGGTATCGAGAACTGAGTCAAATATGCTATTATGCTTATGCTTATGCGCTAGTAGAAACCAGGCTTCGGGAATAAAGGTACTGACGATGGCAGAAAATCCACAGTTTATCATCGTCGTAGCTTTATGCAACCGACCTCAGGTACATGTTTTCAAAAATCCTAGTTATTATCAGGTTCGAAGAGCTATTTCATGTTTTCCGTGTTCACACCACAAAACGAAGTTTTTAAAACATACAATAAACTTTCCAGAAACTAGCCCGCCTCCCCCAATACGACCGACCCTTTTAAAAACACTCACTTCGTCCCATTGTCCATTGTCTTCATTTGTAGTCGTGTCCATCTCTTCTCCAGAGTACTTATCTCTGTTTCATAACTCTCGGTTCTCTCGGGATCCACAAGTTTTTCACTCAAAAGCCGATCACTGATTGACATTGCTTTCCTAAAGGTTGGCTCGAATGATGCGATATCCTCCTTCAGTTCCTGTTTAAGAACCAAATCATAAGAGTAAATTTTTGTTTAATTTACATTGTATCTGCAACACATTGCAAGGTGTTTAGTGTGCCGTTTGCCCGTAGAATTGCTCTTATTCATGGCCGCTTACAGCAGACTAAACATTGGGCCAGTTGAATACTTTCTTAGCAGAACTAGCGGCCTCTGGCGAATTACTTGTGTCTTTGGGTGACACTGAGCTTTGGGGATGGACCGGCACTCTGGAATAAACGTGCTTTCAACAGTATGATAACAATAAAAATAATCATAATCATGATCATAATTATAATACTGCCCAAGATAGTCAACATAAAGCAAAATGCCATTTTGTCTCTGGTGTGGTGTAGAGGGGCGGGAAATATCTTTGGCGCTAATAGGAATCGAACTGACGAAAATACTCCGCTTCCAGCAAAAAACCGGAAGTTGCATGGAAGTGAGGCTTAATACCCCTCGCGGCAAAATTATAACTAACATGACGAACGATCAAGTCGACCTTACTCTGGAGGACATTCTTGGTGCTAGCTTTAGTGAAGAAGAGATAGAAAAATTGACCGTTGCTCAAGTAAAGTTTTGGTTGAAATGACGCCGTATAAATCGAAATGGTAATAAGAAGGAACTGTTGCAAAGGAGTTAGATGTACATCATCATCCGGCTGCGCGCAATCCATCAGCTGTTTACGCTGTTTATTTTCAACTACAAGTTTACATAGCGGTTCAGACGCATGTTTTCATAGAAAATTTGCTTTCTCAGGGTCAAGGACCTGCAAGCAATGAAAGTCTTCACTACAGTATATAAAGGATCTTCGCTATATAAAGAAAAGTATGCAAAGACAGAAAGTTCACTGTAGCTCTTCTCTGTTTTCTGTCGTTGTAACCAGCTAAGCTTACTGACTGTAAGCTAAGCTAAGTGCAACTCCGAGGAACGCAGATATTCAGTAAAACATTGGTATTACCGTATGTCTTCTATACTCCTCCATTACTGAGTTGATATTATCCTCATTTACTGCTATGGATTCCGCCTGTTTCTCAGTATCGTTTATCCAGTCATAGATCTCTTCCATCAATTCTTCATGAAAAACTATCAGCGCTTGCGTTAATCTGGAAAAAACGTCATTTTTTAGAAAGCGTAAATGTTTTAATTAATTTTATCCGGGGCATAATTTCTCTTTTCTCTTTTTGTGTGTGTAGAATGCGTTACAATGAGGATGAAACAAGAAAACTGTTAATTAAACCAAGCAATATACTTTTTTGCCTCTTAATAAATCTATCTTAATAGCGTTTATGGACAGCCAAGGTAAAGACAGCGGTCTAAACTGTTAGCACACTAGAGGATTTTAACAGATCATAGTTGGATTTCGAGAAAATTCCCAATTTGTACATTTCGTGTCATCGTTATTCTGTTGCTATGAAGCGGCGATGTCAACGAAGCATACTCTTAAATTAAGTTCAATGTTAGATACTTGTTTCACTTTGTGGCTTTTCCGTACATGCACTGCAACCAAAGTTGTGAAACATCAAACAAGAGGGGGCGAGACCTTAAAAAATAAGTGCGAGCCTCCTTAAAAAATGGAAGAGGTATTGCTCAAGACAAACTCTTACCTCCGACGGTTGTCATCATGAAGTTTGTTCAGTTCTGCCCACTTATCATCGAGAGCTGCAATCCTGCGCTGTACTCTAGCCTTGTCTTCTTCCCTAAGCAAACTTGTTTCCTTTGCATCTTCAAACTGTTCTTTTATGTCACTAAATTTAGCTTCTTCTTTCACCAAATCATTTTCAAATTCCTTAAAATTAAAGACAATATCTCATCATAATGGTACTCCTATTAATTTCTCGTCCTTTAAAAAGGAAAGCACGCTGATCAATCAGCAGTGCAGCGGTTCTTAACTTTAAATCCCACAGAGTCCAATCTAAGTCCTAAGAGGGACCAACATCATCAATGCGTCTCTGGGAAACTGCCCACCTACCCCTCCCCTAAGCCAACATTTTGCCGTAAGTGAGAGGTATGTGTTAATGTTGGCTTGGGAGAGGGGTAGGTGGGCAACTTCCCAGAAACGTATAATGATCCAGAATTTCTAAGTGGATATTTGGGGCTTAAAGGGTTAATGTGTCGTAGACATGTAATGTGGTACGGGTGTTATCAGACAAGAAAAGAGTATAATATTAATAACAAAGAGAGAACGACACCGCCATATTCATTTATTACTTGGCAAGTGGGAGGGGAACAAAGGGGCCTTTTTGCTGGGTTGAGAGCGTGGGCGCTTAATCAAAGAAATATATATTTCTCTGATTCCGTCGAGTTTACAAAAAACGGAAACACGTTATTTCGTCCTGTGTATATGGTAGGCTTACTTTAAGTAGTTCGTTTATGTCCGTTCAAACTAAAATACGTTCATGATTGACCACTACCTTCAAGGGAGTTTTCAATAACTCGCGTTTTTGATCGTTGTGAACGAAGGGCCAACACGTATCAAAAACTGCACGTTTCAAACAAAAACACAAAAGGATGGGCGCGTTCCCTAGAACGGTTACAAGATGTGGATAGCCAGCGTGCTGCTTTCGCTGTTTATTTGCTTCGGTAAAGGAAATAAGGGACCTTTGATGGCAGGCTTGCTAATTGAATATTTTTTTCTGTATTACCTGCAAATCTGCAAGTTGTTTTCCAACTTCGTTAATGTCAACCCCAACATCAGTGAAATTTGCGGCAGTATCTTCGAGTTTCTCAGCAGCATGTTCACATTCAGCAAGTGAACGACCAAAGTATTTCAGAGAGGATTCCTTTATTCTAATAATACAAAGTTTCATTACCGAGGTGAGTTTCTTTAGGTGAATCCAATATTAAAACCTTTTCGGATTTCACTACAAAAATTTACGTTAAAAAAGAAAGACGTTTCAATCGTCGGACAGTCATTTTCAAGTTCAGAAGTAAAAAGTTAGCATGCGCAAAATGTGAAAGGACCAATGAGATACTGACTAAAAAACTTTAAAATATTTATATAGAAACCATACAAGAAAATCACAGCATTAATGATAACAGGAACGCTAAAATGGTAAGAGATATTTAATAGTGAAATAACTAAATAAATAACTTCGCAAGGTTCGAGCACGAGTCACATCGCTTGTTCACTTTTGGTTTTAGTTCGCGAATAAAAAGCATTTCGAAGATCAAGCAGTCGAGTTTGCTCTGACACTTTTAAAAGATTTTGATACTGCATGTAATGGTCTCCGGATCCTTTCATGCTCATCTTTACGTGGTTTGTTTCCAATTGTTGATCGCTTGTGTTCCTCCACACCTTGTTGTAAGAGAAACAGGCATCGTCTGCATCGCACAGACCACACTTGAAATAACAAATCACGATATTTTGCTCAACCTTGTCCAATAATTAATTGTTCAGTCAGAATACTTTCAGAACAATTCCACAACTTATTACCTGTCTTTTCTCTCCCTGGTGTCTCTCTCTAAGTCTGCCATTTGTCGATTGAGTGCGCTAAGCGTTTCGTTAACTTCATCTGCGTCATCAGGCTGTAATTCTTTCTTCTCTATTATGTCACGGCCTGCTTCTGTCACTTCAACTAGTTCTCTACTTAAGTCTTCGTCGATAGAGGCTTCAACTTGCTGCAAAGGTTTAAAAAAAGAATTTCAGGTTGCCACTCACTGTATAAAAAATCTTCCCGTATAGTTCCATAAAATGCAACACTACACTAAACGTTTCTCAAAGAGCAAGTGATTTTTGTCTTGTTCAGCGTATTTCGCAGGAGTCTTTTCCTTCAATGTATCTGTCTGTGAACACAGAATCTCTGTATATTTTTTATCTCAACAATTTGGCGACTGCCAGCCAGTACCGAAAAAAACCTAATTAGCATGGATATCGCTAAAAACAAAATTTACAATAATGAAAGCATAGTTATCCAGCTAATTGGATGTAATAAAGCTGCCAAAATCTAGACTGGAAGCTACATGGGCCCAGGAAGGAAAATATGCATCGTAACACATGGAACGACAGCGGACAAAGCTGCCATCAAAGGGAGGAAAATATGCATCGTAACATATGGAACGACAGTGGACAAAGCTGCCATCAAAGGGAGGAAAATATGCATCGTAACATATGGAACGACAGCGGACAAAGCTGCCATCAAAGGGAGGAAAATATGCATCGTAACATATGGAACGACAGCGGACAAAGCTGCCATCAAAGGGAGGAAAATATGCATCGTAACATATGGAACGACAGTGGACAAAGCTGCCATCAAAGGGAGGAAAATATCGCAACACATGGAACGAAAACAGCCAAAGCAGTAACCAAAGGGCAAAGGTTTAAGCTTTAATAAGAAAAGTAAGATTATAAGAAAACCGCACATAGGTCATTTCCGAGTTCCAAAGACTCTCACTTCCGAACCGAGGCTAAGTGCATAACTTTGTGAAAATGAGTATTGTTTGAATGAGAATAAAATGACATTTTCATATCAATGGCTTCACACTTCGCCTCGCTTTGAATAAGAGGCTTGTGCAACTATTCCACAACGAAAAAAATGAAAAAAAAAAAAGAACATGAAGAAATGATCGTCGCAGGGAACGCAATTTATGCAATTGCGTAAAGAAGCCTGAAAAAAATTCAGGACTTCAACGGGGTTTGAACGGTTGTCCAGTTTTGAGTGGAAAGTATTGTGTTTATTTTACCTGTATCCGCAAAGCACTGGACTGGATTTCCCCGTAGTCAGTTTCGTCCACATCCTTATTTACTTTCTTTGAAGCCTCAGTGATGAGCAGACCAAGTGCCGTGGACTGCTCTCTCCACCCACCAAGCTTTCCTTCAGTGTCTTTCTTCAGTATGTTCAAAAGAGCTGCTTCTAGCCTGCAAAACAATACACAACATTAACAAGAACATTCAGGGCAATCTTGTCTTCAAATATTCATTACAACAATAGTAAAGGAAATTTTATTTCGTAAAATTATAACGGGTATTACAAAGCTTCGTAGACTTATAAGCAGAATAATGGAGCCATTTTGAAGCACTTCGATTTAACCGTCGACTGGCCAGTGGTTAACTCAAATAATACTAAAACTCAAACTGTCAGTTTTGATGCAAAAGGACGACATCATACCACACGTATTTGATTAGCATCAATCCATACACTGATACAGCTATTGCGAGAAAGGTTGTCGGAAACATGTGCACGCGACAATCCCGAAAGGTAATATATATGGGATAAGATCAATACACTGTTTCTGACAACTGTACCTGTCGAACCTACTTTTGTTGCTTTCCTTTAGCACTCGCAAACACATTTCCAAGGCCTTTCGTACCTATTCTTTCAGCAAATTTCTTTAAAGAACAATGAACTTAAAACCACCCAGGATGCCTTTCGGGATTGCACTTTTTCCGACAACTTTTCTCGAAATAGCTGTATATGATCCATCACTTTACTATGATAGAGTAAATCTCAACATTTTAAATAAAATTACAAACGGTTACAGCGACAGATCGTGCGGGCGTCTTGCGATTGTTGACCGACAATTTAATTTGTGAGTCCGTCTTGCCCCAATTTTTTTAAATTCATGTGCAGCAAACGCGTATAGCGATCGCATTTCCCCCCAGGTTTTTTAAAGCCCAAAAATGGGCGCCAACTATACGTGTATGCTGTATGAATGAATCCGCCCAAAGAAGGCGTCTTGGGTCCGAACTCGCGGCATTAGTAACTACATCCTCAGAGACCCAGGGGCGGTTAGTCGGGTCGATAAAATGTTCGTGGTCAAAGTTTACTGTAAGATCGAGACGAGATCTTACAGTAAACTTTGACCACGACTAACCGCCCCTGGGTCTCCCAGGATGTAGTAACTACACAGCTAACCCACTTACTTTCGCTGTCGATCGTTCAGATGATCATCGACATCCTTCCATCTGGCGCTGAGTGCATTCTTAGTCTTATCAACTCCGTCGATGTCCGTTTTATCAAGTTTACTGCTCTCGATGAGATCCTGGCTGTCTTTGAGCATAACCTCTACTTTAGGTTCGTACTGCTTTACTTCATTAAGAAAGAGCTGAAGAAGAAAGAAACGTGCTGACATAAGAAACAAAACATCTACGTTTACTTCGTGAGCAAAATCTTTACATGAGTTATCGCACCATTTATAGAATCGTCAATATAAACAACACTAGGAAGTAATTAAACAGAAATAATTTAGTAAATAAACAATGTTTCTACGTAAAAATAAAAACGAAATTTTAAAACATCTCTCTGGTCGGACTTTTGAAAAAGTTGCCGCCAAATAGGCCACTTCCCTAAAACATTTTTTCATTGTAGCATTGCTTCTCCGACAACATATTAAAATACATGAAAAAGGAAAACAAACCTCCATCAAAAGTTCAAAAATACCATTTTAGGCCTGTAGACATACACAAGAGTACCTACGAAAAAAGCTTTGGTGTCCATACCGCCATTCGAGCACATGAAAAGAGGTGCATTTAACTCTTTAATCCCTAAGAGTGATTAGCACCTAATTTCTCCTTGTAATATCAATGCTTTGTAAAACAGAGTGGTCATAAGAATTACGGACATGATCACACAAGATGGATTTGCTCGATATTTTATCAACTTCTCCCAAATACTTCTGTAGGAAATGAATAGGGGCAACAAATGAGAATTGAAATTTTGATCTCGAATAATTCTTGAGTATCATAAGGTACCTAATGAATACAACCTTCCAAGTAACTAAAAAAATACCTAAGTTCTCACCTGATTGTCCGTGATCTGTTCTTTAATAACTTCTATGTCCGTTCCAATCGTTTCTTCGCTTTTGATGAGTTTCTCGGACTCGCTGAGCCACTGGTTCATGTTATCACACCGCTCACGCCAGCTGTCGAATTGTTTATACTCGTTTTCGATGTCTTCGGCGAACTTCTCTAGCCTGCAAGGGTAAAATTAAACTTTTACATACAATATGACTTACCGAAAAATACAGACTGGAGGCAAACATCGCCAAAACTCTATATACTGAGTCAAAGATTATGCTGTACTCAAACAATGTTTCTATTTTTTAATAATCTTTACTCAGATGCCACTTCTCTGACTGGTGAAGTGCTGATATCTTGGAGTACTTTTCCAAGGCTTATGGTGAACCGGCGTTTTATCACTAACTTTCAGGGAAAGAGCTTGGGAAACGTCTTATCATGTGACCATTCAGCTATGCACACGACGGTTCTTACACTTGAGTCCGTAAGTGAAATAACAACGAAAGAAGAATACTTGACTCAGAGGTGTTGTTCGCGAATTAAAGGACCTGTTTACATGGAAGTGGGGGACCCCAGGCGGGTGAGGTAACCCGCTTAGGTGGGGTAACCCGCCTCTCCATATAATCTCTTACTTTAATTTGATCACGTTTGCATGATAGGTGGGGTGACCCGCCGTATGTTACCTCACCTACATGTAAACAGGCCCTTAGAGAGATATAGAGCCTGCAAACGGCAATTTCAACCTTGCGAAGTAAGTTGACCCTTTACAAGTGGTTACAGGTTCATTAAATCTACACAAACCCATCCATAATATTGTAAACACTTTTTATCCTGCTTTTATCCTAACCTGCAAGTTTCTTAATCTGAGATCTGACGTTAGCCTTCTAACTACCCCTAAGCCTAAGTTCACGGTTACCTTTTTCCCCTCGTGTGCAGATTGAGAGCATAAATAAGGACTACACAGAGACAACAACTAGACGGCTAACAGACTCTAAATCGGTATTGTGGTAAACAATCCGATTCAACGCGCTTTTAATACCAAATAACAAATTGTAAATTCGCGATAATTCTTGACCTGACTCTTAACTACTACAATTTGACGGATTCTGGACCTAAATGACATACTCCACGAATTTATCAACGAATGTACACTCGCTTCCAAGCTCATCCGGCTGAATTGCTGACTTTGAAGAGCAAGTAATGGAAGAAGACTTTGCTTCCACCGTTAAACTACAATTTCGAACAATTGATCCCGTTACAAATCTTATAGTGGATTTAAAAATTTGTGAAGCGTGACCAAAATATTTAAAAAGACTTGGCACAATGGTGGTAACTGCTCTCTACCTGCAAGGTGGAGCCCGGAATTTAAAATTGATCATCTGAACCAGGAGAAAATGAAAGAGACTGCCTAGTAAATTGTGTAAAATTCGCGGTTTTAACACCAGTTCTGAATCAGTGCTCAGTTAGTGGCAGAATACCACTGACCTTCGGGTGCATATATACAAAGACAGACATGATTACTAAAGGAGTGTGTATACACGTTAATTGTACCTCCGTTGTATTTGCTCCACTGAAAAAGAAGCTCGAGCAAGGGATAGCTCTACATCATCATCATCGTCTTCCATGTTGGTGATTAATAACTTTTTTTTCGATGCGAAATTTGTTGGCAACACGGGTATGCAGGTATTATTGTTTCTTATGAAATTATTCACACGCAAATGTTAATTAATGGCGCGTTTAAGATTATTATTGTAAATGTTTATTCTAGCTGTGATGTTTACCAAAGCACGATAAGGTTGTTTTGGTTGGGTGAACAGCCTACAGAGGGCAGGACTAAAAACATTCCGTAAATTCCACAACATTAGATTTTTGAAATATGGGGGAAACCGTTATTTGCCATCGCCCAAAGAACTGACTAAAGCTAAACCCACTCTACATTTTACGTACTGTGTACCAAAAGGCTTGTGTTGTTGTTTAAGAGGAGCTTTAACTATAAGGAGACGATCACAAGACTTGTTTATTTGCAGATGTGCAACAAAGCCTTCAAATCTTTAACTCCTAGCTGTATTCATTGGCATTAAACCCAGACTTCATATATGGGCTAATAGATAACGACAGAGTTAGCCAGTGAGAATATGGGATTTACAATACACTACTGAACTTTCGAATTTGGGACACCTCGCTATAACGCCGGGATTACCCGATAATACGTGCAGCATGCGAATAAATTTCCAGCAAAAAGAAATTATAGAAGACTGACCGAAATAGATTCCCGTTAGTAGTCTCTCGCTTGTACGGACTTGCTGGCATTTTAGAGGCCCCGATGGCACAATTTTAATGTTCACATTACACCTGTCTTTCATCATTGCATTCTTCTTTTTGGCTGGATTTACGATTCTTCTGTTGCGCATCAATAGAATCTGTTGTGAATGTTACCTGTCAAACACGGCTTTCTGAGAAAATTCGTCTCGCACTTCAGTCGCTGATACAAAATGAAATGTATGGATAAACTCATTTTAGAAAAAAATGGTGTTATTGTTTAATTTTATATATTTATATATCTTCGAGGAGAAGATTGTTAGTTGTCCAATAGAGTATAAGAAATTTCATCATATATTTGAACGGTGGGAAGCTGGAAAAAGATTTAACCGACGCCCAGTTATGTACGCAACTTAAGCAGTTGCGAAAAGAAACCCTGACATAAACTGATTCAGACTTGAACAAGATTCGAACCGCACCAGTCATTTATATGTTAGAAATCTAACCTTTTTTCACGCTGGATGACGTCAATATTTAGTACATTCCATCGTCGATTCAGGTCAGACATGCGCTCTTGTAAGTCGATGGCTTGATCATTGGTTAATACTCCACTATCCAGAGAACTTGCACCCGTGGAAAACACCTCGTCAGCATCTTTTTGTTTAGAGGAAGTATCCGTCATAATATCCTTTAAAATAACAATAATGATGAAAATCAATATAGAGCGTTTTCACGTCACGTAGCGACACATCCGCCATATTGGCGTAATCTCAAGCGTATTTATCATTACCTCGTGGTCTTCTATGAGATCCACTAATTTGTCAAGGCTGACTCCCGATTTGGAACTTCCGCGAAACCTAGAGGTTATCGAGTTCATAACGTCCTTCAAGGCTTCAACTATCGACCACCTTCGATTTTTCTTTTCCCTCTGGATATCTTGAAGCCTTTCTCTGACACTGAAAAAGGAAGATATTAATTTTATCAAAGCTACTCGGCTTGGAAAGATAATCAGATAATAATTGGGGGTAAAAAATTGCTTACGTTGCATTGGTTTAGTTTAGTCAAGAGAACATAAACATAATTGACGATTCCAAGTTTTGATAAAGATGGCTGACAGTCATCGAAACTGTCAGCATCATTAAGACTTGAAGACTTTGGCTATGTTTTGAGAAGATTTAAATAGACATTAACTTCACTAGCCTGATGAATTTCTTCAAGAACGTAAAGGTCTTGATTTAGTATAGTTTACGCTGACAGGAGATGAAAACAGGGCAAGAGCTCCAATTCGGACTTTCAACCCCTACAATGTCTAAAACTATCAGACAAAAATACTAAAAGTGGACAAAAAAAGAATTATAGGAGGGAAGAAAGGGTGTGCGCAATAAGAGTGTGCTACAGGCTGGTGCAACAGTATGGCGGCCCGATAGAAACTTAACCTGGTCTTGTAGTGAGCGGCTTGTAAAAAACGTTTGAACTGTTGGGCACTAATAGCATGCTTAATAGCGGAGCTCGCGCGCGCAGCGGAGCACCATGGGCCTCAATGGTCGTCAAATAACGATCAGAAATAGTTCTCACTGGTATTTACTTTAATGCACGGAAGCTGTTTCTCGGCCTTATAAGAATGGTAAAGCTGATAAAAGAACTTGAGCTCCCACATAATAACTTGGAGACTGATTAGAATAAAAGTCAGTCGCTCATATAAATATGTCCTGATATATTTGAAATCAAGTTTGATTATCATTAAGGGGAAGATGCCTGGTTACGGTAGAGAAGAAAAACAAAATTCCATGAAAGAACACTTGTATCAGTATCTAACTAACCGAATCTTCTAAACCACACTCTTAGGCATAAAAACTGTCCACTTTAGCCTCATCCTAGGTTCTTTCCCACTCGCAAAGAACGGTGGGGGAGAACCCTGGGAACGAGGTTGTCGTCCAACCCAAATCCATCAGTAAAATAAGTTGTTACCTTTTAAGTCTGTCATTAAACTCGTCTACAGCTGGTTTCCATTCATTATCACCCTCTCTTTTTCTTCTTTCTAGCTCGGGCGATCTCCTCTCTGGTGACCACTTTTCGTAACCAAGCTGTAAGAATTCAAGCACAACATCAATCATGATTAGATCCCAGAAAAAAAACAAACAAAATATTGTCATATATAATGATTTTTGTGGACAAAGAAGCCATTAGGCCTCCGATACTTGCAGTGCGTGCATTCTATCTCAGAAAACAAATCGCTTATGAAGCTAGACTGTTCATAGTCCTCTACTTTTCCGTAAGATCGTCGGGAACGAGCGCCTACCCTGACGATCAGCCATTGGCTTAAAATGTACCGTGCGTAGCTTAAAGATGAGTATAAAATCTACTTAGAGGGTGGGGCGAATCAAAAGGACATTTTTCTCGCCTCCTCCCCACCCCCACCGCTATAAACCCCGACGCCCACCTCTTGGTACATTTGAAACCAAGCTAGCGATCTCGACGATCTTACCCGACTCCAACGGTGAAAGGACGGCGACCTTCATCAATGCACCTGATGAAATCAATCGCGACATCGAACTGACGAAATTAAAACAACCAGCGAACAAGAAAAACAAGACCCGAGGAAAAAATGATCGCTTACTTCTCTCCCAGTTGCGGTTTGTTCCTTGAGCTTCTCTTCTGTCTTCCTCAGAGATTTCTCAAACCGAGCAGAATTGTCTTTCCACTCTTCCAGCACCTCCTGTTGATTCTTTTGAAGCTTTGGAATCTTTTTGACAATGCTATCAGCAAAAACAGGAAACGTAAGGCCCCCTTAAAAGTACCACAAAGGTGGGACCTTTACAAGGTTCCTAATGCCCTATTAGGGACCTCGAGATCCGACGAAGGCGAGGGCAACGAGAACAATAAAAAAGCAAAACAACAACCCTGCAAGTGCATCACCCTCTTTTTACATTTCTTTCCCGTCACTGCACGACAAGGGCGTGAAAAAGTCTCATTTCACGGTTTATGGAGGACGTAAGCGACCACGAAATTTTCTCAGCTTGGACACGGTTTTATGAAATTCAAATCCAGGAGAGTTTGCCTATATTTGACAAAATAATAGAGTTGAAATACTTGCGATGAAGATCGGAAGAACGCGAAGGTTTCGCCACCGTCACCGCTGTCCTTGGATGCTAAGGTCCCTATTAACTCAAACAAGTACGTTTAGTAAAAAATGAAGCAAAATGAGAGGCAGAAAGCGAACGGGCCGTTTTGTGGCAATGGGTTCAATCACGATCTACTTTGTTCTTTGGCAATTCAACGACTAAGAATTACTACATTGATACAACAACAACAGTAACAACAACACCAACAACAAAAACAGTTTTACCCGTCCATTCTGTCTTTAAGCTTTTCTACAACGTCGTCCCACTTTTTTTCGCAGTCTTCTGCATCATTTCGGAGGGCTTTATTTTGCTCTCTAGAGAACGCAGGATCTTTACATAATTTATATGCTGAGTCGATTGCTTCTGTAAACCTCGGTTCATAGTCGTTGAGACGTTGGGATAATTGCTGTGGTAAAGATCAAAACCATTAAGTTTAAGTTTTATTCATGCTTATTATACACAGGCGCAAACGTCAGTTGATTGAGGTTCACATAATTAGTAGACTCTATAACCGTGCATTAATCAGTTGTACAGCAGTACATTATTTGAACTTCCATTTTCTGGGTTTGATCAACCCACTGCTCCTGGACCGCCCGTAACCGCCGGCGGGGAACCAAAGTCTCTTGTGACGTCATCAATTTTAACCGTCATAGAAAACTCTGACACCCAACTTGTGCAGGGGGAAATAAATACCCAAATGAGCACGATTCAGTCAAGCAGGCAGGAGAAAAGCGCATAATAAAACTACCTTCCTGCACTTTCTCTCATTGATCCTACGATTCTAAAACTCTTCCCAAATACCTTTCCCCGCACCGAAATGAAGCCTAGTGAAAGCCCATCTAAAGGAAAAAACGTGGCAACAAGAGCCAAAGCGTGAAGGAGAGAAAGCGAAAGGTAAAACATTTGACTTCACGGACCAAATAACCCGTAGCGCTTGACTTGTAAACGATGCTATTTGGCTCTTCTTGGCAAAGTAGTACCCAGAAAACGGCTCGAGTAGCTTCGGCAAAAGTTCGAGGAGTGAGTGGCTTAAAAACGTATGATTGTTAGCTACTAATTTGGATTATCATAGGGCACACAAATTACGTTGCTGGGAAACTATCCACCTACCCCTCCCCGAAACCAACATTTGGCCCTAAGTAAGAAGTAAGTGTTAATGTTGGCTTAGGGGAGGGGTAGGTGGGCAGTTTCCCAGAAACGTATAATGATCGGATGTACCTTCATATCTTCTTTTTGACGTGTTAACGTTTGTACATCATTTCCAATAGGCTCCATGGAATCCAGTTCTTTGTCTCGAAGAGCGATCCAGTTCTTTACTGCCTGCAGGTTGACACGGCATCCTGCGAGTTCGCCAGCTTTCTTTTGTTCTTCATCCCAGATCCTGTCTTTCAATCTAAGGCAAAATAAAGCAACCGTATCTCAACGCAACTGGTAAGCAAAAGAGGTGAAAATGAAATATAAAAATTCTGGCTAACGATACACTAGACTTAGAGTAGACTAACGAAAATACTGTTTTGTATCGCACTATTTGCTTTATGTGCCACAACAAACTATCTGTATACATCTGAACTTTTAAATATGGCATAGAGAAGAAGTTTTCAGTCAGACTTTCCACATTTGCCAGAAGCAAAAAGTCCGTGGCAATCTTCACTTCAACAGAGCAGCGAACTAGGGACGAATACCTTGCTTGTAAATTACACACAACTTTACCAAATCTTAACCCTTCCTTATCATTATCATTCAGGCGGCCTCAGCTGAGTTAATCGCCTGGCCGCCCAGTCCGCTCTATTGTTCATGCGGGCTGAGAGTTTGCTCCTGGATGCCACCCTAGCGTCCTTCATCAGAGTGTCTACGAACGACGACGACACTGGACGACCGCGTCGTAGGTGGAGGTGTGTTGGTCTCCACAGGACGAGCTGGCTTGCTGGCAATTCGCGGTAACGGTTACAATGACCAGCAAGGCCAAGCCTTCTGAATCCTTAAGCCTTAACAGTATCAAAATACGATCTGTTTTATGCACTCAATTTTGTACTCATTGTAAATGATCAAGGAATTCTCTAATCTTACTGACAGAAAAAAAAACCGCTCTTTTTCTTTACTTATTTTTCTTGGTGTCTTTATTGTTGTTCAGAGACCGCCATCGAACTCTCAAGTCATCCATCTTCTCGCCAATCACTTCCTGTTGATCTTCAGTGTATCCATTATCGTTCATAATTTCTTCGAAGCCTTTCTCCAGATCATGGTATCTTCTGTCGTAAACTGGAAGACCCCTTTCCAGGCTCTAGAATTTAGTTTAATAAACAAGGGTATGTGTCAAAGACAAACCCTCTTTGCAATACTGTTAAAATGAGGTCAAAACCTTGTGTACCGGACACAGTTTACGTACAACAAAAGACCTCTTTGTTTTCAGTTCAGGGAAAAAACTGCTTTCTGTCCTTTTGTGTTACGTCATCTGTGTCCGGTACACGACTAAGGCTCGAATACTTGTTTTCATACACAATAGTCGATAAAGGTGTAATTCAGTAAGTCCCACATTCCTCTACCCATACTTTCTGGAAAACAAACGAGTATTGAGCAGATAGCGGACTCGGCCTAATACAGCTTTCTTTTTGTAAAATCGGTTATGGAAAAATATTGCGCGAATTTTTCATCGAAGTGAATAGTTTTCTCGACCCAGGAATGCAAGTACAATCTTAAACATGCAATTAGACGATCTTAGACGAATTTAGCGCCTACCACCAGAATCCACTTTTAATGAGAATAAGGGGAGACACCAAAAAGTATTTCGGAAAATGCATTGGATGCTGAGGGTATTTGGTGTTCAAGACAGGAAACAGTGGTTCTCGATCTAAACGAATTTCAAACTATGTGTAAGATCTGGTTTTCCTCACCGACAGGTCACAGACTCACCTTAATCTTGTCTTCCTTTGCCTTCAAGGAATCTATAGTGTCTTCATTGTCTGATTCCGGAAGTTTGTCCTCTTGGTCCGTTAGCCACCTAATATAAAAGCAAAAATTCATTCCAAAGTTCCAATTATATTCTTCCACCCGATTTCTAATAATGACAATAATAACATTCCTTTTTTGCCTTCAATAGTACTACTGGAATCACTAAACTTTTAGCACCTCGAAAAAAAAAAAAAAACGATATTTCACCAAACGAGGCGCTCGGAATCGTCACGCTAGCTATTTGAAAATTCACATAAAAAAACCGATTTTTTTTTTTGGGGGGGGGGGGGGGAATGCTAACAGTGTACTAAGTTATTTCATAGTATTTATAACAAGAATGCCAGTGCGGTCGAGCAAATAAATGATAAAGGATTCGATCAGTTGGCTATTTACAAGCCTGGTCGTAGAGTTGAACCCGGCAGCACAGAGACGGTCAGGAGCAGACTTGAACCGGGAATCACCGGATATTACCTGTTATATCAAATCCTAGATGAAGCTGGACTTGATAAATTAACGTTTGGTTTTCGAGAGGGCAGAATTTTAACGTTTAAAAGAAAAGAGATTGGCCTCTTCCAAATCAATGAAATGTAACTTATAACTTCAACGTACACGTCGATGTCTTGAGCCTCTTTATTCCAGTCGTCCAGCTTTTCTTGTAGAAATCCTGGGTCTACCCCTGCCTGGACAACACCTTCATCCACTGTTGCAATAACTTCATCCACCACTGGACTACTAAACAGCCTTGGTTCCTGCTCCACCAGTTGAACACGTGGTTCAGGAGTGATATAGGTAACAGCTTTTAACTACAAGAGAATTTGTCCAAGTTTCAGAGTGCATACCTCTTTCAATGAAGTTGCATTTTTTCAAGACCAAGGCCATTTGAAAGAGAATGTTGTACATTGACCAAGGAGCAGTAAAAATGCTTTACACTATGCTTTCCTTATGGTAAGAGAATTCTTTTAATTTTTCCTCGCTCTTAGGGTTCTGCGAAGTTGCTATCACAGTAACAACTCATCATTTTCATTTTGTAACAAACCAACCTTTTCCTCCTCTTCGCGTTTCTTTTTCTCCTCAGCTTCCTTTCTTTTGCGCTCTTCTTCTTCTTTTCGTTTCCTTTCTCTCTCCTTTCTCTTTTTTTCCTCCTCCTCACGTTGCTTTCTCTTCTCCTCTTCCCTCCTCTTTCTCTCTGCTTCCTCCCTTTCCCAGCGTTCCTCTTCCTCTTTTCGTCTTCTTTCGTCTTCTTCTCTCCGCTTTCTAGCTTCTTCTTCTCTCTTCCTACGTTCTTCTTCCTCTTTCCTTCTTCTTTCCTCTTCTCTTTTCCTGCGTTCATCCTGTTCCCTTCGCTTTCTCTCTTCCTCCGCTCGCTTCTTCCTCTCTTCTTCCTCTTTGCGCATTCTCTCCTCCTCCTCCTTCTTTTTCCTTTCTTCTTCTTCCCTTCGCTTTCTCTCTAACTCAGCCAAACGTCTCTTTTCTGCTTCTTCTCTGCGCAGTCTTTCCTCCTCTTCTCTCTTTTGTCTTTCCTCTAATTCTCTTCGAAGCCTCGCCTCTTCCTCCCTTCTCTTTCTCTCTTCCTCCTCCTTTTTCTTTCGCTTTTCTTCCTCAAGTCGCTTTCTTTCTTCTTCCAGTCGTCTTTGTATTTCTTCTTCTTCTAATCTCTTCTGCTCTTCATCCAGTTTTCTTTGTTCTTCTTCTAATATTCTCAGCCTCTCTTGAATCCTGCAGGAAATTTAAAAATAATGAGTGGATTGTTACATGCTACAAGAAAATAACCGCAACTCCAAAATTTTATTAGTTCCTTGCGAAAGACAAATATTAGACAGCATTCATTCCTTTTAGAACACCCAGTTTACCTGCTTCCAGCAACAGAAATTCATAGCTCAGTTACCTGAAGCACCGCACTCGTACAGCATATATCATGGGTTCGAATCCTGTTGAGGCTCGTAAATTTTTAGGTTCCACTTTCGCAGTTACGTACAGAGACCTTAGGTACTATTTTTATTTTTGGTATTCGCTGTAGATCACGTGATATTTCTAGAATCCTTGGTCTTTTTGAAAATATAAAACACATGTCAAGTTTTAAAGAGAACACTCCCTTGAGATTAGTCACATGGTCTTCTTTAAGGTTTAGGCAACAAAAAATGTGAAAATAAACAAAAAAAATGAGGTCTGTTGCTACCCTACTACGTTGAACAGTAATTCATTCATTTAATAAGAATGATCGTCCCGTACGTAAAAATTTAATGAATATATTTACCTATCGTGTCTAGAAGTAGTGGAAGTATACAAGCCTTCCCATCTCAGGTGCAAGGACTGCATTTCCTTCTGTACTCTCATCCGTTCCTCCAATCCTACACAAGGATCAGTTCTGAGCTGGTTACCAAACTTTATCATGTCATTAAACCTTGGCTGTTCGTGCAGTAAGTCTGTGATCATGGCCTGCGAAACACAGCAGATAAAATTGGAACGGGAAATTGAAATTGTTAGGTAAACTTTTCTAAAATAAACTACGACTGATCTAGGTTCCGGTTCGCAGACGACGTATTTCCAACTCTCACGAAGCCGTCGAAGCCGGAATAACATGTAGTCCCGAGTAGGGGTGTGCCGCCGAGGCCTTCAAACCCTGACCTGTTTAAGACAAAATCCTTCATTTCGCTAACCCTTTTAACCCTATAGGTCCCAAGAGTGACCAACATCAAATTTCTCCTAACAACATCAGCAGATCATCAAGAGTAAAGGTTATGAGAATTACTAAATTGATTACCAAAGGGAGAACGCTTTGATTTTAAACCAAATTCTCTCAACTTTTCTTAAAAGAAATGTATGGAGATCAGTCTGGAGAATTGGTATCTGGATCTTGGGGCTTAAATATCAACGGTATGCCTGAAGACTGAAGAGCCTGACAATAATACCCAGCTCAGCTGCACATACCCGTTTGGACCAAATAAGACCCAAATAAAATAATTCCCACCGGAATTAGTTTGCATTCGCCGGTTGTCGTTAAAATGGTTTTAATAGACCACCTTCCTAAACAACGATAAGTTTTCCACCATCACACCTTCGCCCTTAATAAACCAGTTTTATTTTGTTTATACAAACCTCCGCGTCCTCTTTTTGTTCCCTAACGTAGCTTATGTCGTATCCTATTGGTTCGTAAGACTGCACAGTGGCCTCGTTCTTAACAAGCCAAACGTCAAGAGACTCAGCCTTCTGGGACCACACCCTGAGTTTGTCTCGCTGCTCTTTCTCGAACTGGGCGATCTGCGTGTCTAGGCTGGTGTAACGAAAGTACAGAGTACGAGTCAATTAACAAATATTCCACGAGTGCGCGTTGGATATGAGATGGTAGCTAGCCAACGAGACGGGTAGCGCCGAGTTGGCTATAATCATCTCATATCCAACGAAAGCGAGTGGAATAATTGTTTTCTTAAAAACGCTCACAAAACATGGCGAATTCTTCCCGACTTTATTTGTAAAAGCAACCAATTTTCAGCTTGTTTTTAATTTTCAGCATTGCATTATCCAATGATTCAGTTTGTAATAATTGTTTTCACGCAATCAAAACATAACTGGAAAGCTCATCTATTTACTTTTTTGATTTATTGAATACCGATAAAATTAATATCACAAAACACTTCTCGCAAAGAAGGAAAATTAAAAAAACATACCCGAACAAATCAGTTACAGAGGGATGGTTAATAAAAAGAAACCACACTTGACAACTCTAATATTTGGCTAAATAGAATGTAACAGCTTAATAATGACAATAAACAACAACAACAACAACAATAATAATAATAATAATAATAATAATAATAATAATTAAATAGGTACGTTAATAAGATACAATGTACTCGTATATAACGTAAAAAGAGCAGATGTCAGTGCTCCAATGAAATCTCTGAAATAACGTAGACCTTTGGAAAAGGGCATAAAGAAACGCTATTGTTTTACATTGTATTCACCTATTCTTTGCATCTGCTGTTTTCGATAGAAGTTCTTGCCATTGCGCAATGACCGATTCCTTTTCGTCTTTAATCAAGCTCTTTTCTTGATCACTCACGCTTGGATTACGTGTAATCTTGTCCCCAAGTTGATCGAGCTTATCCATTTGTCTATCATACAGTTTAATTTCCTTCGTTATATCCTAAAAAGAAGCAAAAAGCGTTTTATAAAACAGAAACCCATCCTTTTTCAATCTTAAACTACATCTGTACACTAAATAAAACTGGAGGCAATTAAAATTGCCAACAAATTAACAATGCAATAAATAATTTTTATCAATGAATGAATTCTTGGATGGTCCAACGAAATTACGAAAGAAGATTATATGCATTTGTATTGATGATCTTGGTGAAGGAATGCTAGGATACGCTCTAATAATATTTATATGTCATTTTATGCTGTTATCTTTGTTCAGCGTGGGAAACAGCCGGACCTCTTAAGAGCGACCAAGGGAAAAGTGGTACGGCAGAAAGAAATTTATTTTGCCAACCTCGATTTCTTGTCTTTGAGCCTTCGCATGATCGAGATCAGGGGCAGCAGTATCCTGAGCATCAACACGCGCAGACGGGTCGGCAATCCACTTGAGAGTTGAATTACAAGAGTTCTTCCACTCGTCTGACAAGTCTTTCTGACGTTTTTGTGTACGCAGATGCTCTTCTTCGACTCTGCAGGAGATCAGAAGACGGTTTGGATAACGCTATCCACTGGATAGCACAGTTGGTTTTCCTAATACGCTCATGCTGGATAGTGATTTATCCGGTGGATAGCGCTATCCAACGTTTCAACAACTGGGGTCAGGTGTAGCGCTCGCATCAGTTACGAACTTTGTAAAATGTTCCATTGGTTTTGGCAATCAAAGAAAGCCCTCCGTAGTTATGATAATTACTTTGTCCTTCTTGCAAGAGCGCAACAAGGCATGTGTTCCACGAATATTCGTTACTCCTTCTTGGACTGGAACGATTTGATCAATTGACTCTTCTTTAACGAACGACGACCTGCTAATCTGGAGGCCAAACTTGAATCCCCTTTGAAAGAAACTAAGTTTACGAACTGAAGCATACGCTCTCTAAAAAGCTTGTGTGCATGAATCCATTTTTAGAAAGAGGCAGCTTAAAAAGCCCATCTACAAACCTTGATTCCCTTGACTTTGCGCCCTCTTTCACTTTACTCCATCGATCTCGCAGTGATTCTGACTCCAGCTCAATTGTCCTGTGGTCTTGGTCTGACAGCTCATGTTCATCGAGTAAAGTTTCTGAGTCCTTTAGAAATTCATCCACCTGAGGATCAATCCTTCTAACGTCTTCTTTAAGTTGCTTTGAAAAATGAAAAAGAACATGGGGGAAGTCATTGAGATCATTTCATGCGTCAATACACCGATAAAAACTACAATAAAAACGACCTGAAGAAAAAAGGGGACGACATTGAGCCCATGGCCATTTAAAGAAAGCCCTCTGATAAGAGTCTGAGCTACGGCACAAGAAAAAAACAAACAAACAAAACTCATACACCACGGCACAACATCCTTTGTTAATGCAGATCTTTTATATCATTCTGGTGCCATAATTTATTCCAATATACATATATAGACATGTACATTTTGGGTATCCTAATGATGAACAGTTAAAAGATCCAGATGATTCCAGCAACAAGAATTATTGGCAGTCTGTGCTCTTCGAATACGATCAGCCACATTAATAAAGTCTACCTTAGCTTCTTTTCTTTGTCTTTCAAGTGTTTCCGTATCAGGCGAGATTTCCTGTTGGCAAATACTTTCAACTTTTTCGACTTCTTCGTTGATTGCGGCCAGGTCATCATACCACTTTGACACCTCGTCTTCACTCTGTTCCAACACCGTCAGCTTGTCCTGCAGTCTAAAGGTAAAAACAAGAGGGTAATGGAATCATACCAGGTAGAAACGTTGGTAAATACTGCCTATTGCTCTAAGGTAGATTGTGATGCAATGCATTGATCTTATTTTATTTCCACTATTTCAACTGTTCAAAGACTATATCAGTTAATGTCACGGAAAAGAACTCAGCCAACTTGTGTTTATGACGTAGTGCAAAGATGACAGTCGTTCAGTTTTCATTGCCTTACTACTTTCGCCGATTAAAACGTAAATCAACGAGGAAAGAACAAAATGAAAAGGATCCAGTTTTTAGTTCCCAACGGAGGGAAACGCCTTTATGCTTGTCAAGAAACATGGCCGCCATGAATCGGAGTCACCTGCAAACCAGCAATAAACGCGTAATTACTTGTTACGGTGTTTGTTTATCTTGTCTGCGACCCTTGCCCATCGCTCAAGACGATTGTCTTTGTCGCTCGCCATGGAACGCTTGTTTTGCTCGTCAATTACAGGATCGACTATCAAGTCGTCAGTGAATTTTCCGAAATCGTAGACTCGTTTCTGTGGTCCTAAAAGGAGGCTCATGGAGTGCTAAAATGTAAAGAAAAAAGTTATATCAATGAAAGTCACCACGTCTTTGATAATCAGGGAGGTTACGCAGCCACGACGACAACGAGAACGACAACGAGAACTTAAAAAAACAAAAGGTTTTATAACAAGGATAAGGAATTCCTCTTTCGGCCTTTATCTATCTTGAATGTGGTCTGTAATAATTCAACCCCAGTGAAATTCCCTACACCTAAAAAGTAATACGGATGAAAACAATCGCCATGAAGTTTGCAAGAAGGCGACAAAATTATATTTTTGAAGTTTTCGCTGGCGTCGTCCGTTGTGGTTACGAACACTCCCTATTCTCTATGTCTGAACTGCTTGTAATACTCTCTGTTTACAATAGCCCACGAAGAGAATTGCGAGACAATGGAGTCGCGAAAAATTTGCAATTCTGACCCCAAAGCTTCGGAGTCGTGTTAGAATTTTCATATCTCGAACGTGGGCTATTTCTTTGAAACTTCTGAGGTATTTTTAAAGACAATTCTCACCTCAAATTCCTCATTTTGTCTTCTGACAGTCTCCAAGTCGTCGCCAACAGGTTCAAGTCTCTCGGTTTCTCTCTCTGCTTTACGCAGAAAACTGTCAACGGAAGCGAGCCGTTCTTCCCAGTCATGAAGCTTGTTTCGCCTTTCGCGCTGAAGCCTCTTGGAAGCTTCCTCGATTCTTGAGAAAGGAAAAACGGGACAAATTACTGGGAACGTTTAAAATGTTTCCCCTTGCTGTTTAAGGGCCTTTCCCGCCAAAGTAGAAAGGGTTAGACAGGCTTCTTTTTCGCCATTTTTTTCATTCATTCATTCCTTCATTACCATATTAGAATACATCAACAATATACAAGAAATTTATAATATATTAAAGATAATAAACACTATTCTAACTAAATTATTTTACAAATGTTCAAAGTTGTAATGACAAGGAAGCCTATATAGAAGCCAGTAGCTTAATATACACTACAGGCTTCTTGGCACTGTAGTAGGATACACCATGTAAGTTAAGGGTGCTCAATGAAAAATGGTTTTATTTCAAAAGTAAAGATAAGAACCTCAAACGTTTTCTACACCTTTTGCAACGTTTGTTTAACATATTTATACAGATCATTCATCAGAGTGGGCTTGCTGTTGAGCTTGAAACTCATTAGAGTATAGGTATGCAAAGTATCTAACCATTACTTTCAAAATAGGTCTGACTAGGCAGCCAATGATGTTAAAGGTCACGTCCGGGAATAGTGTATCAATTTACGATCTGGTTTCAAATAGGTAAGGAAAACCCTGTATTTTAGTCTCAAATAAGGTCAGTTCTCAACACTTAGGAACTATGTCGCACAGTCCTACCCCTGTAAATCGTTTGAAGCATAATCGATGAAACCTCTTGACATATAAATTCCAACTATCTAAGCTGTTGCATACCTTTCGTTTCTCAAGGCAATAAAGTCCTTTATTCGGTCCCAGCGAGCTGCCAGTGAATTGTAGTGTTCATTCACCTCCTCTTTCTTTTTCAACGTCACTTTTGGATCTTTCTTGACTTGTTCGCCCAAGGCAAACGTATCAAGCATATGGGACGTGTTTAACTCCACCTCACTAGAAAATATCTAGACATATAAAAGAAACAACGTGTGATCGCTAAGCAATGTAATGTTGCGTTTTTAATGGAAAGGAGAGACTCTCACTTTATAGAACCCCTTTTAGACCTAAGCTCTGCCTTGGGTATCAGGGAAGTGTTAAACAATAATTCTTTCAAGTTGCTTAAAACCGGAGAGGTCCTGCCTGAAAGGGAAGACTACCCTGCTTAAACAGACAGTTACCGGGGAGGACCCTGTATTTGAGTAGGCACAATACAACGCTTTCCCAGTGCTGTCAAAAAAGCTTTCCCAGTGTTACAGTTTAAAGGCGTAGTTCGCTTTACATCCTGTGGAATTTACATACTTCAAAGGCGTCCTCCTGCCTCCTAATGGTCTCCAGGGTTTCTCCTATTGGGTCATCAATAACCGCTATCTGACCCTCCAGCTTATCTAGTGCCAGTCCTGCTCTCTCTGAACGGATTCTCCAACGCTCCAGAGCATCTTGTTCCAGGCGCTCTAATTTGTCCAGGTTTTCTTCCATCCTAAAGGAGACAGCAATAATTCGTTCTTCCAGTTTAACTATATGCGTGGGCTTTATTCATTTACTATTTGACGCGTGCATTTAGTTCGTTATGTAGTTAGTATCTGTGCTCTCAATGTTGGTGACTACTCCTAAAAATATCCTAGAGTCGGTATAGGATTTAATGAAGCCGAAACTAAAAGTGGAATTACACGCATTTAGCCAGTTACGACATCTGTCCCCTTCGAATTCTCTTTACAGTCATCACATGTTCACTTCACAAAAATTCATTGAATGAAGGTTTTAAACATAAAATTTGGTTCGAGCGAAGGAAGAGGAGTGAAACACAAATAAAATTCGGTTATATCAATGTTGTTGAAAACGTCTATTTACAAACCACAGAAGACTACTCTCAAACCTGAGCTATCCGCCTCAGTTACCTTTGTGGGCTAGCCCCTCCCTAGAGCGGACACGCCAGGCTACGATGAAGAACGTAACAGCCAAAAAGAATCAAAGTCTCTGCCAAAATGATACACTAACCGTTAGATACCCACATGCTAGAACTAACTTACCTGGCCTGTTTTGCGTTGGCAATGTTAACGAGTTCGTTCCATTTTTTGTTACAGTCAACAGTCTCGTGGCGCACAACTTTCCGTTCTTCCTCACCAAGACAGGGATCTGTAACCAGATTGTCGCTGAACTCGTTAAGGTGGGTGACTTTCTCTTGGTATACAGGCGCGTCTTTGATAACCTCCTACACAACAAAGACGGGATAGCATGAGTTTGGTCATATATCTTTACATCACAACTTTTAAAAACCATTAGGATAGGTTTGCAATAAGAAACACTTGACTATAGCGAGAAAGATTGTTTAGGTGTCCCGTATTCAGGTATCAGATATATTCTCTCTCATCTACAATCTGGAAAAAAAGATTAAGTAAAACGGACGTTGCCATGACTAGTTTCAAGAAAAAGCTCCTTAAAGCTCTGGTAAAAACAAATACTTACCCTTTACCCCCAATAAACAATGTTGGGGTCCGGCTGGATCGTTTCTGTCCCCTACTGAACAAAATTGACCGGGGTGGAGTAGGGGAGGGGTAGGAGAGGGGTAATTACGGTACCAAATCCGCAGGAAAGGTATCGTGTGGGTAAGAAAATGCCAAATTTTATCACTTTTGTCTAAGATTGCAAATAAATTTCATACTTAAATCAGTTTTTTTATTTGTTATACATTAGAGAGATTAAGCATCGCGATGACAGCAAACGGCAAACGTTAATTTATACTACGTAACTTTCCCTTCACTTGTCGTTTACTGTTCATTATAACCACGACATAGTTGTTATTTTCCTTTAAAACATTTCACTAACCACACAATCAATATTAGTCGAACCACTTACCTGAAAATCATCAATTTGTTCCAAAGCACCATCCACATCAGAAGCAAGTGTAACCTGTGCGTCGACTTTGACTCTAGTTTTCATCACCCATCCATTAATGTCACCTAGGTCTTCGTGCCACTTCTGAAGTTTGTCTTCTTGTTGAATCTTAAGCTTCACTATTGTGTCTTCAATTCTGACAACCGAAGTTAAAAAGATAATTATGGTTCATTGCAATAACAGGTTTGTTCCAGAACACCTTTATTCTAGTTCCAGAATGCGTAGCACTGCTCAAGTAGAGTTTTAGCTTTTAGTGAGACATACATATAAAGACCGCTGTCCACAGGCTAACATATAGCAGGCTCATCTGTTGTGGCCTACTGAGTTCAACGGGGAATTAATGGCCATTAATGGTAAAAACATCAGTGACACACTCGCCTGCGGCTCGTGTGCCACTTCTTCGTTTTTACCACATTTTGACGTCAACTGTGATCTATTGCTGAACAAGACGCACGACAACATGGAATCTATTTGTTGAACAGTTACTGTACCGTGACGTCACAAGATGACAGGCTAATTGTTTGCTACTTGTAAATTAACATACCTGTCTGTTTTCCACGACACAAGTTCCTCAAGATTCTCCCAGCGGTGACTCAGATCGAGGACTTCCTTCTGAATCGCGGTCCTGTCGTCTTCAGGAAGTTCGGAATCTTTGAGCAACTTGTCGCCGTACACCAGAGTATCGCTTACCTCGCGTTGATGAGATAGCATATCATCATTAAAGTCCTATTATTATGTAGAAAAAATAATCAAATCATCACAAGCGGTGTTTTTGCTAACATAGTGGAATCCTGATTTTTCTAACCTTTTTAGGGAAAATGAAATCGGTTTCAACTATCAGGAGGGTCGAAAGATAAAAATGTGTTTGAAACTGGGACAGGAGAGAACGAGATTTCATTTCTGTATGTTATATCGATGTGATGCGTATTCTATACAAACGTACCTGGAAAATGCGGAGACCTTTTTATTACCGAAACGGTCGCTTTCCATTATTTTAGCGCAGTGAAGTGAAAATCGAGTTTAAAAGTGTTTTGATTTTAACAGCATTGTCAAAAGTACGGCCACTAGGTTCGATGGTTTGAGCATGCCGGGACACAACAACAGTTACATAAAATGCATTCGTTTTCTTCTGGTTATGGGCTCCTATTAAAGTAAATTTCTAACAATGTCTTTAATAACCGTTTTAATTATTCTGGCTATTTGTAAGTCACTTTAATACCAGTCGAATGTTTTCCAGCACGACTCTTACTAATTTTTAGAGTTTGAGGGTTTTGGAATGTCTTCTCCTACAAAAAACAGCATAACCTCTGAAAAAAAAATCGGTTAGAAAAGCATTGGTAAAGCGTACCTCTAATTCTCTTTTTTGTTTCTTGACGGTATCCAGATCTGGTGCAATCTCAAAGTGAGTGTTGAGTCTGGTCTCTGCGGATGAGATCCACATCATCAGAGGATCTATTTTTCTTCTCCAGTTCTGGGTCTTGTCTAGATGCTGTTGTTCCTTCTCCAAAAGCAATACTTGCACGCTGAAAGAAGAAGTGTTCAAGCACTGTTATCACAAGATATTGTTTCTTAGGTTTAAAGGGGATGTCTGTAGATAAGTTTCTTTTTTATCAGTTAGATTTTCGCTCTGGGTCTACGCAATAGTTGTGGGAGCGTTTGAAATTCGAGTAAATAGATTAATTAATTAATTACTTAATAAAAAAAGAATAATGATGATGATGATGATGATGATGATGAATAAATTGAAGAGAAAATAATAAACACAACATTTCTGTGCTGTTAATTTTCTGTTCCCTTGTTTTGAGTCCGTGGTCCTAAGGTTTTGACCAAAAGCGGTAAATTCACTCGGTGATTCAGTGGGCTTGTTTCCCTACACTTGACTAATAAATATTTCTGTTGTTTACCTTTGTTGTTTGCCTGATGTTAACGTGGCCAGCTTGTTCCAGTCATTATGTAGCGCGATCATCTTTTCATGGGCAATCCTCCTTTCCCCTTCAAGTAAACTTTTGTCCTCGATAATTTGATTTCCCTCGTCAATGATCTCGTTTACTTCACCTTGTTTGGAAACTAAGTCCTTTACCAAATCCTAAAAGAGCAAAGTTCATTTTAGAAAATCGACAGAATATGATACTAGTCTATCATAAGCGCCTTCTTGTAAACAGTATTACGTCGACGTAACGCAAACTGGTTGAACAGAGAGACAATGTGACAAAAGAGGTTCTTACCATAAATGCAGACTCGTACCCAGTCGCTATTTATGTGTTTTTGGGGTGAGAGAAGATTGGGGGTTAGGTTGAGGCGCTGTTATGTTATGTCCCTTTCCATGACACCCCGCGCGCGCCTCAACCTAACCCCCAATCTTCTCTCACCCCAAAAACACATAAATAGCGACTGGGTATTAGTCTACCATAAATGAGAAAACCGGAAATGTTGGTTGGAAAATCAAACGGTTCGCGCCATTCCGTTTGGGAAGCTTCGGAACTGGTTTTTATTTCAGGCGAATCAAGATTGTCTCGTTTTAGTCTGTTCACTATACTTTGTTGAGGCTTATTCTACCAACAAGTCAAATTTTGTAGTTATATATTTACGCACAAGATTTCCACCCGGTGGCTTGCGTAAATGGTAAGCAACCAAGTTTTCTAGTGTAAGTACACATAAACAACCTAAGGCTAGACACCTTGTAGTGCAGACTGATGACCCGAAGGAATCGGATAACGTTTTGAGTATGTTCTATGGGCGTACCTCAATAACGCTTTGTTGCCTTTTTATTCCGCCAAAGGAGGCCTCAGGGGAGGTGGGACGGGAGCGGAGCCTTGTATACCTGTCTGTTACCCACTCTTGAAGTTCATCACATCGTTCATGCCAGATAGCTAAGTGGCTTTGTTTAGCTTGAGCCTCGCCAAGCTGGACTCCGATTCTACAAAGACATTAAGCTATCGGTTAATACATGTACCAGCCATCAACCTCGTCCTCAGCGTTTTGCCGTTAGAAACTGAGAGGGGTCAGAAGCCCTGGGAAAGAGAATAACTAGCATAATTAGGACCTTATTGTACATGTATACGTTGCGGTTCAATTTCATCCTTGGTTTAAATTATATTTTCCTTTGTTTTTAAATCATTATCATACATTGCCATACCCATAAAACAGACGAAAATAAAATTTTAACCAAGGATAAAATTGAACCACAACATATACATGTATACTAGCTGCAAATAGGTCACAAGTAATCACTGCTGAAAGGCTTCCATTGAAATGACCATTCCTTTACACTAGTTAAGTTGTGTGGATTGCTTGCATTATTATGGGCGTTCTTTAAACAACCATTCACGAGACATAAGCGTGGACCGCAGATCGGTCGATCCAATGATTGGAAAACCCCTTACTGATCAATTCTTTTATACAAAGTATAAATGTAACGAAATACTGAATATAATATCTGCATTAAGTAACTAACCACATATCTTAGAGCAGCTAAAAAAGCCAATTGTTTTCCTGCTGTAACCGTGAATGATAATGGAAATACTGATAAACAATGAGACCAATCAGGAGACACCTTACGAGGAGCTGCTACTTTACTATTTACTGTAAACAACTCGCCTAGCATACTCCTCGTCTGTAGACTTCATAAGAGCTCTCCATCTTTCTTCCAAATATTTTGCATCTTCAGACACTTCTTTGCGATTCTCGCTGCTGAGACTCTCATTCAATGCAAGCTGTTTGCCGTAATCCACAGTGCTGGTCATTTCTGGTTCCATCAAAGCAAGGCCTTTGGATAACTCCTGAAATATAACAGATCACATTTAGTACCACGAACGGAAACCCAGGAAAACGTTTGAACTGTGAATAAAGTAAAGGGAAGATTTAGCAAAGACAATTAATGAAAGTAAAGATCGCAAAAGAAGGTTCCGTTGATACCATCATTTGACTAGCAGTACCAAGAACGTTTGCTATACTTAAAAACCTATTGGTAAACAACAAACGCTACGACCACTAACTAAGGTGGATTTCCACTGTCACGTAAATTTTACGCGCGTAAGCAAAATAAGCAGAGGCGTAGCCAGCCCATAAACCTGTAGGCCCGGACCTACGAATGTTTGGTTTGATCACTCTATCGCTTGTAATAAATTATGGGTTGTTGAGGTGAGCTAAAAAGCTTAAGAGGTCAAAGTGTTAGTGCGGTCAGACTAGTAGCCACGCCTACAAATGGTCGAAAAGCTGGCTACGCCCCTGTTTAAGAAGGTGACGCGTAAAAGTTGGACATCGGTCAACTTTTACGTTTACGCATGGCCTTTCATATATTACCTCTATTTTATTTAAGTACGTAAATTTTACGCGCGATCGCACGGAAAAATTACGCGACATTGTAAGCTAAGCTAAGTTAAGGTACGGTAAACTAGGCAACAAAAATCTGCAATTTGTTTTTCACCATTGCTGAAAAACGATTTGAAGAGTTGAGTTGCGTCTTTTATCAACCACGTTCAAACCTGTCTTGCAAAAAATCAGGTTGTCTGATTGGATAAAATTACGCCATACTCGGGATTTACGTCACTTGCTGCAAAACAAGTTTGCTTTGGGCCAGTAAAACGAGCAACATACACACATTTTGGTGCAAAAAGAGGAACTACTCTATATTTTCTGCAAAAACGTTTCGCAACCTGCAACACCCTGATTTGTTCCAAGACAGGTTTGATTCGTGGGTGGTAAAACGCGCAACATCGCTATTCAACTCATTTTACAGCAGTATCGCTAAACAAGTTGCACGTTTTTGCTGCCCGTTTTACAATAACCTTAACCTATTTTGTTTCTTGTATCTTTTAAACATTACAGTAATTTCCTCGAGATAAAACAAAGCATTACTTTAAGCATTTTGTAGCTGTTTTCTATCTCATCGTGGCTCTCCGCCTTCTTTCCTTCCGCAATTTTCTTATCAGCAGCGTCCATGCCCGACTTTAAGATGCTGCATTTTTCACGCCAGTCTTCCATAAGTTCTGTTGATTCGTCGTCCAAGGCTTCTAAACGTTCTTGCAACCTGAAAGAAAACAAAAAGATATAATGAAACACATCAAACAACAGCATCGGCATATCATTTGACATCTACGTGTAGTAGATGCCCACCTTTCCACAACGGTCACTTTCATTGGCAGACCGCGCCCTAGGATTCGAAGAAAACTTTCGGTTACCAAGTTTTTATGAATGCGGATCAAAGCAAAACAAAGCGTGATTCTAGGCTTTCTACACGAAATATACGGGCAGAATTGACCAGAAATGAGTGATTCAGCAAGTAATTAAATAAAAATTTCACCTTTTTCTTTAATCGAAACCCATGTTTCCATAGCCCATGGTAACATCAACCATGGTAACATCAACGAGAACGGCGAAGATTAGCAAAACAAAAACTTTGCACGTGCATTACGCTTTTTGTACATTTCTTTGACATCACTGCAATACTACGACATGAAAATGCCTAATTTCAAGTTTTATGGAGGACGTGATCACAAGACAACGATTTTCTTTTTCTTTTTGGGAATTTAGATACATCCCTTTAGAATTCAAGTCCTGAAAAAATCGCCAACATTTCAAAAATAAAAAGAGTTGGAACAAGAGTGATGAGGTTTGAAACAGCGCTTATTCACTTTTGGCTGGCTGTTTTAATGGTGTAAAACAAATTCAAATACACGGAAGGTCAATTCTAATATGGCCCATTGCAGGATCACAATTGTGAACGAAGTTTTAGGGTTCTTATGATTGTCCCATTCCATTTGTCTCATCAGTTGTTTTTTCGAACTTCGCTGAAGCGAGAAACGAGCACAACGCCTTAAAAAGAAGAAAAACACAAAAGTGTGATTATAAAACTGAGTTTATGAGAAGAGTTGGCTATCGTAAAGACTTGTTCAAAAGCTCAATGCGAAAATACCGTAAATCCTCTATTAAGCCCCCCGGGGGCTTATTTATTTCAAACACATTTGAGGGGGGAGAGGGGCTTAATTGAGACGGGGGCTTATTTGAGGAGGGGACTTATGTAGTTTAGCAATAACGGTGTGGTCGGTTCTCCATTAAGACCTAGAATAAAAAATGGCGAAGCCCAAGTACAAGAAGTTGGAGGTCATGCAGCCGAGGATCAAAAACAACTAGCTCAACTTCCAGTTGGTGAATAAACCAACCAGGATCAGTCCATACGAAGTTTTACTGTCATTATTGATTAATACATTCTATCATTTATTAGTGAAGAATGATAACAGGGAGGGGGGGGGGGGGAGCTTAAAAGAGATGGGGGCTTATTAACTTTCTTGCCCCGAAAGGGGGGGGGGCTGATTAGAGAGGGAGGGCTTAATAGAGGATTCAGAGTCGATTCACGGTGTGCAACACAACTTTCGACTTACTTTTCAAAATATACTTTTGCTCTTGAACTGGGATCAGTAATAAGTGAAACGTAACAAGTCAACTATGGCACGCTCACCTGCGATCGTTGTCAGCAATAGCATCGTCAAGTCTCGACAAATCTTCTTCCAGCTGATTTAAGTCCTGCTTAACATTTGCTTTGCTATTGTCATCGACGTTGTCGTCTTCTAAAATCAACCATCCAAACGCAAGACCGTCATTTATCTCAGGCCTGGATTGCAGAAGCTGATCCTTACACTCCTAGAAAAAGCAACAAATGAGCAGGTCATCAAATTTGTCGTCGGAGCCAAAATCTGATATCAAAGCAACCTTGCAAATAGATTATGACCCCTTTCACACGTATTCACACGTAAAGTTTTATCCAAGTTTACCCTGGTAAACACCATTCACGAGACAGAAGACTGGACCGCGGATCGGAGTCTTTCCATACCAGGTATAAATGTAAAGAAATACTGAGCAACTCGTAGAATATCTGCATTAAGTATCTAACCGCATATCTTAGTTATTGCAAGTGCCTCATGTAGCTGCTGTCTTATGGAAATAATGATGAATGTTGTGTTTTTGTTTTCTGCGACCAATGAGGACTTTTATCAATCAGGGATTTTATTTATGTTGAAAATTGTATTGGTTGTTAAAATGATGAGATGCGACGCAATAACTAGCAGACGGGATGTTACTACAACGAGGAACGAGGGCGGGGAACGGGAAATGAAAAATGGGAACAAACCCTAACTTGAACCCAAGCTCTATCAGTAAACCCCACCCCTATCAGTAACTTCATTTCCAATTCTCTGCGTTCCCATTTTTTTCATTTTCCCGTTTTCTGTTCTCGTTTCCCGCTCCCCGCCGTTCCCCGTTTTAGTAAGATCCTCAGCGAAAGGTCAAGTTCGCAAGTTTTAAAACCTAACAGTACCTTGAGGAATTAATGATGACTTTGAGAACTATCATATCAGTCATCCTACTAAGGAAGAATACACCAAAGTAATACAGACACGATAATAATTATAAAAGACCAAGATCTTACTTTGTTCAAGGCTATTTGCTCTTCGATGTCCTTTTTGTCTTTAGGGTCTCCTTTTGATTTGAGATCTGCTAACTTATCTTCACAATTTCCAAAGGAATATTTTATGTGAGCCTTCCAATCCTCCCACTTCTGCAGCTTTTGATTTTTCTCTTCTTCTCTTTGACTTTCAAGTAGCTCTTCCAGCCTGTTCAACAGACCAAAGTGTTCAATTAAATTCATACCTTCCACGGTTTTCTGCCAATTTAAATCAGGCGTTCTTCCCAGTGGTGCCGATTGGTTTTCGAAAAATGTGTGGAAGGGTCTCTTACAAATAATTGTAAAAGTTAAACCAGAGAGCCCTATCTTCAATGAGCACTGAGTCACTTGCCTAAGTGTAAGTTCAGTTTCTTCGGCATAAATAAAGTCGAAACTGCCGTAAGCGACCAACCAAAATGCAAAGACTTAGTTGTCGCTTTCGGGAAGTGGTCGCTTACTAAAATCGCACCACAGGAGGCCTCTTCCAAGAAGAGGTTTGGGCACATGTACTTTGTGAAAGATAAATTATTGCAGAAAATTTCCAAGTTACGCATGTGTAGGTCCATGTTGTTACGCAAGTTCTTCGTATATATTATGGGTAGCACAGTGCACACAGCGAACATAGAGATAAGAGAATGCCTCAAGTGGACGCTTACAAGAGGTTAAAAACACTAGAAAATCATTAAACTTTCAGGCCAAAAAAAGTGGTCGCGGTCGCTTACGGGGGGTGGTCGTTTACTAGAGCTTCCAACTGTAAGGCTTTGACTGGGAAAGTTTTGGTGTTTTGGATGAGTGGTCGCTCCTCATGGGAGGTGGTTCCACATGGAGGTTCGGCTGTAACCCAAAAATGATGGATTACTGGGAGAAAGAACAGATTTTTAGGAGACGAATTAACCCATCCTATAAAACTCTGCGTTGGATGAAGCTTTCCATGACGTTAAATTGATAGTAAATAGTTTATCACATTTACCGGAAAGTACTGAAAACCTGAAAGGGTTTTCACTCGTATACTGCATGGGCGTGTGGAGTTAGTAAACCACCATAAGAGGTTTTCTCTTCACTTATTGAACTTGATCAGAGAATTCCTGACCTGAACACACAGCTCTTCAGTAAGAGAACTCAAAGAATGAACAATACTCCTTTTCATAGTTCCAAAAGGTGATACCACTTGCGCATAATACCTTTTCCTTTCTTTAGCAGCGTCTTCTTTGAGATCATTCAAAGCCTTTCCCATCTCTTCTACTTCTTCGTTGATCTTTGTCTTGTCTTCTGGATCTGTGATGTCATCATCGACCAACCGCCCACCATATTCCAGAGCAAAGTTTATTTCCGGTTCCGAATTTTGCAGACTGTCCTGACAATCCTGAGAAAGGATTAACGAGCACAAGATTCAGCTTATTTTCATCACCCTTTCGCAGAAACATATAATAATATCAAGGTCTAACTCCTAAAAGAAAAATTCCGGGTTTCCGATGGTAATCGAAGCCACGAACAAACAGAATAGCGAACAGACGTTGCTCACCACTCGATTTTCCCATAGCTCAGTTGTAGATCATTCCAGCCTGGTGATTCCAGTTTGGAAGTCGAAACTTTTCTTTTCCGAGGTAGACCGTGATATTTTCCTTTATTTATTTATCTATATTCCCATTCACACAAAGTTATTGCTGATCAGATCTTTGCACAACTTTCTCTAAATGTTTTAAGAGAAGTCAACACACGAGCAGGAGTGTTTTACCAAGGTCAAATCATGTGTAATGTGACACTGACACACAAGTCGGTGAATAATGTATGATGCAGTAAGCGTGCCACGTGCCGTTTCTCTGAAAAAATCTTAGTAATATACATCAAGTTACCCTATATGTACTTTCAAAATTCCAAATTGTTGGCAGATACCTTGGCCTTTATTACTTGTTCTTCCACTTTACTGTGATCAGTAGGGGGTCCTTCCGTCTTGAGGTCGTTCAGACGGGTTTGGTTGAAAGCGAGGATTGATCTGACCTTTACTTTCCATGTTTCCCACTTCTCCAACTTGTTTTTCTTGTAGGAATCGTACTGCGCGACAAGAAATTCCAGTCTACAAATTGTAACAATCAAACATGCAGTCTTGAGTCTTGTAGGAAAAGTCCAGGTAACAGACTGCTACAATTTCTTTCAGCAACAAAGCTGAAAACGTATCAATCAGTAATAGAGGGCCCAGGAGCGGTAAAATGTGAACTGAGATTTGACTATTTGTGTACTGGGAAAATGGGGTTTGAGACACTAGTAGACGGATTTGGTCACGTCTTCCTTTTGCTGGGAAAATTGGACAA
Organism: Porites cylindrica; assembly: GCA_964035525.1. Taxonomy (NCBI): domain Eukaryota; kingdom Metazoa; phylum Cnidaria; class Anthozoa; order Scleractinia; family Poritidae; genus Porites; species Porites cylindrica. Next base: position 28,295,141 of record OZ037775.1, read on the forward strand.
AATTGGGCAAATTGAATGTCTGACTAAAGGGCGTAAATTACAACGGCTTTAAATAGTTATCATTGCGACTGAATGACTCACTGACTGACTGACTGATGGACTGACTGACTTTCTGGCTGACTGACTGGCTGACTCAAGGACTGACTGACTGACTGAGTGGTTGTCTAACTGTCATTGACTGCAGTATGACTGTTACCTGCCCTGCTGGTCGACTTGATCTTTCTCCATTTTAGCTAAGTCATATTCAACTTCATCCACGTCCTTTTTGATGTCGGCCTTTTTATTATCATCCATGACATCATCGTTCAGAAGTTGTCGTCCATAATCAAGTCCTTCCTGAATAACGGGTTTCGCTGATTGGAGCTCCACTTTGCATTCCTACAGCAAAAATTACACAATTATAATTAATTTAACAAAAATCCTGCTGTATTTAAGTGTCAATGTACGTAGCCTGATAGTATTAATCGTGGACACTGTTGTTAAGTCTCGTACTAGAACTAGAACCGCTATTTCTTCGTAAAGGTCTGATGATTTGCAGGGAAATTCCTTCATTTCGTTGAATCATTAGACCCCAAGGATTGGTTCGGTTGCGGGGATCCCCTCGGAGGTCTAGTGCTCTTCCGAATGAAAGGAAGGTAGCGAAGCCACAAATTCAATGCATCAGATTCATTTTCATCATTCAATTTTTCTCGCTTGTTTACCGTGATCAAACAACCATACAAACGTATACTGTTCTTACCTCGGCCAGGACGATTTGTTCCTTGACGTCTTTTTTATTCTGTGGTTCACCCTTCGATTTCAGATCTTTCATCTTTTCTTTGCACTTATCCAGCAGCTCTCTAATTCGAATGATCCAGATTTCCCATATTTGAATTTTCTCTGTTTTATCTTCTTCCTGTTTAAGATTCAGATTATCTAGCCTAGAAGAGAATAAAGTGAAAACATAACAGGTTTGCTGATAAAATTAAAGGATTAAGGGTTGAACACGGAAAATACCTGCAAGATGGAAGATTAATTTCAGTTTTACTTGCCCAAAATACAGCATATGGATTCCCGAAACCAACCATCTAAGTTCAGGAAATATTTTAAGAAATTTCTGGTAAACAATACATGATTGGGAAACGATACTTAGGATATATTATATGCTAGGAAGTGTTCACGAATGCAGCTCCATAGTCGCATTTATCGAGTAATAAAATTTAACATCTTGGACTGAATGTAAAGAAAGCGGAACAAAAAGGGGATTAAGACGCAAAATGCAAGGCAACTTCGTTCCTAGGTTTCTCTCTTACTCTTATCTCCGTGGGAACGAGGTTGTATGCAACGACGACCAGGATGTCTGTGAAGGTGGTAGATCCTTAATCACAAGTCAAGTTAACAACAGCTCTAAGGATGTGGTTGCACGCTGCACCGTTCCAACAACATGTTCAGAACTTACTCGTTCTCAAAGTCGTTTATTTCCAGTTTTAAGCTCTTGAATCCTTCTCCAATCTCTTTCACATCCTTTTTTATCGCCTCCCTGTCCGTAATCTCAACATCTTTATCATGTATCAGTACATTGGCGTAATTGAAAGCTTCCTGAAGTTCAGGCACTGATTCCGCTATGTCAGACGAGCAATCCTAAAAGAAACACGACCATTTCACTTAAACGTTTGAACAAAGGTAACAATGTTCTACTATTATTATTTATCCGCCGTGCATCCCTGCCGATTCACTTAAAAACTAAGCGAAAATGAACGTGCAAACGAATACAATGTTTCAGTAACTATACCGAATGAGAGCAGGGGACTACGCCCTTTTCCTGGCCAACATTAGTTTCTCGTACTAGAGATACAACCCTTAGAAGTAGCTACGTTTTCAGAGAATCACAACAATAATGTAACACTTCTCTAACCACTAAACCCCCACCCCCCCCCCCCCACACACACACACACACACACCCACACACCACTACGTACATTGGACACTGCAGAAACCTCAAAAATGTACTTATTCATATTCATAGATTGAAGTTATTTGGTGCATAAACTCGCACAAAGTATGTCGGTCCACGTAATAAGAGTTTAATAAGGAGTACAAAGTACAATTAAAAGCGCAATGTAGAAGATCCTTACGCGAGTGAGTTGAAGCTGCTCTTGTACTTTCTTTGGTTGTTTAGGAATTCCTTGGCCTTTGACTTTGTTGAACTTCCCGCGCGTCTTCTTGTACTTGGAATTCAGTTTATCCCTCCATTCCTTCCACTTTTTCATCTTCTCTAATTTCTTTTCGTCCTCTGCAGATACATCTGATAACAACGCACTCAACCTAGAGCGGCAATAAAGAAAAAAAATTGAATGTAAGTAAAGGAAAATCTCTTGTGTGATCGTCAATTTAGGTGAGAATTATTTAGAGAAGACTGCAGTTGCCGCACTCGGCGCAACTACCACGTGGTGCTTCACGGAGAACGCTGACAGACAACAATTGTCCGCTTCTCTTTTTGCACTTGATCGAAATTTCGGTAAAAGTTCAACTCAAGAAAATGTGCGCTACTTTTGACCAATTGTCTACCGAATTAGAATTATGGCTGTGTTGCTTAAAAAACGCAAACTCAATGTAATATTGGTGGTTTTATTGCCCCTCTCCTCTTGGATGCTAAAAATCTCTATTAGAAACCTAAAAACTCCTACCTTTCTTGTTCATCGTTTATGTCTTGCTGCAAAAGCTGAAAGTCTGGGCCGATGGTGTCCATATCTTTCTCAATTTTATCCTTGTTCTGCTCGCTTATCTTTCTGTCCTTCAGCAAGTCGTTACCATAATCATAACCAGATTGTACTTCAGGGAATGAGGAAGCCAAATCGTTAATGAGTTTCTAAGGATGGCGAAAACCAACAAATGAGGTCACAAACGTCGCATGAATGGAGTGTTGCGGACATTTATGCCCAGGATTGAATGAGCGTATTGATTTTGACAAGAGTTTCTTTCCTTAACGGTCATTCATCCGTAACTGAGGGTCGTAACTCCTATTAGGAGTAATCAGATTTTTTTCTTCGAAGCCGCTTGTGTCAATGTCTGACATCTTTCTCGTGCATTCAACGGGCTTAAAATTCACCATCACTTTTCTATCATTGCGTATAAGCCGGCACATATTGACATTCTATTCCTAGCAGTATGCAGGATGTTAGTCACATGAACCTAGGTTAGTGGCCTCAGCTCGTATCAGTCTCCTGTAGCTCAGTGGTAGAGAATCAGGACTAGCAGCCAGAAGGTCATAAGTTCGACTATTACGGGGAGTATTCGGATTAATTCTTCCAAGCCGCCTGTGTCTCTGACTGAAAAATCGTCTTTCTCATCATTGTGTGAATTTTGTGATCTTCTGTTCCAAGGAAATTGATAGCTATGGTCGGACGTTAGCTGTAACCTAAGACGCAAGGTTTTACGCCAGTGGCGCGCCGATAGTTACGGATGAATGTTCGTTAAATGACGACAACAGTTTCGGCAACACCAAAAACTTTATCCTCTTAGGTTATATAAAACAACTATAGTCATAGTCATAGTAACTCTTAAATATGAAGACTCGTGTGATCATTACGTCCACAGTATCTCCTGTGTTTGTCACTTCTCGCCTCATGGCTGCGGGAATTACTTCTTTCTGGGGTTTTAGATAACAGCCTTTAATTTATATTTTTGATGGCGTTAATGGCAACCTACTTAACAGCGAGAAAAAAACTACTACCCCTACAATGAGCGTACTATCACTTATCTGTATAATGAGTCTTTCCCGTTCTTTTGCCGTTTCATTATTAGAGGTACTGCATCACCCTAATGGATTTACAATGGTAAGGTGCTCTATCTTTGATTTTTTTGACATAAAATGGTTTCCAAGCTGGAGGCCTTGATCCGAATTCACTGTTTTGCCTTCAATTGTGACCAGAAAATTCAAGTCTACGATCTATTAAATTTAAGAAGATAGGAGGAGAGTCCCCTGGCCCATAGAATTCTTTATTTGTCTTAACATCTTTTCCAGAGACATATAGCCTTCAGAATTAATAAGGAGAAAGAAAACAATAAATTACTGAGGAAGGCATTATTTCTATTTGGTATCTTACCTGTATTTCGTCTAACTGTTCTTGAATTTCCGGGGTGGTGTGGGGATCCTTGGATTTAATCTCATCAAGTCTTGATCTGCTGTCCTTAATTAAAGACGATGTTTCCTCTACGATTTTTTGCCACTTATCAAGCTTTGCCTTTCTGTCAGACTCCTCAGACAACAGCTCCTCAAGCCTAAAGTACCCAGGTATATAAAAATATTTCAAATAGGCAAAGTTTCCTCGAACATTATAAAGCCTCTATTTAAAGACCTTTTCTCCAAATAATCATCTGGTGCGAGAGCAACTACTCTTTCGACATTACTGGTTTTTGAATACTCACTTTTGTGTGAGAGAGGTGTCCGAGACCAAACGTGTCATAGGTCCGTGACATGTTTTTTAAATTATCTGTGGAAAAGGCCTACAGTAAGAATAAGGAGAAATAAGGAGGTCTTCCTCACTGATTGTGATTAAGTAGAGTTTCTTGAGTGAAGCTTTATGGGTGCTGACCATTTGCCAGAAATGGAAGATCAGACCTGTCCAATGGTAAACGCATTTCCTCCTGTCTGTTCCTAATTTAGCACACGGTGCGTACGACAGAGATAGGTTTCAGCGAATACCTCGAGAAGATGATTACTTCTTTTAAACGACCGGTCTGAAAGGCTAATTCTGACCTTTGGTTACTTCCCTAACGTTTTAAGTCCCAAGAATGACAAACATCAGTTTTCTCCAAACAACATCAATACGCAATCAAGAGAAGAGGTTATGAGAATTAACACAATGATCACCAAAAGAAAAATGCTGCGACATTTTATCAAATCCTCCCAACTTATTCTGTAGAATATGTATAGAGATCCGTCGAGAGAATTTGCATGCAGATATGGGAACTTAAAGGGTTAAGCATAACGCCGACTTTGCTCCCCTATCCCTACACAATGGGTTTTGTTGTTGTTGTTGTTGTTATTGTTGTTTGTTTTTTACCCTTTCAACAATGAACAAGAGCAACGATAACAGCAGACGAAACACTAAACATACGACTACATGTCGACCCCGAGCATTCCTCCTAGACTGTAATTCTGAAGGGAACCCTTTTTACCTTTTTACTTCCTCATCGCTGCTTTTCTTTAGATGTTCGTATCTGTCTTCAATATCACGAATGTCTTTCACAATGTCCTCTTTTGGATCACCATGGAGGCCTTCCTTTTGTATCAGATCATTTCCGGCATCGGAAACTTCCTTTACTTCCGGTTCAAGGGAAATTACTTCCTTATAGCAGGCCTGGGGAAAAAATTTATAGCTGTCAACTATCCACAGACACAACAAAAAAAGGCGAGTCATGTGTACAATTTTGACAAGAAAAAAGAAACATTGTCTTTATGCTATGGACAAAACCAGTTTACCTGGTCCCGGATGTTCAAACGCTGGACGCCGCTATCCACCGGATAAATCACAATCCAGCGATACTTACAGTGTAACCTCGATCTAATGAAGGGCCAAGGGACTGGCAAAATATGTTCGCTATAACGAGGTTTTCGTTATATCGAGGTTCTTTTCCGTAATTTTTACTATTAATGGAGCAAGGAATATCGTTCGTTATACCGAGGTCTTCGTTATGTAGAGGTTCGTTAAATCGAAGTTCCACTGTATTAGGAAAACGACTGCTTAGTTATCCAATGGATAGAAATTTATCCAGCGGATAACATTATTCCGGGGGAATCTAATGGGAAGTTTGGGGAGGGGTATTTAAGATGATTAAGATAAAAACAATTCTTTTCACTATCCTGAGAGAAAAAATATCATTTTAAGGTTCTTATTCAATTTATTTTTAGTTCGTCTATTTCAGTTCTTATACAGAATAAAGTGTATTCTAAAACTAACGTGACAGAATAAGATTTTTTGATAAAACTGTTTGGGCCAAGTATAAAGACCGCGAACCGCGATGGTCTAACAAAATACCCTGTTTAAAAAGCTAAATAGGGAAATTGTATACCCTGTGTAAGACTCAGGATTTCGCAAACCATACCCTGTTTATGGCACATCCCCTTTTAGTCTAAATAGGGGAATTCCTTTCGTCTTTTCCCAGGGCGATTCCGCACAACTTATCTAGATGTCATGAATAAAAATACTGCGGGCAGCCAGGAGACTGTTTAGGGCTTGTATTTCGCTGATACAGTAGAAAGTGTTAAACAAGTATCTCACCTTTGCCGCAGCCATAAGATCATCATCAACCTTGGTTTCTCCTGATTCGTTGTCCCGCACAATGCGCAGCTTATCCTGACAACTGTCAAGTTTCTCGTTCAAGTCGTCTCTTTCAGTTTCCCAATTTCGTATCTTGCTTCGTTTTCCCAACTCTTTTTTCAGTTCAATCAGACTTCAAAATTAAAAGAAAAAAAGGAACATGGCATAAGCATCACGAAAGAGAACTAGCAAGTTGAATTTTCACTTTCGCGTAATTTTTACGTCCCCAGGGGGGTAAATAAAATCAAGGCAATGTATGAAAAGTCGTGCATACTGAAACGGATGAGTTGAACCTTCTTCAGCTCTTACGTTTAAGCGTGGCCTTTTGTACATTTACAAACATGAATTTTACGCGCGTACGCACTTAAAAATTACGCGACAGTGGAAATCCACCCTTAGAAAAATGAAAGAAAAGGAGTCGACGGAAATATTGAGATTTTAAGCCTCATTTACATCGGCAGGTTTTCCTCGACAAGGAGAAAAGCAAAGCTCATCAAAACTTGCTCGTGTTAATTGCGTGAGACAGGTTTTCTGCAAATAAATTTACATGATGACAAGGCAATTTTGTTGTAATTTGTTATCAGATAAAATCCACAAACCATCAGAAAAACCCTTTTACACGGACAATAAAACTTGCAGAAAAACTAACGGTAGGTTCATGCCATCTTGACTCGCGTTGAATACTGCAATAAAGGTAAGCATTACAGTACTAGGTGCGGTGTATGACAATTATTACAATGGCGTCCGCCAGTGGAATAATGGCGGCAAACAGTTTGTATTGGTGCTTTCATGTCCAGTGCTTATCCATGCGCTAAAGTAGCCACATAACAATGATATATATCAAAACCAAATTAACAAATAAGAAAGGACTTTACCGAAATAATCACTTAATATATAATTTAGAATTCGCAGCTTACCACAGCCATTGCTCTTCAAGAAAGGAAAGTATTACCACCAACGTCAAAGCAGGAAAAAAGCATTCTCAAGTTTTCTACTTTACTATTATTATCACCTGATCCTGTTACTAAAAATTCGTCTAGATTTTGATGGGAAGCTTTTTCTAGAATAATTAATGGCAGAACAGACGCATGAATACACCCGAAGGAATGTTTCGTGTATTCAAACAAGAGACGCAGTGTTTCGTCCCATACTGAAACACCAAGAATAAAACAAAAGAACTAGGTGCAGCGGACTATAGTTTTAGACAGACGGTAAGGTATCTGTTTAAAAATGGGTGAATGACTATTAAATTTGAAGCCGCTTGTCAAATGATCGACAATTCTTGTCCAAATTCAAACTAACCTTCCTTTGAAATTTGAGTTTGAGAACAGTTTCTCAAGCATTACCGACTCACTCGTAAAACCAAAATGATAAACCCATCCGTTTGTAAGCTCTTCCGAGTGTAGGCCATTAAAGAGAAAATTGCAACATGCTACCCCGGGTTCCCTGCCAGAGAGACTTTTTGCCATGGCATTTGTTCGCCGAATACCTGGTATAAGAGGCATTTGTTAGAAGGGACTACTAAGGATCTTTTTGTCGGAGTTCTAGGTTGGTTGTGCCTCATTTTTGCACACCCACATGTCAGGGTGTGACATCCTTGCAAAAACGCTTAAATGCATTTGACATACTTCTACAAACTTAGTTAGTATAAAGATGATATTAAGATCATTCAAGGCTCCCACCTTGACCTGACCGACGGCAAAGAAAATAACATCACAAACCCCTCTTGTTCATCATCAACAAAGTTCCGAAGCTCGTCATAATGTTCTTGCAGCTGCGCCATGTCACGTGTTATGTTCTCCTTCTCGTCTGCGTCAAACAGATCATCCTGAGTCAACTCTCGGCCATACAAAATGGCGTCCTGCATAAGTGGCTCGCCCGCTTTCAAATCAGATTCACATTCCTGGAGTAAATAAATTTTAATCACATAAAAGAAAAGTTAATGACGTCTGAGGCATATGGACTCACTAAGCGAGAAGAACTTTGCTTCTGCTCTCACGATTTTGTTTCTCGCATAAAAGAAAGCAAAAATCGTGTAACGTTCTTGTTGAGCACGCGTTTCAGGTTAATAGGGTATAGTTTCAAACCCAGGCCAATTCGATAGTCTTGAGGTTGGCTGGTTTGTTTGTATATATATATATTTTTTCGCTTGGTCTGACTTGCTGAAACGCCCCAAAAGGGTTTAATTTAACGCTGCATTGTAATTCAACTCCTTGTAGCAACATAATTAAGCCACTGACAATACTCCTGCTTTCTCATATCTGGTCTGTAGTTCATCATGAACTCTTTTAATTTTACTGTTGCAAAAGTTTAATGGAAGGTTCACAGTCCAGTGAAAATCACGCCAAGCATAAGCAAGATCATTGTTCAATCCTTCCTCTACTCGCGATTAACAACCAAAACGAAGCCCGACACCAACACTAGTGAAAGCTATCACGCATCTCAACTACCAATTAACTCCTGGAGGGAAAACAGCACAAACTAATGATTAAACAACCGTGACTTTTCCGCAATCGGAGGTATACAATATGATCAGGAACAAGGGAATAGGAATCTAAGCGGAACTACATTATTTATTTGTTTACCGTGACAATATCCTGTTGCTCCTTAACCTCTTGCAAGTAGTTCGGTGCTCCTATGGACCTCAAATTCTCCAGTTTCTCTGAACACTTTTGTAACACGTCTAAGATGGCATTCTTTTTCTCCCTTAATTCTGCAAGCTTTGCTTCTTTTTCTGTGTCTTTACCAACACTAAAACAAGTTCCGCAAATTCAGTTGCCTGATTTCGGTAACTAAATGGTTAAAGAAGTAACATCATGTGACATGTATATTCCCACCACTTAAGTGTGAACTGGTCCGCCAAAGTTTGCGCTGCTTTAGGTGACCTGACAACCGAACTCTACATAACCTTGGATTTTTTTGTGAGGCATTACGTGATGAAGCTCAATTAACCTTTGCGTGACTCTTTGAATTGCGTGACCTAGTCCTGTACAGTTTAACGTGACTGCTGCAGATCCACCCACTTTGAGTGAATTTTCGTGACTTGGTCCACCTACTCTACCTCATAAAAATCATCTCCGTCTCTCCTTGTGGAGAATATTACGTACACTGTCAAGTGCTGTCGTTAGAGCGATTTTCGTTTGAGCGTAAAAGATGGTTTCCTTAGGTGTTCGTTATTTGTTTTCTCAGCTAGCAGATGATAAGATCAAAATATGGACTCATCGCTTTCCTGTCAAAGAAAACCCAAATACGGGAAAAAGCATCGTTTGAATATCCAATAGGCAGCCCAGTTTCTTTTCCCTAAGATATGGAAAGTTACTTTTTAGAAAATAATGATAATAATAATAATAGTAATAATAATAATAATAATAATAATAATAATAATAATAATAATAATAATAATGATTTGGAGGTAGCAGATCCACGAAGTGGTTCTTCGTCCACCTGATTCCTGGTCGAATTGGAATCTGGAAATGTTTGTTTTTAGGGAGAGGGGAAAACCGGAGTACCTGGAGAAAAACCTCCCGGAGCAAAGGAGAGAACCAACAACAAACTTCGCCGGGAATACGCTGCATATTCGCTAAACCAACCAAAAGACGCGATCGTTTGAGTCTGTTCGATAAACCAATCAAATTATTAATTTATTTTTTTTCGTTGATTGTTTTGGTTTTGGTCGTGTGTAATCATTCTAAGGTCAAACGAAAATCGCTCAAACTATTCATAATTAAATCCTTATAAATGTGAATCAACCACTGCTTAAGAGCCTTGTGCGAATAAACACTGTGTGAAGGAGCTGTACATAGGCAACTAGATCATGTTTACGTGACCATCAGTGCCTAGTAATCTCATAAAAAAACCGTTACCTGTCCGTTTGATCGACCCCAGGGCCATCTTCAAATTCAATCAAGTAATGGACGCGGTTTGGTTTCGTTTCAACAACATCTTCAACAGTTGGCTGAGAAATATAAAGAGACATTTTACATTTACTGACTGATAACTCTTGAGCTTATCAAAACAGCTACTTATTAGGTCCATCACATAACTGCTAGGATCAAATCCACAACTGTAAACGCTTACTTCAATTACGTCAGCGCCTAAGTCAGACGGAGCGGACTGTAAATTGTCCTCCTCGACTTTGACAAGCACTTCCGTGTCCATATTTTCCGCAGTTGGGGACGGGAGGGTGAAGGATGAGTCTTCCAACTTGTCCTGGAGCCTAAAAGGACAAAATTACGTTATTTTTACTTGTTCCACTACGGAGCCAAATAGAAATTGAAGAATAACTGAGGCCTAGGCCAAACGTCGAACTTTTCATGAGACGAACCAAACTTAGTGAGTTAAGTTCATGGAAAGTTCGACGTCCGGCTCAGTCAAGTTCGTCTGAATGAGTTTGGATCGTCCAACACGTTCCGTCAGCTTCAGACACAACGTTCAGACGGATAGAACGTCTAAACATTGTCTCTGGGACAAACGTTGATCTTCACATGCGACGAACTAAACAAATAAATTAAAAATTTGTATTAGCCTAGGCTCAAGTGTAACAAAAACAACGCCAGTGTAAATTACCTCTGACAAGACAATCCATGACACCTAAGCTGAGATACAAACAAACAGCGCGAATTTCAAAGAGAATGCGCCTTGTCGTGGTACGTGTTGTGGTTAAATTTTGTACTTAGTTAAAATCTAGTTTTCCTTTGTTCAAACTCATTATTATACAAGAGGCAGCATGGCCAAGTGGTTAGAGCGCTGAACACCAGTGCAATTCGGAGGCCCCATGTTCAAGTCCCTCCCTGACAGCTAGCTGGATTTGTTCTCGATGCTTCGGAGATCAATCCTTGGCCGCTCTTGTAAATGACCAGCTAGTTTGCCTCCAGCTATTTGGGTGTTTTTATCCTGTTATGTTTGATGTCAATTATTTGTTTCAGATAATTGCTCGGCCCCACCAGCATCAGTGCCAAAAATACTGCCGAGGGTAAATAAAGGATTATTATTACTAAATGTAAGTGAGCATTACAATACCCCGAAATATGGGAGAAACTAGTCGTTTTAAACCAAAGCTAAAAATAAACCACGACATATACAATAGCTTACTCTGCTCCCTTGTTCGCCGCTTCACTTTGCGCCTCCTGCCAGTTCTTGCGCAGATCATCCGACTTTCGTTCAAGGTCAGCACGGTCTTCGTCATCGATAAAAGGTTGTTGGCACAAGTCCTTCACCTCTTCCAAAACTTGTTCAATCTCGGGTTGTTTTCGTTCTATTTTTGTTTTGGAGACCTGCAAAACGTCATTCAGTATTTTACGTCTTGTTTAAGTCCTGACAACCAGTAAGTCAGAATAGGGAACTTAGGCAACGACGACGGCAACGTAAGCTAAAACCTCACCAAAAGTAGGATTCGCGCTGTTTCAAATTTCATCGCTCTTATTCCAACTCTTCCAGTTTGTCATAGGTTGGCGATTATTCTAGAGGACTATATCTAACTTCACAAAAGAAAAAGAAAATCGTTGTCTCGTGTTCCCGTCCTCCATAAAACGTTAAATAAGGAAGTTTCACGAAGTCAACGTGCAACGAGGACAACGAAACGTACAAAAAAGCGTGATCACGTGCAGAGTTGTTGTTTCACCAAATCTAACCCCATTGCCTTTTTGCTGTCCTCGTTGCCGTCGCCGTCGTCGTTGCTTAAGCTCACTTATGTCTTTTAGTCGATCAGCCAGCCAGCCAGTCGCTCATTCAGTCGGATAATCATTTGGTAAGCCAGTAAGGCGGTAAATCAGTGAATCAGTCACCTAGCCAACCAACCTGTCAGGTAGGCAATCACTCAGCCAGTTGCTCAGTCAATCAGCCAAACACTTAGCCAGCCTATGGGTCGGTAGGTCAGTAAGTCAATCGGTCAGCAGGCAGTCAGTCAGTGGATAATTCAGCCAATCATCCAGTCAATTTAATGGTCTGTCATCCGTTCAGTTGGTTAGCTAGTTGGAAAGTTGGTCAGCCAGTTGTTCAGTCATTGGGTTGGCCCAGACGACTGGTCGCCGAGTTAGCAAACATTCAATCAGTCAGTCCTTAAGAGAGCTGTTAAGGATGTATTTCATTACTGAATCGCTAGAGACCCAGTTTTTCAGTCATTCGGTCAGTCAGTCAGTCAATCGGACAGACGGACAGTCCCAGTAAAGCACAATCAGTGAAAAAACAAAGCTAATCTATTACAACAAACTCCACACCTCGTGCTCTATGATTTCATTCTTGATCCGCGCTGGGTCATCACTGTATCCTCGAGTGGCCATCTCACTTCTTATACCTTTGATCCATATGATGTAAGTATCAATCTGCTGTTCCCTTGGAGAAACAACTGCCCCGCGGCATCTAATGATATAAGCCGGTACAAGCGTTAAAAACATAAAGTTTGGTACATAACCCTCTATATTTCATTACTGAACTGCAACTGGTACATATATTTTTTACAACGATTACAATTTCCATCTAGCAGGAACAGATCCACTCAAAATTTCGATACTTTAAGGCGGTTCTCCCAGATAGAAATAATCAAAAAAATTTTGAAAAATGGAATTCAACAAACAGATTGTTGAGTTATAAGCACATGAAATTAACGGTACTTTTTACAGGCTATGGCGCTGCTACGTTAATTTGGAATTTAAAAAAAATAACATAGCTTGTTCACTAATCATTACGCATTTATTTGGCAACTTTATTCTAGAATCAACTGGAAAAGCGCTGTAGCGTTGATCTTTCAAAGTAGAAGTATTGAAAATACTACAAAATATTGTTAGCTATTTTAAAAAAATAAAGAACTGACCACCCGTGCAGTTAGCTCCAGGTTTAGGAATGCGGCTAATACCTTCACTGATTCACAGTATGTTTTCAAACAATTTGCTGCTTTTCTTAGCTTTGAAAACGTAAACAATCTCAAGTTGGCTTGAAATTGCATTTACACCTACTTCTATGTGCGGTTTCCCAGAAAAATGGAGCTCGCATTCACGTAATTCCAAACGTTTTTCTCCGTTTTTACACTGTCACGAAGTAACAGCTATTAAAGGCCTCTTATTTACCGTTTATGTAACCTCTGGGAGAGTATTTCCAGTTTTTCCCACCGATCATGAAGGACGAGAATTTCATTATTGATCTCTGTGGATTGAATCTCGTCAGCTTTGCCGCTTTTTACGACCGCTTCTCCTTTCTCGATTACATCAGCAACGTCTTCACGGTGATTACAAATGTCATCTTCGAGGCCCTAAAGTGCAAAAGCAAATGACAAATTTCACAAAAAAAAAGTAAGCTGTAGTGCAGCTTATATTCCATGGCAGACAGAAATCTAACTAGGGTTTTTGGCAGTCCCACTCTTTTGGGAAATTTGACAAAATTTATCTGCCCAAACCTCCCTTATAATATCAATTCTAACTTCTGCGCTCTTCAACGTTTTCCGCTTCCATCAGGCGCTTTAGCATCGACCACGGCGACGGCAGCAAAAACGACACTTATAATGAATTCGCGTTTTCCAATTATGACTTTTTCGCGTTTCTTACAATTCGCTGTTACTAATGCGAAGAAGGCTGCTAGCTGAAATTGTACCTTTGAAATCTTGTATTCCTCTTGTGGATTTTGAAAGCGACTCGTGGTTTCAAGTTTCGTGGAAACCTCTCGTTCTACTCGTGCAATGTAATCGTTAATTTCCTTCAGCGCTGCACGATATGCTTCAAGATCACCTAGATCCTGAAAATGTAAACAACAAAAAAATTCACTCATCTTTGCCAATATCTTAGCAACAATTTTTTAAAGTGTTTTAGGATTAAAATGCTTCACGTGCCCTTAGACCTACATTGAAACCAAAGAACAACACTACAAAGAAACCAAAAAAGGGAAAAAGGAAACAAGCATAATAACAAACACAACGACAACTAAAATGACTGCTTTGGTACAAAAATGCACCACAATCGCAATCGTGATTGGCTAAACGACTCACGCCAATCTCCATCAAGAAAAAGACCCCTACCCGCCTCAGCCAATCAAAGCTGAAAAAAACCTTGCTCAAGCGCGTTTTCCCGCCTTTCAGTTGCACCGGGTAGATGATGTGTTTCTTTCTCTTCTGATTTGGTTCAAATGATTTTCTACGCGTGGTATACTACACAAAGAAAGAAAACTCACGTCCAGTTTTCTTCTTTTTCTTCCTCCGCGTGGTGTGTACTCCCTCAGCCCGTGATACAAACTTGTCAGATACATAATGATCAGCTTCTTGTCCGGGTGGTCCACATCAATATCTTGTTTTAAAAGAAAACTACATTATTAATTTTAAAAAAATGGAATAATAGAACTCACTCCATGAAATTTTTCACGTGCCTCTATCCCTAACTCATATAAAGCAGTTGCACTTTGTATCTTAAGAGTCATTTTCTGAATAAATTTTGAAATACAGTTTTTTATGCTGCAATGCTCGTATTCCCCACTCCAGAAACTATAAGGGGAATGGGTACAAGAAGCTTTCGGTGCAACGAATTCTGGGATCGTTTTTGTGGACAAGCATTACGTATGATTGATTAATAGAGACCTTAAGATACCCCGATATCGGTGTACGGGTACGGGTAGTGTACCCGAAGAACAAGCACGCAAAATTAACTTTGTACATGCATGTCGCTTAATGCATACAAAATCTCCCTCAAATCTTAACAACAAGCTGCAACAAATAATTCATTCATACATAAGCTTATTGAAATATCATAGAAAGATTTTAAGAAACTTGGCGGGAAGTCCCTCGACCGAAAGCTTGTTATCGCAAACCCCGCCACTTGATCGAGGCACATCACCAAACAATTCCTTTGATTGTCAACTTCAACAGTGACTCCCATGCTAAATTTTTCAATGCTATTTCTTTTGCGAAACTCAAACGTTCGAGCAATTCTCAGAAATCCCCCCAAATACCGCCACAAATTGAAATCGTTTCAGAGTTCAACCTGCACATTTGGGGTCCAAAATCAATAAATTTAGAAACGCTTTCTTTACAGCTAAAATTCAAATTTAGCAAAAATATTTGAACAGACTTGCAATAACATTGCCAAGGAGTCATACAATTTACATTTGTACTTAAAAAGTCTTAAAAACTTACTCGTTTCTCCATCATGTAGGACTTGCAGCTACTCGTAAATCTTCTACGGGTAAACTGGTGTCTACCCCGGAAAAACGGCTGCTTCTACCGGGTAAGGTCGATGACGTCACCACAAAATGCAAAAAACATGGCGCTACCCGTTACCCGTACACCGATTTCGGGGTATCTTAAGGTCTCTAATAGTTGCCTTGAATACCATCGACCAATTATACCAAATGCTTGTCCACCCAAACGCTCCCAGAGATTGTACCCAAAGCTTGTACACATTTTCCCTAGAGTCTGCGAAGTGGAGAATTAGACGTAGCGGAAAATAATGACGGCAATCGTTCAACAACGCTTGCTAAGAATTGACTGAATTCAGGCTCGTTATAAACAAATTCACGTTGTCCATTAGACACAGTCTTAAAAAACACAACATTGCTGTCGTAAAAACAGAGTAATCTTTTAAGGCTACGGCAACTTGTTTAATTAGACAATATTTGACTCCAGAAAAGTTACATACGCAGCAACGTTCATTATGAAGATTTGGCATTTTTACAAGCCAGGGAAAAAATTGCTTGTGTGAAACAAAAACTCTAAGTAGTAGAGGTAGTTGATGACTAAGTAATGTCGGTGATTCTTGTTGGCCCTTGCTTTATCATTACGATCATTGTTAACTTGTTTCTAAAGTGTCTCCCTTGATTTATTGGATACCAGATAGAAAAAAACACGACGTTCAGGTTCTAAGTATCCCTTAATTTGCCTTTTTTATTTCTTGTTTACAGAGACTAGCCTATTTGTCGAAGACCATCTAACACAAATTAAAAAGTCTCAAGAAAAAGTGACAATTTTTTGAAGAATGTCACTGTTTATTGTATATCTTCAAACACACAGTGTTTGAATATTTAGGAAATCTGTATGCCGGTATGCTTTTGGTATTCATTCTAGAGGAAGAGCATTTGCATAAGGAGGCGGAAATTATCGCCAGGATGGTATCTTCAAAATGTGTTTTCTTAGACTGGGGAGCTTTTCTTTTTCTTTCAAGATTGATTTGAAGAATCAAATGTGGATGAATCGAAATTTTAGTTGAGTGCAAACGGGCTAAGCTTTGACCTGCTATTGAGTAATGGCGTGAAGCAATTTAGACTTCTTCAGATACATCCCCTAATTGAAATGTACACACACTGGACGATCGAACCTGATTAGCACGAGTTCATATCCGGCACAACTGATGAAAAGCATCACTAGAACAGTGTTAACTTCACACAGATAGGTTCTAAGTTGTGAGATGGACTTTGGCAGAATACAAGAGTTGCGAAAATGTAAGTGAAAAATTTTAAACAGCAATTCTTTGGCATTAACGTACGTAGTCGTATGTGGTTCGTGAATGTTTTTTATTTGGCTCAAAAAATAGCTGTTTTTTTAGTTAAAGTTCGTCTTAGGCGCTGTGGATGAATAACTAAAAAAAGGCCACCGCTGGTAATTTAGTTAACCAAAAAAGACAAAGAGTATTTTTAGTGTTTTTAGTGTTTCTTTTCTTCTTTATTTTTATATGAGGAAAACAGAAGCTGGTGGTTTGGTGACAAAGACTTGAAGGTTTTAATAGCGTCATTTGAAAAAAAATCTTTTCGCCCAGCCCATGAAGAAAGCCAATTACTTCTTAACCAAACTTTAAGGTCTCGATTTCTCAGGCTTGTTCAGTAGTAATTCAAAACAGACAACAGACAAAAAAACCCTACCAAGAAAAGGGTTTTAAAATGCGATCCTTATTGCTATTTTACTAACACAAGCGTTCACGGAATTGGTCAGTGATAAATCGAGAAACCTCTTCAAACATTTAAAAGATTGTTTCCTCATAAATTAGCAAAAAGTCATTCTCGCATTTGTCATACACGTTCATGAGTTACTATTTGATGTTACTTAGATATTCATGCAATCGATGTTAACACAAAAAAGTACAAAAACTGAATGCCATAGAATAATGACAGAATCCTGTCGAAAGATAAGAGAAATGACATTATAAAAGAAGAACTATGCCTCACCTGAAGGATCGAGCAGCTTAGGCACTGAAAACTCCTTATTGGCCACAGTAAAGGCGTGCTCAAGGTTGGTATGGTTGTCATTTTGCAAAAGGTCTTCATATCGAAACAATTCAGGCCTACGATAGAGATTTCCCAAACAAGAAAATTAGAGTGTAGTCTCTGGAATAGTGATGAGCAAATATAAACGCTTTGGGCTGCAACTGCAGTCTCTTGAATTGATATTTGTTTTCCTCGAGATTTTATTAAATAGTAAAGCATTTCGTTTCGAAAAATTCAAAGCTGCGTAGACAGAAAACCTTGGGCCGGAGTAAACACAGGTCCGTCTGTTTTGTGAAATCAACTACTGCCGGGAAGTTCATTCACGGTAAGGCAACCACTACTGTATACAAAAAAAATTGCCATGAGCCGCGATCAAGTTCCTCCATTACACGTTTTTTGTTCTTTTTGACGTATACATGGAAATTTCCCCAAGAAAATGTCACCTTGCGAAATCCGGTCACGCACAAAAGGTTGCTTTCCCATCTGCAACAGCAATTTCCCCAGGAATAAAATGGTTAACCGCACCTAATATTTGTTCTCTACAACTCACTTGTGAGTGTGGATGATGGCGTTGAAGGCCAACCCGTCTCTCCAGCTCGACGTGAAGTCCTTGAGTTTAACTTCGTCATATCTGGAAATAGTTTAAAGGCGACTGCACTCAGAATAGATAGTTAAGGAAAACGCGCTTTAAAATGTGAGGAGTCAGGGATGTGAAAACTAGCAGTGTCACTGTCTATTATACAAGGACAGCGACCAACTTACATCTACATGTATGTTTTTTTTGTTTTTTTGTTTTCAAAGCAACGCTTAAAATATACTATTGTGGTGATGGCTAGTCGGCCCAGCAGCCTCAAATAATTAATGATTAAGTTCAAAATATCCTTGAAGTTTCAAGCGAGCTTTCCCCCCTCTGTTTCCATAACAAACATTCGTAATTCAAACCGCCACAACAAGAGACCTCCTTTCGGTAAATGCTTTTAATGTCAAGTTTGTAGTTCTTGCAAGTTGAGCTTGGGCCGCATGTGTTGCGATTGCCAAGGATTAAGGATTGAAGCAAACGGAATCAGCTCTATACTTTCACTTGTCGTTATCATAAAAACTCTAACTTTTAAAACGAGGCTAAGTGCAAAACCTTTCTTGTGCAAGTGAGTTTTATTTGCATGAGAATTAAAAAAATAATTTTCATATCAGAAGCTTTGTATAAGCCTCGCTTTGAAACAGAGGCTTGTGGAAACTCAGAAATGTCCTATTTGCACGGTTTCCAACAATATTCATTTTCTTACCCATCCAGAGCGTTCTGACACCAAGCAAGCAGTTTTTTCTCGACTTGAAAATCTTTGACACTGCTGTCTGAACCAGTCTCTTCCATCACACCTTGAACCTGGTCAGCGGTTAACAAACAGGTGAGCTTCAAAGTACAAGTTCATATATGGCGCTGGAGTAGTGCCAGGACTCAAAGCAAAGTTATGATTCTAAAGGCTTCCCTCAGCCTTAACAATTTCCGAGTCACTCCAAGATACGTATCGTAGAATGAAAATTTAAAACACATTAAATACAATTTTCGCTATCTTAGTGAAATCAAACTTCCGTGCAAGTACTAGTTCTTACCTGAAATCGTAGAATAATGCTCCACATTAATCCAAGGATTGGGGTGCTTTTGCCGTCCACGATGTCGTAATTACTGATTCCCACAAGTTTTACCTTGATAAAGTTGGGCAAAATCTTCAAATAAGCCGGACTCGAAAAAGAAAAACGCAAAAATGCGGCCTGCTTTAAAAAATGGGTGTGGCATAGTAACTTGTGCGTACCAGTCAGTTCAAATGCCAAACGCCAAATTCTGTTTCAAATCCATAATAATTTACGAAAAGAAAAAGGAAACTATTCCCGAGAAGAAACATTTTCGTGACACTTGACTGTCGTGTGTCCGTTTGCACTGCAGAGAAACAGTTTCCCCTCCACGAGTTTGGTACATGTCTAAATGGATCGGTATAAGACTGTCGGAATCTGCTGCTCACGCACCCAACTCACCCCCAACACAAAGATAACACTAACCAAGGGCAAAATTTTGGGTTTAGGGAGGGGTGGGAGAGAAGTTTTCCGGGATCTCACTTTGATTCAAATTGTCACATGAGCCTTTCTTTCGGGAGTAAAAAGATGCAAATAATTTAGTAATGGGGAGTTTCCATAATTTTAATACTTACCCTGTTTTGTTCTAGCAACTTCAGTGCTGTAGTTACATTATTGAGTTTGTGGACCCTCATTCGACCTTTTTCTCTTTTCTGATGAAAAAAAAAAAATAATCATCGAAATTTTTTTTTTTGAATACTCACATTAGCTCCAACAGATTGTCGAACGACAAGGTTTTATTTAAGTTGAAATTTTTGCAAACAATAAAGGAATGACGCTAAGAACTTACGATGAAATTCGCCACCTTAGAAACAAGAAGGGAACAGGAGCCAAAGCGCATCCCGCAATTGCTTCTGGGATCGTGACTGGGGACGCGTCAGTGGGCTTAAGCAAAGACGTTTTTGAGCGGCGCACGTTGGCCGGAAGTGGTCTTTTAATTTTGTACGCTGGCTTTGCGCAATTTGTTTTGACAAATCGTCTCTATAATAGTAAAGACACTAAGAAATACAAATTTGGTAGCGTCAAGGTGCTTTAAAATGATAAAAAACGTCACTTCCGGTTGGCATGCTTTGCTCAAAAAGCTGCCTTTTGGCTAAGTTTTCCCTGTCGCTAACAACACTGACCAGAATTCTTTGAAAAAGTTAACTCGGTCCAGTCTCCCTCTCGTCTCTGAAGTGGCGAATACAATCCTGTGAATCTATCCAAATAGAATTGATAATCACGCCAATCGGAGAAGCATAATACTTCAACCGTGCATCCAAAAAAACCTTAAGGAGTGAGAACATTAAGGTCATAGTGGAACCTCAATATAACGAAGGGTTCCGGGACTGGCAAAATGTGTTCGCTATGACCAGGTTTCGTTATATCGAAGTTCTCTTAAATATATTTTACTACTACTAGAGTAAAGAATATCGTTCGTTAAACTTGGCATTTAATTTTGCGTTATATCTGGGGATTCGATTTATGGTGCTGTTCTAGGAAAGATTGACGGACATCACAAAAAAAACGACTTACCAGTGTTGTGCCGAGAAGAACTTCTAGCAGTGCGAGCAGCACGTGACCGTCTCGCACCTCCTCTATGAGATCTTCTATTTCTAAAGGAGGTACAGCCTGTGGAAAGTTTAAAAAGAACAAGAGTTTTACATACATTGGCTCCTTTTGTCGCCCAAAACTAAAAATAAGGCCGGCATTACGACACTGAATTATATTCTGACCTGCACTGAGCGAAATGAATGGTATACGGTCCTTATTCAGGCCGAACTCGGTAAATACAATAAAATACAAAGGTGTTCCAGGGTGTATAAGGGTGGCACTACGAAGCATTTAACGTCAGCGCATGCTAAAATCATATACACTTGTGCAAGGTTCATTACGCACATTACATAGTCTTTACCCATTGGACCCGTATTTACGGGACTCACTGGCACTTCATAGAATTGGTAGGGAGGATTCGGTACCTACAAAATTTACATAGATGTCCTAAGTTAACAGATCTCTTAATTATTGTGTCTTCAGGACAGTGGGACAAAACCGTTTAGCACACCCCATGTCATAATTCTGTGCAAACCCCGATACTTTTAAGTCAGCTAATAAGAAAATCCTGATATTTATTGCCTATAATCAGGCTTTGAAGCAGTCAATGACGGATTTGTCTCACCCTTGCTAGTTTGGAGTTGATCCATTTTCGAAATGTCTTCTTGTGAATTTCCTCTCTCTCGTCTATTTGTCGTTAGGAGAAAGAACAAAAGAAAATGAACAAATGAATTCAACTACGCAAAACAAAACAAAAATGGCGCAGTGCACTATCCCTTTTTTTGGTGTGGCATGTGCCATCAAAAATGCGCGCAGATAACTTTAAGAAACGTGTGTCACGAATTGCTGTAACAGTATCCTTTTAACTTTTACTTCAGATCCCTTTTCTATGAAGAATCCATTTGTATTATCTCAAATCTCTTTTGCATTAATTTAAAAAAGGTTAACTTTTCAGGCATGTTCTAGCAGACGTTGCTGGTACGCAATAACCTTTGAACAGGCCTCCTCCAAGGAGGAACTGGGGAGAGGGGAGGCGGTGAGGGCTCTCCCCAAATCCCCCAATCTCCCTCTTCCATTTTTCCGTCGCCGTCTCCTTGTGATTTTTAGCACCTTCCCATCCCCGAAACGGAATGCCTGCCCACAGAGTAGAGCGCAAAATCATCCTAATCTGCCAAAATTTTCCAACGTTTGCTGCAGCCAATCAAATTCCTTTCCGCACAGGTCAGTTCGTCTGTACCTGTTCACAAAAATTGTTGAAATTCAAATAACACTTTTGTTTGTTTGCTTCTTCACAAACCAAATCTTCCAACAAGCTGCGATTACGAAGCACCGACAATATAATATAAAGCTTAGTGTTCCGTCGCTAAGGCCTACTAATTTATACTCCGGTAGGCAAAGAAGTCGCTAAGCAAATGCTCGCTACACGGACCAACCACATCGATTAATTTTATAACATGAAAATCACATATAAAAAGTGGGTTGAATTTTAAGCATAATATATTGAGAATTGCAGAACCTTTCACTACGATTTTAGAGTTTGACCCGCAAGGCATACTAAAGCTCATAACTAGAGGACTCGTGCCCTGAAATATTTTACGAAATTTGTCACTAACTTTTACAGAGCCTCAATGTAAAATACATTAAGTCAACAACAGAAAACAGTGACTGAGAAAATTGTCACTGCACGCAAGTTACACTGTACCTTTTCCCTTTGCCACTGAAGTTTCAAATGACAAAGCACTGAAATTAGACGGCCTCCTTTCTTGGCTATCTATCGTTGCTTTCATTGCTTGTCAGTCGTCCATTAAATTAAACATATCCCTGTCTAATATTGAAGTTCTTAAAGTTCAGTCCATGCGTGAGAAAACGTACGAAAATTTGTCCTATGTGATTCCATCCGAATTCATTGATCGTAATTTTCATCAACAGCAGTATTTGCATAAACGAAAGGATATCCACTTGCGATCAATGGAAATTTGTCTGAGGCTTGAGCGACAGATCTATAAAAACCAGGTGCTGCACCTTACTTATACGTAAAACGTTATTCTTTAAAGGACGATTTGTTCAGTCCATAAGTCAGCAACTTTTATATTTAAATAAGAAATTGAAAACAAGAAAAGGATGGGAAGAAATTAACTAGCAGGTGTTTTATTCCTTTAATCCATTTCACTAAGGTTTTCGTGATCTTAAACGTTTGGTTTAAAAGTTAGAGAATGACATGTAAAATTATTATAAAGTTCAATATTGACACCGCTTTCAGTAATCTTAGTAAGTTACCAATCATAGCAAAGAAGAGTGCAAAGTTTATTCTTCTTTTTTCCAAAAAAAGAACAGCAATGAACTTAATATCAGTAATTCCTCGAAGTATGTTTTCGACAAAATGTAACATTAGCCACTGTGTTTTAGGCCACTGCATAAAAAACGCGCAGATCAACTGTCAATTGCTTGGCGGTATTTTTAAGCCCGGTAAAATTGCTACAAGTTATAGCTGATCATCAGAGAATAAAAATTCTAAAAACGAATGGACCGGATCACGTTTTTAAATGAGAATAAAGGGAAAATGAAAGTCGACATAGCATAATTTTTCAGCATTGGCCTTTAAGTATTAAAAAAAAAAAAAAATTGAGCCGGCTTCAGTGACAATTGTTGTTAAAGTACTATCTTGAACGTTCATGGACAGATTAGCATTTGTGATATCATCAGCAAGTACTGGCTCGACGTTCATGGACAGATTAGCATTTGTGATATCATCAGCAAGTACTGGCTCGCAAACACACTTGAAAGCCAGTTAGAATACATACCTAGACAAACAAAGTACATGTACGACTAACGACCTAACGTACAGAATATCGCGACGTGAAGTACAGCTGTAAGCAGACCAGAATACTACATTACGAACGACCTGAAGTCAGAGTTAGAAGACAAGAGTGATAACGTACAAACAACGGTCGAACATTTAACCAACGGAAAAGAGGTTTAAGGCAAAAGTAATTCTTTTTCATCAACAGAGTGACGTATGGAAATACCAGTAGGACTAGGGTACAATTATACAATACAATACTTTTTTCTACAAACAAACTGATCATGACCGGGTAAGACTGCAGGGCTTGCACCATACAAACCAAGAAAGAAATGTTGAGACGTGAAATTGAGAAATGTTTAACTCTATTTATTTTCTTCTTTTTTGCCTTTAGTTGTATCACTTCCATCAGCAGTAGTTTTTTCCAGGTATGCTCGCTAAACGCAGCTTTTCAATAACAGTCTCTTGAGTGGAGATTTTTGAAAACGCCAGCTTGTCCTTTACGTGTGAACGGACGAAAACGAAGGTTTTCGAAAACGATGATGTCACACCTCATATCATATACTACTAGCATTTATACGCATGCGCTGTAAGGGATGCTACAGTTGAACGTCTCCACAACGGCCACCTTGAGGACAGAAGAAAGTTGCCGTTGTAAGACAGTTGCCATTGTAGGGAGGTGGCCGTTGTAGCGAGGTTGAAACAAGAGTGAATTTATGGACTGTCCGCCCAAAAAAAGAAATAAGGAGTTTAAGCGAGGACGGCAACGAGAACGGCAAAAAAGACAAGCAAAACAACAACTTTGCACGTGCATCACGCTTTTTTGTACATTTCTCTGCCGTTGTTGTACGACTACAACGTCAAACTGCCTAATTTCACCAGTTTCGTCGAGGACGGGAACAAAAGACAACAACTTTTGTTTGATTTTCCTGAATTTTGATGCAGTCCTTTAGAATTCAACTCCAAACAAATTTGCCAATATTTGACGAATTTAAAAACGAGATGGAATTTTTGTAGCCGTCGCCGTTGTTGTTGAGTAAACTCCCTAATGGCCGGTGGAGGGGCGAAAATACGTGTGGGCGCGTATTTTATTTTTGAAAACGGAGAAAAAAATCCCCGTTTTCTAAAAAAAAATATGGGGATACGTGTGGACAGGGGCTCGTGCTCTTTACTTTAGACATCACGAAGTGTCCACTTGCCTCAATTCATACAGAAATTACAAAAAAATGTGTCTAATATGAAGTACTCAAGGTCCGAGTTGATTGCAATTCTGGACACAAGAAAAAAGTAATGGTTCGACAATATGACGAATTTGACCGGTCAACACCACCCATTTCTGATCCAACATACCTTGACCAGTTCACTTCGAGCCCAGAGTGTATAATATTTTGCACAGGTGCAAATTTTTGTGATTTGAGGTTTTTATCAACAGAAATCAACAGAAGTGACCTAGGACTGTCGGGAAAAGTCTTAGCAGCATGACTGAATAAACAAATGACTCTTTGAATTAACATAACTATTATTTGAGAAATAATAAAGCAATGAAAGATTAAACATAAAAATCGGCACTGGTGACTTCATAAAAATTTTGTTCTGTATATCGTACTGTTTGTTTCGCCGTTAGGCTCAATTGTCTAAATAGCACTGCATGAGTTCAATAAATTGAACTTTATTCCCACTTTGTATCGTCAAGGATTGCGAGGTTCGAATTGTTCAGAAAAAGAGGAAAGCGTCCGGACTACATCATCCGAAAGTTTTTGTCTTAAGCTTATCATCCAAATATGGCAAGTCTGGACATTTCCATTATTTAAGTACATAACTTTACTGTCTTCAAGAAACAGACGGAAAGGAGATAAAACAACATTTCCGTGTTGTTTAATCATTTATGTAAATATAGGTTTTAACTCGTCCAGGGGTGAGTTTTGTACAACAAATGTAAGTTAAGTATTGAAAGAGAATATCAAAACTCGTCTAACATGCCGTAAAATTCCGAAAATAAGCCCCTCCATGTATAAGCCCCTCCAAATATAAGCCCCCCAAACCGGTAACGCAAAAAACCCTCCGTTAAATCGCCCCTCCAAATATAAGCCCCCGGGGGCTTGTACTTGGAAAATTGCCCTCAAATACAAAGTAAAACAAAAAAAAAAAGAAAATTTACTTTAAACTATAAGGCTAGTCCAATCGATTTTGAAACGCAAATTTCCCTCCGTAGATAGGCCCCTCCTAATATAAGCCCCTCCAAAAATAAGCCCCTCGAAAAGGGCCTTTGAAAAATATAAGCCACGGGGCTTATTTTCGGAATTTTACGGTACTTTAATCTGAGCTGAATTCACTTAATGAGAATTTACTGTAAAATATTGAATTACCATAGCAAACGGTAAGTTTGGGTTGAATGTGGTAATCCTATAATGTGTTTTGTGTATAGTATAAAACGTTTTTAATATAAAAGTAATATAAACATGGTTTTATCATTGTGTTTTAACTCTTAGAATTTGCATACCATGTAAATCTATTGAAAATAAAATTAGCGGGAGATTTTGGACTAAAGCAACGCAATCTATCAGCGATGCGCCGCAGCTTGCAAAAATTACACGACCCAACACCAGTCATCCCATAAAAATTAAATAAGATTTTAATCCTCTATAATGTTCAATAATGAGTGTGTTTTAATGGACAGATTAAAGATCTGACAATCTACGAAAACCGCAAAAATCAATACACGACATAGGCCCACTCTCTTGTCGAGACCTCCGTCTAAAGTGACAGATTGACAAGCCTAGGGGGTGTTTTGCATATTAATACGAAATTCCTATCAACACAATCTTTTCATTTTAATAAAACTACTGTCAGACAGGAAAATTGTATCTCCACTTGAGAACAACGCGGGAAAATCGTCAGAATTTGACGTCCGGTCTTAAATTCCGGTTTCAAAGTCATTTTCAACAAGAAATATTGCACTAATATTTTTTTTACTCAACAATTTGAATATGTTATGTCTGTTGAGTAAAAACAAACTTCTACCGTTTTGCAATTCTGTTATCATTGACTGAGATTTTGTTGTCTTAAAGCCATGTTTTAATATCCCTGTGTTATCACGGGGGCTATCAAGACTCAAAACAAGTGCATGTAGATTTGATATCTCAACTTCGTCTTTCTAAATCATAGATATTATTAAAAGATATATACAATATATTTCCGCAAATCTTGTCGCTGAAAAAAGTCTCCGTTGGAAATTTTTAAAATATAAAAGCATTTCGACCATTTGAGCATTTTTTTCCCTCTGGAAGTTACGTGTCAGAGCTGCAATTAACATGCCACAAATGTCACTTATTACTTCCACAAAAAAACGCAACGAACCAAGCGGGTTTTAGAGATTAGTTACTGAAACGAACGTTAGAAAGGGAAGGCAACAAAACCACAAATATATTCCCTACGTATGTGAGCCCTTAAATGTCTGAAGAGCAGCACGGTTTTGATGCACTTAACCAAAACAAGGTTATTAAGTACAATAGTATGCAAATTATTACCTACTTAACAGGAAATCTGTAGCTTTGAAAAGATAAAAACAAAATTAAAAGGTAAATCTTTATTTTAACAATTTTTTTCGTTGTGTTTCAAGTCCGCTCTTGTAATTTTGATTCAAAATTAACGTTAAACACCTAACATAAGTATATCCCCTCAATTTGTTCACCACATAACTAAAAACTTATACTTGTACTGGGTTTCGCAACCACAAACAACTTTGTCAAATTTATCACAGTTCAATGTAATATCGACTGTCACTATATATGGTTTTATACCATGTAGATTACTTGGGGTAGTATTAAAATTTAACGGGGAGCAAACCAATTGCGGATCTTAGCGACAAAACGATGTAGGTGATATGTGTTAACAAACAGAATTGATCAAACACGCAACGCAGCGTGGAAACTATACAGTTAAATACCTGTTCTTTCTCGTATCGTTTGCTTGAACACTGCAGACTCTCTGCCTTCGCTTTGCCTTTTGAGCGAAGCTCCGTCAGTAGCCATTTTGCAGCGGACGACCGTCTGCACGCGCGGGCTGGGCTTTAAAAAACAGTAATCTTTTCCAACTTTCAGCTGGACAGTCGACCTGTGCTCAAATCGATGAATTCGTTACGCGTGGATTCCTAGAATTCCCGAAGTTTGTAAATTTTGCATTTGAAAAGCAACTTCTAAGTTTATCAAAATATCTTTGAATAACAAAGGCAGAAAACAAAGGTCAACAATCGCTGATGGAGGGCCTATCAAAAGCGGGAAACGCGTCAATAATCACGAACAAAATCAAATTCCCGAATCGACGACACGTCATTCTTTAATACATATGATTTGCGCAATTTGGAAAACAATTTCAGTTGGACACAATAAAGCAAGAAATTCAAAAAACGACCTCAATATAAAAACATTGGATAACTTTTAAATCCAAGAGTTTTTTCTGAATTTGATCCGAAACTTAATTGTGTGACAGGCAGATGTCATTTTTCTGTCACGCAAGCAGTGATAAAAAGTTTCAATTCAAGAGCACTTTGTTTTACGAAAATACCTGTTGACACCGTCAATGCGGTTACAGTATGATTACGCCGCGTCAGAAGTTTTTGAATTGCGTTTAATGAATTAACGAATAAATGAATTTGCCATAAAGTTTCCTTAACGGGATGAATTTTGAATCTACCTAATGTTTATAAGAAAAGTGTGCACTAAATATAAAACCGTAAAAATGTAATACATGCAATACATATTTTTTTAGGATCAATAAAAAATGTTTTCGTTTAGAAACGTTTTACTTTTATTTTACTTTTATCCTTTGCAGGGTCTTTCTTTTGCTTTCTCTTTAATTCGTTTTATGTTATGTCATGTTATTTTAAAATGTCACATTATGTCACGTCATCCTTTCATCGTGACAGTAGATTAATTCTTATGTATTTAACCCTTTATACTACTACATGAAAAATTTCTTCAATTTGATTGGCTTAGAGCAGTGGTATTTCAGCTTAATTTGAAATACCTACATGTGAAAATTACAAACCTTTTGTGGGTAGTAGTATAAACAAATAATAGCATGATTTGTACGTGATATTTGGCATAAATACCACTTGTGATATTTCAAAATTGTCTCAAATTTCACTCGCCTAGCGGCTCGTGAAATTTCGTATAACAATTTTGAAATATCACTCGAGGTATTTATGCCAAATATCACTACAACTCATGCTATTACCTATACTAATCTGACAAGCGCGGATTATTCCGCGCTTATGACGTCATGGACAAAAGATGCCTCTAACATGAAGAGAATTATTTCAATTTTCTGTATCCTCGGCATGGCTAACTTCCCCCTAGATCACAGCCCAAAATTATTCTCCCAAAAGCAAACCATATATTTCGCGCAGAATATTTTGACGGATCATTGTAGTCTACCCTTAAGATTTCATATAAATAGCATATAGCAAATGGGTTTTGTGACAGTAGACCCCAGCGTCATTCCATCACATTGTATTAAGTTCCAATAACAGCCTGGTCTTAAGCATTTGATTTGTATAATTTACGCTCCGGTAATCCCCAGTTGGAAATTCCAGTCTGAATATTCTCCTCATTTTCCCGATCTTGTTGCATCATCCCTTCCCAATCTTCCCACGGTCTGTCCAACAGTCGACATCACAGACACAATCACCCAACATACCGTATTTTTCCCGGCTAGCGTGAGTGCCATAGGATCTGATCGAATTTCTGTTCATTCAAAGGAAGTTGAGGTCACTTAAATCCAGTTATCGAAGGTGAGTAGTAGGCACTCGTTAGTTATATACCTATCGAAAGTAAATTTTCGACGAAATAAATAGTCGAGTCACTTCAAGCACTCGGTGTAAAATTTTATGCAATAGTACTCATCCGAGTCTAAGGTAAGGAATAACGTTTGTTTTTAAGAACAGGGCTTTACGTTTCATAACGTAAATTTTTTCATTGTCAAGTCATCCGGCTTTGGTAGTATGTTTAGAAACTTTCATTTTAATCACAGTTGTACGACGTTATGAAGTCGTATGCTCTTGTCTTGTCCTGCCGGTCTGGCCAGTACAGGTATAGGCTCTATAATATATATATTTTTTGCTTTCTTCCTCTTTTTTGTCTCTCAGAGAGATTACACTTAATCTTACAATAATCACTAAGTCTCTAAGCTTAATTAAGGTTAACAGACAAAAAATCTCAGACACATTGAATTCCTCGTTGCAAATTTTTATTTTTATCATAATGAAATTAAGATTAATTGAATTATTCAAGTTACTGTATTATTAAAGCAAAAACTTGTTTACACAATATCAAGTATTTGTTCCTGCACATTTAACACATGGACATTTCAAGAGCAAAAGCTTTTGTTTAGAAGTAATGCGAAACTAGGAGTCTGACTGCAAGGACTTGCTAGCATATTACCATGGTAAAACTTGTTACACCATTACATAACTCTAAAAAGAGTATCATCCGATCAGTAACAGGTGTATAAACCAGAGGGGTTTTTGAAAATACATTTCCTTTTAAAACAACATGTTAATAACTCTTTAATTTCCTGAATATTCAGATCAGTATGTAAAGAATATTGGCTTGTTTCCATTACCACACAAAATCCAGCTTGAAAAACTTGAGTGATTTATTTCAGGCTAGAACAAAATTGTTACTGGACCCAATTTTAATTAGGCCCGTTTCAAACGTCATGCTACTGCCGTGCCGCACTAAATTGATAAAATTAAATTTGACTTTAGCACGGCAGTAGCACAATGTTTGAAACCAAGTCGTGCTATTGCCATTTAACACGGTAACCTTTGCTGTGCCACATGGCAGTAGCTCAACTTGGTTTCAAACGTCACGCTACTGTCGTGCCAAACTCAATTCATACATTATAAATACATTAGAATACATTTAAAAGTTTGCTGAACGGTTTCTTTATTTTTGTGATATGTTTTCCGTGACAGCCGTTCTATTATACTGAGTTAAATTTGATGTCTGAAACCAAGTCGTGCTGCAGTCGAGCTACAGTCAAGCTTGCCTGTGTCACAGAGGCTCCAAACCTTCTGTATAGAGTATCTGCAAATTAGTGCACAATACTGTGCTCGAATCCCACAGAGTCGCAAGGACATATGTCAGCATTTTTGACTGGCTAGTTTCTTACGCATTTTGGGATTTGTCTGATTTGAATTAAGTGTTGACAGGCCAAACACGACTAATAGCTGGTGACAAGAGAGACTGAGCTCGTGATAGTAAGAAATGTGACCTTAGAGTCAGCTTGAACAATGGAGGTTTTTCTTGCTCTCTTTTTGCATAGTTTATGCAGTGCATGGAGTATTATACACTCTGACTGAGCAAATTTTTTTTTTGCCACTTTGAGTCTCACATTTAGAGGTTATGAAGCTGGTCTGTTCCATGCATATTGAGTAATTAGTTCCTGTGGTTTATGTTTCTACACACTGTGGTTTCTATAGATGTTTTCTGACAGGATTGAACACAGATGCAGTTTAACATTGAATGATTTTCTTTTACCTCTGTTTAAACGTAAAAGCCTTTTTATTGCGGCTAAATAACCTTATTTTCTTTGGTTTTCTCCGAAATGCCCGGACCTGAATAGCTACATCTGTGTAGTTTTTTTTGGCCATGAATCTCGTGATTTCATTGTGATTTCATTAATGTGCACTAGCTAACGCAACAAAACTATTTCCAAATCAACGGCTTTTCGTAAAGAAAACCCCTCCTCCAGTTCGAAGTTGCTTCCTACAAACGCATAGGGATCCGGCTTTCTTTTGAAGACCCAACAACATTGCTTCCATAGGGAGTGAGGGAGGGAAGAATCGGTTGGCTACGAAGTTTAGAAAAAATGCCCCCCAAGTATGCAATTTTCTCAACAGTTTTGTCCAAGATTGTAGAACTGTTGGCTAGATTACAGAATACATGGCAGTGCTGGAAAACTAGTCGGCAAATTTACAAGCAAATTCTGGCCTTGAAGGAATTCCCTCAAACCAGTTTTTGTGTTTAGAGGAAGGCTTTAAATTATGCATTGTGTGTGTAACTTACAGATAAGCCACTAATCTGCTAACAGATAACTAACTAATCTGTAGGTAGTACCGAGTTCCAAAATAAACTGTTGGTATTTAGCCAAGAAGAGGACAGACAATGAGTACAATGTATATGTTGTAGTTAATTGTTAATCTCAGGTAATTTAAATTTTTCCCTTGTTTCTGGGTATGGTAATGTATGCTAGCGAAGTTGAAAGAAAAAAGAAAAAAAAATACCTGAGATAAAAGAATTAAGTACAACATATATGTTACTGAAACATTAAAAGTTTGGCCAGTCAAATCACCATTTTGGCCAGACATCATCCGTTGACTGGCCATCAGTTTTGAGCCCTGTGAACATAGGCCAAAGATCTTTCATTCAATGAGCATGCAATAAGATTCCACGTACCTGCTGAAAAGTTAAAAGAAAACTCTAAGATGGCCTATTACATGTAAGAAGATTACTCTTTATTGTTTACTTAATTGCAGAATGATGATTTTTGGAACGTGTTAGCACTGGGACTAAAAACTCATTGGCCATTCAGCAAACTGTCATGGCAGACAAAGAACACATTCTAAGAGGAGATGCCGCAGCAGAGGAAGCTGCAGAGACAGAGGAACATGAAAAGCCTGAAGGGGGCTGGGGGTGGGTAGTATGCTGTGGTACATTTACAGTCAACTTCATAGTGTTTGGTATCCATAACTCATTTGGTGTGGTGTATGAATACTTGGTGGATAAACAGAACTTTGGAAAAGCTGAAACAGGTTGGTCAAAGTACTGACAATTCACAATAGTCGGGATACTGAGGGGGAGACAGTGGAAATTTAAAGCTACCCTGGGTATGTACCATGCAGTTTGGGTTCTTGAAGTAGCCCAGACTTATCCAACTTTTTAAGCATAGAAGACTAGAGTCATAAAATCAAATCTCCCATAAGCAGCTATCCAAATTGTATATGTCATAACATTGAGAAATAATGATTGTTATTGTTGTATAAAGGTGCCATCCTCCAGGCAGGAATCATTTCTTAATTCCTTCAAAATGCACCAATTAAAACAAACCTTTTCAGTTCCTTGGGGAGGTCTTGTCATTCAATGGAGGGGGGTATCCCCACTTCAACACTTATCTTCACAAGTAAGCACTTTCCAATTTAATATATTGCCTCCTACTTAATTTTTTCTTCGTATTTAATTTTTTGAGAATCCTGTCCCCTACCCTTCTGTCAGTGACTCATATATGTAGTCTCTCCAGTTCCAGTTAATTTTTGAAAACTTTGATTGAGATTGTACATCAAAATAAGACAATGCTCATATGAATATTATAAAGATGGCTTGTGTCCTGTTCTATAAACTTTCTTTTCTTGTTTATTGTAAATGCCTCAGAGGAACAGGCTAAGTGTAGCACACAGCCTGATGCTGAGATATTTCGTTTGGGTGGAAACTAAGTACAGCAGGGACACACAGTGCAAAATTTGTGGAGCAGCTAATCTTGCAGCTTTTGTTTCACAAAAGTTCAAACAGTGTATCATCATGAAGCTGTGTTGGATATTTACATAGGCTATTCAACATGACAAACATCGATGAATGTTGTTGAAGAAGAACAGAGAGGTTATATTTTCTTGAATAATAGTCACTCCTACTGTGAAATCCCTTCCCCTCTCCCCAGAAACAAGTGTACCTAATTTGCAGGATAATTTTAAATAAATCACCTCTCTTAAATAGTCACCTCCTTCCCTAGTAACCTCCCCCCCCCACCCTCCTACCCTCTCAGGCCTCATCATTCCTCATCATCTCTCTATATCAACTCTTTCTTTCACGTTAACATCAAGTTCCTGAAAATTGAATATTTGAATATCCTCTTTGATTGGAAACAAGCTTTGTTTTACTCATTTTTCACAATATTTTTCACAATCATAGCTGGTTTTGCAAACCTGCAAATGATTTTTCCCTTTTGAAAGGAGTCATGTGTCTGTTTTTGACAGTCAAACTAATGAGAAAGGTTGTCTGACATATATTATGTTGATCTTAAGTTCTTTAACTTCTATGCAGACATTCAGATAGTTTAGTCTGATCTGTCTAGTCGTCATGAGCAACTGCAGGTACTGAGGTAGAATTTCATTGGCACAACTTTCCCTGGACAGCATTTCAAATTATCACGCCTCCCCCTGGTTTAATCCCTCCGCCTCATTGAATAATTGCCCCCTTTTGGTACAGAGGAATACAGTTATGTGAGTTAAAGGAGTAGCCCTTCTCATAAGGTGCCCACAGGCTCCCAGTAAAAGGTGTATCCCATCCAATATTACTAATCTATCATTTTACTGTTTAGGTATGCTCATCTACAGGAATTAATTGATGAAAAAGTCTAATAGCTGTTGCTACGCACCCTCCCCCTCGCCCCAACCAACCAACTCATGGCCGAGGAATGAGCAAAAGAGCACAGCACAATTCAGCGCAATATATTTGCTTGTCTAGATCGGCGAAAAAAGGAACTATTGACAAGCCGCGTGTATGGCTAATCTCTTGATAATTGTCGAACATGGCCGGACGTATTTTAACCCTTAGTATCAACAGTCTAACCAAACAGTATTTAATTATTTACTTTTCGGGCGGTAAGAAGCGACTACCGTAAACACGTCTGCGTTCGCAAGCTATTATAGTAGCCGAAAATGACTCGTTTAGTTTTACCAATACCCGGTTGGAAAAAGCATATTCCGGTTATATTAAAGGCTGTAACTCACCTCGTAGATGGATTTTTTATGTTCGTTAATGGTTTATCCTCTTTTACGGTGCATTCCATAACCTCAGAGCCCATCAATTATTTTTTAAATGGATCAGATATCCTCCGTCAAATAACCGCTGCCCATGGCTACGCCTGCGATAAGCAGCTCTGGCTGGATTGACCCAATTTTATCACGTTACCTGTGGGCCAAAATGGATGGCTGTATGCTAACCTGAGATCAGGTTCAATTTTAGCAGCCTTCATACATTCTCTCTTACAACGTGGTCGGCGCTTACTGCCAGAATTTTATTTAAAAAGCGAAACGAAAATAGGGCCTGATCTCACGTTAACTTTATGCTTTCGTTCATGTAACTGACTCATCCCCAGTCGCCACTCAGTCTCCTTCACAGTGAACTTACGCAAAAGGACAGTGAAGGAAAGAAGACGGCAAACCTTGTATGACAAGCGTGACAATGATCATGTTTGAAAAAAATTTCGCCAAACTTCACTTTCCTATAAAAAAGATCTTTTTCGTAAAAGACGAGCTAAGTAAAAATCACGAAAAAAAATCGTTAAAGACACATCGCTTTTGTCCCCTATCTTTTCGCCATCCTCTTTCTCTCTTTTGTCCAGTTGTGAAGCTCACCAAAGACGAAAGAGGCTCGTTGTTTACGAGATTGGAGTCAGGCTGTAAGGTACACGTTGATATTAGCTAAAGCAACAAAACCTTGAAAAGTATATATTATATAAGAACCTCGCACAAACGTGATCTCTGTCTCTCTTTTTATTGTAGCTTGGGTCGGCGCCATGGCTGGTTCTCTAAACTTTCTCTGTGGTCCGCTGACTAGTATTTTGTGTGATCGCTTTGGATGTCGTCGCGTGGCTTTTGCAGGCGCATTGTTATCAATGATTGGACTGTTTCTCACATCGCTTGTCACTCAACTGCACTTTATGTACCTAACTTACGGACTCCTCTGGGGGATTGGATCGAGCTTTTCGTTTGTACCTTCTATTGTGATTTTGGGTGACTACTTCGACAAAAGACTGGCACTAGCGAATGGACTGGCGACGAGCGGAAGTGGAGTGGGTTCCTTGCTAGCGTCGCCCGCGATTAACTACTCACTGCGAGTCGTCGGATGGAAGAATTCTTTGCGAATACTCAGTGGAGCCGCGGCATTTCTTCTTATAGGTTGCTTTCTCTTTAGACCCTATAATATTAGAAAAGAGTGTGACAGAAAACGGGTGACTGGACAGTGTACGCGATTGTGTGATGTTTCTATTTGGAAAAACCGAACTTATGTAGCGTATGTCCTTACGGTAGCAGTCTTCCAGTTGGGATATCAGGTCCCTTTCGTTCATCTGGTAAGTTCATGTGCGCACCATTTGTTCGACGATGTGCTTTTGTGTGTATAGTTTGCGCGCTTGAAAGATTACTTCCTTGGAAGTATCAAGTCTGTAGAGTGGGAGAGGATGGGGGAGCTCCGGAGAATAGGGGGGCTGGAGATGAAAGGGCGGGAGGTAGGAATTATGAAAGGATGGAAAGCGGGAGAAGTAATAGGGAATCACGCAACAACTCTTAGTATTTCAACATCAAAAATAAGACTAAAAAGCGAGGCCAAGAGAAAAGGGGCGGGACCCGGGAATGCAAGTTACCGGAGGCGGGGTAGCATGCGAGTAAGCTCTCCGGGGCGCTCTGACGGTGCGGCTGGAAAAGGAAGGAGAGCTTGCAACTACGTCTCTGGAATTTGAATATATGCATCGAAAACGTCGATGCGAAATGCTGATTGGCGGAGATAACATTAGTTATGACGTCATTACTCTGGCTCGTGTTTTTTGATATTTGCGCTTCGTGCTGATTGCGGAAATCTGACAGCTCAGTCGATGGAGAGTCACAAGGAAATTGGAGGTGAAAGCTCTCCTTCCTTTTCCCGCTCCACCGTCAGACGGCTTGCTCGCAGGCTAACGGCGGGGTCGTTCCAGTACAATTATTCCCTGATCCCTGTCATCACCGTTTATTCTGCTCAGTTACTCAACAGGCTTTGAACTGGCTACTTCAATCCAACCTCGTTTCCATGGCCCACCTAGATTCTACGGGAAAAACCCTGAGAACGAGGCTTGTGCTTATATTTATGCTTGTATTCGCCAGATGATCGCGACTTTTTATCTTTCCGTTGCATCGTCGTGAATTCGTATTCCTTTTTTATAGCTTATAACAAGATGACAAAGAGCCAAAGTCGTCTCATATCGAATAAAAGAAGTCGAGTGACTGTTTTACGAAATTAAAGCAGCGATAAGATGTGGATAAATTATCCCGGCCGGGCTTTTTAGCAATACATCATGATCCACTGTTTAATCATCACTGTTTATCTTTTCCTCTCCAGGTTAAATATGCCGGTGATCTTGGTATCCCATCTTCCAAAGGTTCCTGGTTGGTTGGCTTTCTGTCAATTATGTCCACGGTCGGCCGTGTAATATTCGGCAAGATCTGTGAAATGCAGTGCGTCAACAAGCTCTATGTATTTCAATTTTCAGTATTCGCCATGGGTTTTAGTACGGTGATCTGTCCAATCACAGAGGGATACGTAGGACTGCTTGTCTATTCTGTCGTGTTTGGATTCTTTGATGGATGTTTTGTGGGTCAGGTTGTTGTAATCGCGGGGGATATCGCGGGTAGAAGGAGACTTTCTCAAGCCGTAGGGAACATGTTTGGTGTTGGAGCCATTCCTATGAGTTTGGGTGCACCAGTAGCAGGTAGGTTTCGTTTAATTCTACCTCCCAGGACTTGCTTAACACAACAACCAGAATTCGTGCCGTCTTTTGCTTCCTTCTTTAAATTTTTCAGTCCCTCTGAGGTCTATAAAATCAATAGCTTTGATATTAGTAATTTGTCGGCAAGAAAACAAACAAACTGATTGAAGGATTCTGTTGTTGTAGTAGAATGACGTCATCGTGCAATTGTCCTATTTGGGGGCAGCCTCCCCTATTTTTAAACCAAAAAGAAGTCTCGGGTAGGCCGGGTTCATGACGTCACCTTATGACATTAAGCGCTATAGCAGGGGGCTCTAGCAACGCGAACGTTGACGTCCCAGACGTAAAAAATGGCAACCGGAAGTTGACATTTTCTCTTTTTCAGTGCCCTGACTCGACAAATTCGTACAGCGGGAGTAAAACAAAGGCATTCAGATTCGTTGTGTGAGACAAAAGTGTTCCATCAAGAGAGACATCGAACTACCATTGCTATTCATGACGTCCTGGACGTCAGCGTTCTCGTTGCTTAAGCTCTTTAATCAATCCGTTCCCAGGACAGTAACGTTTTTTCTATGAAACGAAGAGAACGACTAGGGGCCAGACTGTGGCGTGAACATTTGCGCGCCTGCACTTTACGACTGAATTTGTCTCCAAGTTTCTTCTCTTGGTGGCGTTAGCAACAAATCACAACAATTATCGCTCTGTCATTTGAAATGTTTACTCGTGAATGTTAGTATAGGTTGGAGTGATTCAAGGTTTTAAAAATCTCAGAAGGAAAAATTATAAGTTTCTATGCGGCGGTAATGGATTGCAGCTGCGCAAAGGGATATCAGGAGCGAAAATCGAACTTTTATCATTTAACGCGTGCTCTACCTCGATTAAGCGGAATATCTTCACACCAAAAGCCCTTTTGAGCCTTTATGGATTAAACCCTAGCCTGCGAGCAAGCCTGAGTGACGAATATGGTGAGAAAGTCACACCGAGAGACACACGAAAGAAGACGCGAGAACGGAGGACGTTCCTCGTGGCTCGCTTTACTCGCCCCCAGTCCATGAAATAGAAAGCTTGCTCATTCGCAGGCTAATAAACGCCTGGCCCTGGTAGTTTAAACGTTGGATAGTGTAGCCTGCGTAGCAGGCGGCCCTCGCGTGCGCCCGTTTTTTCTTGCGCCCATTTGTTTCCTAGCGCCTGCTACACAGGCTATGGATAGTGCTATCCACCGACTGTACTATCTAGCGGGTAAGTATTATGGAAGACAACTGGGTTATCCATTGGATAGTGATTTATCCAGTGGATGGCGCTATCCACCTTTTGAACAACTGGGGCCTGGTGGTCAGGTCCATACAACCTGGTTCCTTACTTTGTCTGGCCCATCGCCCTAACAAAATGCAAACGATTTTGTTGATATTTTTCACAGGCTGGCTGTATGAATCCTCTGGTTCTTATCATGAGGCCTTCTTTGTCTGCGGCAGTTTTATCATCGCGTCTTCTCTTCTAGTCTTCATTGTGTCTTACATGACTCGGAAAAAGAGACGTACAGCCACATTCAGAGAAACTTCTTTTAAATTAACAGAGCCAGCAAACTTGTGTGTGTGCGAAGAAAGTATAGAAACCGGAAGCGAAGAGTGTGCTCTAGTTGGTTTGACGTCTCAGGAAGTACTCGTTGTAACTGATAGGGAAACTGTGCTTTAACATCACTTGTTCCCAGGGTTATCTTCTACTCGTCCCTACCCGAGGGACGAGTGGGAGAGGACCCTAGGATGATGACTGAGACAGCGGCACAGGGGGTTGATGTTTTATTGCAAGTTTTATTCACGAACACAGATTGTCTAAAAAATTGTTTAAAATGTTTTATTTAATTCGTCTTTCCAGGGTTATCGATAATTTATTCTTCTGTAATGGTTGTACAAAATTAATAAATGTGCGCACATTTTTGGAAATGAATACCAGGATACTTTGAGCGAGTCTGTTGCATTTCACCATAGTCGAAGGCACGTTACCTAATTAAACCAGGCTTCCAAGATGTAAAAAATCTATCTGGTAAGGAAGAAAAAAGTGCCAAAGTGACGGTTCACCCTCATTGTTATTGCGTTTAATTTTCGCTATCATGATTTAGGTTATGTACACATTATACCGGATAACTTTTGGTGGCGCCGCGAGAAACCATCTGGTATAGTGTGACTGAAAAGCTGTCCAATATGTGACTCTCTAGCCTGCGTAGCAAGCCTTTCCGCGCGAGTTCGGCGAGAAAGTTGGGACGTGAGCAAAAAACTCTCCAAATTAGCGATTGGGGAGGCGCAGCATCGATCAGTCACAGAAATCGCGCGCCGCCACAACCTTTCTTGAGTGTCAGTCTCGTACCCAGTCGCTATTTAAGTGTTTTTGGGGGTGAGAAAAGATTGGGGATTCGGTTGAGGATCGCGCAGGGTCTCATAGGAAGGGTAGAAGGAGAAATAGCCATATTATGCGGCAAGAGCCGATTACTTCCGGTTACAGTGTGAACAAAGCCTCAATGATTTTCAAAAATTCGCCAAATTTAAGACCCTGAAAATATTTATTGTGCGAACTTTAATACGTACCATACCAAGCATGAGGCCAAGGACACTGGACACAGTCAACTCTCGCCTTGCGGACACCCCGCTATAACGGACACCCCGATAATACGGACAGCAGCTAAATCCCCGGCAAAAATAAATTACAGACGTTTGACCGAAATAAACTCCCGCTATTACGGGCTCTAGCTAATGAGGACACTAACTCGAGGTTCCCACAGTGTCCGCATTAAAGGGAGTTGACTGTATTGGTCAAGTTCTTTTTTGCGTTTTTATTCTTGGGTTGCACGTGACGTCACCAAAAATCAAACCAAGAAACTATCGACTCTTCTGAGTTTCCACTTTCACGAGGTATTACAGTACCTAAACATCTTTACATAAACAAATTTTTGGTTCGAAAGAGTTCTTCGTTTTGCGAGAGAGGACGCTTGAATTTCCAGGCTTTTACGTGACGGGGCATTTAGCTGGCGGCCGGGAAAGCTCTTATGTGGGTTAAAAACATTACCGATTTTGGGAGGTTTTGCAATCTAAACATTCCTTGTCTCAGAATAAATATTACTGTAATCTTTATGAGTTCCTCAAGCGAAGAATTCACGCATTAGTAGGACAACTCGAAAACAGATGTTTCTGTTGGTATCCGGCGGCCATATTGGTGTTCCTGAAAGGGACACCAACATGGCGTTTCCATACAAAGCTTTATAAATTTAGGTAAACCGTTTTTCCCAATATCTCGCATTTGAAATATTTCACAGACCTGATTCTTGGCAAGGGTTTTTGTATATTTATCTTTTTTCATTTCCCAGATTCTAGTCCTTCTGTATTGAATGGTTTGCATTTTTGTTTTTCACTGCGTGACAGTGCAAGCCGAGAATTGATTGAGACGATTTAGTGACGTCATGAAAAAACCAACCATTCACGAGTACATGTACTTAACAATTTCCGCGAAATTGATTTTCTTTATTTAATTTAATTTAATTTATTTTTTTGTTTATTTCATGTGTTTGTGTTCTTTTTACTTTACTTTAATTTAGCCTGTCCACGCAGACAGGATTCGTCACGCGAAGCCGCGAGGTTACGCGAAATTAATGTCCCGCGGAGATGATTGATATCAATACGTGATTTGAATAGTCTGGCATAATTAAGAGCATAATGATTATACGTGATAACAAAAACACAAATATTTCCACCCAAGCATGAGTTTTTTCGTTACTTTCATGGTTGATGCAGGATAGGATAATATTTCATTACATTTCTTGTACGGGCATAAACCGACAGACACGACGCCAATCTGACCTTGGTGAGGCTCATATTTGGCGCGTTGATGGTCACCCTTCATGTCACGCTGATCATATTCAATTGCTTCGGTCAGTTGGCACATTCTTTCATAGAGAAACTGAAAGAAGCGTACGTACGGCTTCGTATTTACACAGATGAAAGAAAATGTCGCAGACGTCGACAGAAAAATCGAGTCGAAGTGGAACGCATAACGTGCGCATAGATTTAAAGCCCGACGGCGGATATGGGTGGATTGTGTGTTGTGGGACATTCATGGTGAATTTTGTTGTGTTTGGAATCCACAACTCTTTTGGAGTTGTTTATGTTAATCTGTTAGACGATCTGAAGCTGGGAGAAATTCAAACAGGTAAGGTATTAAACTAGACTTTTTTTAAAATCCTTTCTTTTGTGGAGTTTAATACCGACACAGAGCCGAGTTTTATTGTTAACAGAGTTCTACCGTGCTTAGGAAACCACGTGTTGTATTGGCCAATCTTGGTATCCAAAAGGCGCTTCCGTAAGCGTCGAGTAGGCATATGATACAGAGTAGACTCAGAGCAGGTGAGAAAGGCATCTATCGGCCAGAAACAACAAACTAACACACTTTTGGAAAGATCTTGAGGTGCACTAAGTGTTGTAAACCAAAGTCTAAGCAAGTCTTCGTTCAAATAACCGGCCCAGAGTGTTTAAGGTAAACGAGTGGACAATACTACTTGTACATTGACCCTTTCAACTGTGCCATTCATTTATTGTTTTAATCATCTCACTTCAAATTGTTCAGTAACTGAATTATAGTAAAAGATTTCCCTATCTGTGCAATATCAACAAAGTTCTTGCTAGCTCGAGAGCAAGAGCTGCAAGAGGGCCGAATCATAATAGATTATTTGATCAGTTTTCAGATCAGTCTCGTATGGCGGCTATGTATGGTAATGAATTTGAAAGTACTTAAAAGTGAACCTTGATCCTTCAGTTAGTTAAAAAAAGTCCAATCTAGCAGCAGGTAAAGAGCGCCCTTTTCACCATGCTTCAGCTAGTTGTCTCATAAAGCGCCAGCCATACAAACCAATGGAGCCGTTTTCTATGTACTCTCCCCGCGAGGAGACTGAGAAACGTAAAGTGAGTGTTTGGGGAATTTGTGTAAATATGTAATTTTGTTTTATTCTTTTGTCTGCCTCTTCATCGCCTTGCCGTTAGGATCAGTTTTCCGTTTCATATTTTTCTACAAGTTTAATTGTACTGATCAGTGCTGGATCCAGACAAGGGGAGACAAGGGGGGGGGCTGACCCGGTCATCCATACCCTTAGATAAGGGGGGGCGGTCTTGAAAAAAATTTTTTCGTCCCTTCGGGCCTCAGTTTGGTCTAAAAATAGGAGGCGCGCCCCCCGGGCCCCTCCCCTGGATGAGCTACTGCTAACTGGGAGATCCGGCACCACTCATTGGTTTGTTGCTGTGTGGACTTGCTGACATTTTATATGTTTCGTTATCCCCCGGGGGGTACTCCTGGAAATTCTTTGTGTGAGTGTGCCGCCCGGTTCTCCAAATCCTGAACCTATATCAGACCCAAAGGTGTAGTTTCCACACCCGTTTTCAGACCAGGGGCCCGTTTCTCGAAACTCCCGATAATTAACGGGCCCGGTAAGCTGTCTCCGTTTACATTAAAGATCGAGGTTTCAATAGTTTTTTATCTGACACGATAAAACTGTCAGTTAATGAAACAAAATGGAGTAGTTTGTTAGCCAGGACCCGCGCTCTTATTCTTTATATTTGGATTTGAATATTTGATTTCGGGCCCGTAAAGTTACCGGGACTTTCGAGAAACGAGTCCCTGACCTCTAAAATCCATACCCGTTTTCAGACCTGGCCTTTAGGCGGAACTTATGTTATCATTACTTAGATTAGAGCGCAAACAAAAAATTTCTTCAAATCGCTTTCGAATTCGCATATTTCTCTATCTTACTCATTTGGAATTGAAACGATAAATACGTTCGTACACTCCCGTAGTTCCCTCGAAAACCATACCCGATTCTAAACCAAAATGGGCAAAATTTATAAAATACCCGTTTTCTGACCAAAATGGCGCAAAACCCCTACCCTATGGGGCGGCACATACCTGTATGGCTTATATAAGGAAGTATCCCCCCCGGGCTTAATCCAGCGATGTATAAACATCCATTCTTAACATTTCCGTGTCATAGAATACACATGGATCTTCAGATCATTTAGATAAGTCATCCAAGACGAAAAATGAGACCTAACCTTTAAAATGAAGCTTGATTATAGCAACCATAGAGACTCGATCCTACGTGCACCGGAACATACAGCCTAGTTTGAGAAGGATTCTTAGTTTTTCAAAACGCTTACATGAAGTTATTAAAAGAAAAGTGAATGAATCACAAAATACGCTTAAAGTTCTGCCTTGATAAACATCA
The DNA here is from genome assembly GCA_964035525.1 of Porites cylindrica. Classification (NCBI taxonomy): domain Eukaryota; kingdom Metazoa; phylum Cnidaria; class Anthozoa; order Scleractinia; family Poritidae; genus Porites; species Porites cylindrica. The sequence goes on from OZ037775.1 coordinate 28,338,342, forward strand.
GGGTGAACATTACTCGCATTTCGACATGTGTCGTCTTGAAAAGCTTTGAAAAACAAGAATAAGAACTGCGGCACTGCCTTGCTTACAGTCTATCGCTAGTGGAAACAGTAAAACATGGGATTTTGACATCTTCTTGAAACATGATGTGCCAGTTTTCTATAACAGAAAGAGATGTCTCGATGCCCATTTCTTCCGCAGATCATGACCTTTTTTGACAAAGTTTCAAATGATCATATCAAAAGTCTTCAGGATTAAAGTGGGAAAGAATTCACTAATCTGGTGACGTATTCTCGGGACTAGTTTGGTAGCAGTTGTCATAGAATGTAGGCGTGGAGGCGCAATTTATTTATTTACTTACCGTATGTAGTACATGCAGTTACCAAATATCATACAAGGTGGAAAAACAATAGACGCTTGGTCCCCTACAAGGATAAACCACCCAAAACCAATCCCCCATAAAAACAAAAGAGGAAAACCTATCTCGCCAGGCCCTTATCAACAATATTAAGGGGAAAACTAAAATTTGAGGTACAAGGCTTGAAGCATGGAAAACATTTGTCCATATGTCAGTTATAGCTGGAATTTTGTAGAAGAAGCCATGGGAATGCTAACTCGAAGACGTAAAAATAAAGGCAATTGAGAAGCTGAAAACCTCATGCGGTTGAGTGCAGGTGGTTTTTCTCTCTGACTTCTACCACCGCTCCCCCACCCCCCGGCTCCTCTCCCATCGTTTTCTTGTTTGACCTCGGTTCAGTTGTACTGCTTTTTCCCAGGCCCTCTCGGCCAATTCACTACCGTGACGACCACGTGATCCAAAACGCTTTGGTCGCCAGAATAATGAGGTTCAGCGCGGCTGCGTCTCAGCACTCAACGAACCAAAAACGTTTTCGCGGGTCAGTAGCCTTGCTTAGGTCGCACCAAGTTTGATCTAGGTTTTGTATTGTATAAGACTTGTAAACCGCCCATATGCCATGTTTGGCATCTTTGAGGAGTTTTTCGCTCTATTATTAAAAATCGCGCTTTCGCCCAACAGAAATGAGGACGGTGGATTCTCGCTAAATAGTCCGTATCTGAATTAAAATTAAAAGGAAAACATAAAGGGTATATTAGCTTACCCCTAGGCAACATTTCTAGAGAGTTCTAACGCGTTTATAACTAGATACCACAGCTTTTAGCGGTTCAAAGTTTGGAGGATAGTCTTCGATATTATTGAATTTTGCTTGGTATTTTTATCTTCAGCATGGATCGGTGCAATGGCAATGGGCTTGAACTTCTTCTTTGGTCCTATTACAAGCGCTCTCTGTGACCGTTTCGGCTGTCGTATAATCTCCTTCGCTGGAGCTGTGTTATCTGTAATGGGACTGTTTCTAACCTCCTTTATACAAGATGTCTATGTAATGTACCTAACATATGGTCTTGTGTGGGGAGTTGGGTCCAGTCTCTCATTCGTCTCATCCATTGTTGTCCTGGGACGGTATTTTGATAGAAGACTGGCTTTGGCTAATGGCATTGCAACTTCTGGAAGTGGCGTGGGTTCTCTTGTCGCTGGTCCTGTCATCAACTATCTATTACAGTCGGTCGGTTGGAAAAACTCAATGCGGATTTTAAGTGGATTTGCTAATGTGTTATGGGTAGCAGCCCTACTCTTTAAGCCAGCAAAGAGTAATTTTGAACAGTTAAGTAAGAAAGCTGAAGAGAAAAAGAAGTTGTTTGACTTGTCAATTTGGAGAAACAAAGCTTATGTGTTATGGGTGACTACAGTGGCTCTATTTCAGTTTGGTTATCTTGTTCCCTTTGTCCATCTGGTAAGTTATTATTTTTTATGCACAAAGTGTAATACATCTGTAAGACAGTAAAACACCGCATTTCATATATATTTAATAAGGAACTTAAGCAACGACGACGGCGACGGCAACGAGAACGATAAAAAAGCATTAAGTTCAAATAAGAAAGACAACAACTCTGCACGTGCGTCAAGCTTTTTTTGTTCATTTCTTTGCCTTTGTTGCACGACTACGACGTGAAACTACCTAATTTCTCGACCTCTTTTTTCTTTTCCTGCACTTTGATACAATCATCAGTTTAGAATTAAGCTCCTGAAAAATTTGCCAAAATTTGCCAAAATTTTCACAATTAACGAGGTGGAAAAAACGCGATAAAGTTTGAAGCAAGCTTCCTAATATACAGTAACGTTTATTTAACAGGTTAAAGTATTTTAATGGGTCCTTAGCATAATTTATTTCAGAAGTGGTAAAAGTATATAGTAAAGCAGCCTCCCTCATATACGTGCATGCCACTAGACTTTTCCTTTAGTTAAACTCTTGAACTTCTGCTTTCTGCTTCATGACAGGAATGAGGAAGATTAAGCAACTATGACGGCGACTTGGGGCCTTGGCGTCACTTAAAAAAGGCATTCGCGCTATTATCCAGTCTCATTCAATTGTCAAGTGTTGGGGAAAATTTCTGGAGTTGAAATTTAAAGGACTTTGTCTGCGGTTAGGAAAAGCCTTGAAAAAGTTTGGCTACGCGAACGCTATAAAACGTGAAATTAAGAAGTTTCTGCGACATCGTAGTCGTACAGCGACGGCAAAGTCATGTACAAAAATGTGTCATGTACGTGCAAAGTTGTTGCATTTTTCTTCTTGCTGTTGCCGCCACCGTTGTGGTTGCTTAAGGTCACTAATATTAAAGACCAAGGGCCTGTTTATATGAAGGTGGGGGACCCCAGGTAGATGAGGTAACCCACTTAGGTGGAGTAAGCCGCCTGTACATATAGTCTCTCATATTAATTTGATCACTTTTACATGATAGGTGGGGTGACCCGTCACAAGTTACCTCACCTATCTGGGGTCCTCCACCTCCATGTAAACAGGCCCTAAGGGTGGATTTCCACTGTCGCCTAATTTTTCCGTGCGTACACACGTAAATGCTAAGCGCGTGAATAAATAGAGGCAATGTATGAAAGGCTACGCGTAAACGTAAAAGTTGAGCGAGGTTCAGCTTCTATGTTTACGCGTGACCGTCCGTACATTGTCTAATTTTATTTTCGCGTGTAAAACTTACGTGCCTACCCATGGAAAATTCATGTACACGAACCTTAAAGTAGACCAGTTTTCAAGTAAATCGCCGTCAAAGTTTTATTATTCTATTTTTCATTAAAGAGTGGGCGTTTGGGAGTATTGTTGACGATTTTTAATAGTGGTGGTGGTGGTGGTGGTGACGGAGTAATGACGATGATAATGATGATAGATGGGCGGGTTATTTCAAGTCGATCTAGTTATTGGAATACCAACAGTTACTGTAAACAGAGGATATGGGATGTCATGAAAACTAACACGCTCTCTTGATTATATCACAATTTTAGGTAAAACACGCTGAAAATTTGGGAGTTCCAACATCCAAAGGAGCCTGGTTAATTGGATTCCTTTCAATCACCTCAACTTTAGGACGGCTGGTGTTTGGCAAACTTGCTGATCTGAGATTCATCAACAGACTTTACATGTATCAGTTCTCTATTCTCTCCATTGGAATAACAACGCTCTTGCTTCCTTTGGCTAACAATTATGCAGGGCTTGTTAGTTATGCCTTAGTTTTTGGGTTCTTCGATGGCTGTTTTGTCGGTCAAATTGCAGTAATCACGGCCGATGTTGTTGGACACGAAAAGATGTCACAAGCAATTGGTAACATGTTCGGTACACTGGCAATACCTATGAGTTTGGGACCCCCGTTGGCAGGTCAGAATTCTTTTATTGAGTATTTTGTTTCTTCAAGTTGTCAGGTAATTCATAAGTTGCCTTAAGGTCCCTCGAGGACTGCTGCACTTTCTAACCGGGGTGTCACTACTTATAATGGCCTATACGGAAAGGCACCGGCCGAAAAGGGTACTTTTTTGTTTTTCTACTTCTAATCACACCTCCTTCAAGTATATAAAAGGGTAGGGATTTCACCAGTTAAACTAAATGAGATCGTTGGGAAATCTGTCATTTAGATCTGTAAAAGAACCTCAAAGGGCCTACAGATGCGTCTTATGGTTATACAGAAGTCGAAACTTCCTGCTTTACTGACTGACGTTATTGAGTTTTAGAAGACAGTGCATTTCAGCATTAAAATGGGATACAGCGTTCTTAAGTGGTATATGCGAATGAGGTATAACTTGCCAATAGAAGGTATACGAAAGGGGTACCTTTTTTCTGTAACAATGCATGGTATATAAAAAGGTTAAGGGTTAAGGAGCATCTCCGTACAAAACTTTGCTGAGTACTCCCCCCGGGATCATACTCAGTTTCAGTTAATAATTGTCAATCGCATCTTCCAAATATGGTAAGCGCTAGTTGGTTGTGAAGAATTAGCCAGGGGATTGGAGCCAGTCATAAACGTCGAAATATTTGAATGTTTTTCACTTGCAGGTTGGTTGTACCAGGAATTTGGCTCATATGATGAGGCATTTTACATTTCCGGTGCGGTCGCCGTATTTTCCTGTCTCCTACTTTTTGGCGTTGAATATATGCGAAGAAAACACAGCAAGTTCTACGTAATGGACGACAGAGAACTCACTTGTAACTGTTGTCAAACTAATAATCAGAACAGTTCTTTTGAGTGCACAGAAGAATCTGCTTCTGAGGCTAATGACAGCGACATTGAAGTACAGCCGATGCTGGAGCCCAAGAAAGTGGCTCCTGTCAAGAAGCGATGTTTCCTCCACGGCTCTACAGAAATTAGTGGCAAACTTCTCGTAGTCGAGAGAGAAACTGTTCTTTAACGCAAGTTTTATAATATGAAGACCTATGAATAGCAAACTACAGATGTAGACAATATGATGACAAGTGGTCCGATTTTCAGGAATCTTTGGAAGTTGACCTGTTCCAAACGTTCAGATAATGGAGAGGGGCGCGCAAACAACGACCAAAGTCCCCACTATCTGATTAATTCGCGAAAAGTTGGCCTCGTGTTCCAGGCATTTGTAGTCTCCTTCGCAGCCGTTATTTGGGTCGTCACGCAACGCTCCTCTCCACTCCTCACCCCTCTCCCCTTAGTGGGGAGGAGCGTTGCGTGACGACCCTAATAACATTAGGCATTTAGAGAGTCAAGAACAACTTGGAAACTTCACCTTTTTGTATGCTAGTAAAACGCTTTAGTGGTTTAGGTTTTATACATCCTTTCAATCTATCTTACTGTTCTTGACGCCCCATCTACACCAGGCATATCCGCCAGATACATGTATTTCCACAAGTGCTCGAAACAGTTCGTTCGCACAAGGTTCTAGATTTGGTTATCCAGGACAATCTGAAATGGAATGAGAACACCTGTATGATTGTATCCAAGGCATTCAAGCGTCTGCACATTATCCGTGTTCTACGTAGAGGTGGCGTCAGTGAGGCTGATCTTCTTGTTATTTACGTCGCTCTTGTACGTTCCGTCCTAGAGTACTGTTGCGTGGTTTGGCATAACGCCCTTCCCGCCTACCTGTCTAGTCAAATAGAACGAGTCCAAATGCGAGCTTTAAGGATAATATACCCTCGATCCTCATACCAGGAAGCCTTACAACGTGCTAAAATCGCTAGACTTGAAGACAGGCGCAATGAACTCTGTATGAGGGCTTTTGATAAAATTACCAAAGGCGGACCCTTGTCAAAACATCTAACCCCGATAAGGTCTATTGCCATGACTACTCCCTTAGAAACTCTAACTCTTGGACGTCTTTCAAATGTAAAACCGAGCGCTTTAGGCGAAGCTTTTTCCCTAGTACTGTCCTAATGGCAAACGCAACATCCTTCAAAAATTAACTGTTAAATGTTTAAATTTTGAAAATTAAATTCTTAGTATAACTTTTTTTAGTAGCTATGATTGCAATTTATGTAACTCTTGTAGGTTTTACTATTTTTAATTATTCTGCAAACCCTGTCCCAATTAGGTTTTTGTAATTTTTCCGAACCTTGTAAACACATGGTAATTCATTTTTAATGCGAGAATGTGTCGATTAAACATCTTTATTATTATTATTAGGTACCCCAAGCTCACGAGTGAGAATCGTTGTTGCTTAACAGAAATATTATAAGGGTTTGTGTGGGATTTAAGCGATCGTTATTTAGTGGTCAAAAATAGTAATAAAAAGCAGAACTAAAGCTGGCTGGAATCGTCCTAAAACGGCCAAAAATGCTAAGAAAACACCATAAATTTAGTCGAGGAAACAAGGTAAGAAATTCTAATGTATTTTTATTACTATTTTTGACCCCTAAATAACGATCGCTTAAATCCCTATACAAACCCTTATAATATTTTGTTACCCAACAACGATTGTCATTCTTGAATTTGGGTTACCTGTGGTATTTCTGAACTGATGGGGATTTTTTTTCTCCGTTTTAGCCCTCCTTTTCCCCGTAAACGGCGTTTTCGGGCACAAAAAAGCAGTCTTAAAAACGGTCCCCAAAGTGGAGACTTTTGATAACCTCGGCTTTTCGTTTACGTATGGACGGAAGAAAACCAGAAGCTGATTACTTGAGAAAACGAAGATTTTCAACTACGATAATGTCACACCTCATATACTACGAGCATTACGCATGCTCCCACCCTGTTTGGGATGCTGTTGTTTAAATGCTATCGTCTTCCCATCGTTTTAGCGTTTTCATATGGACGGGGCACAAACGAACGCATAAGTTTGTGAGAAAGGAGAAAAAAATCTCTGTTTTCAAAATTATCCTGATACGCATTCACAGGGCCAAATTTGCGCAGTCATGTCATTAGAAGCTGATTCCATGAGCCGAGTTGTCTCTCTTTGCGGAGGTGGCTTTCATCCGGTGTTGCGACATGTCGCTACCAGGTTTTCAGATAACCTTTTTATATAAAATGACGACAGCCAAATCCTGCTGTTTTATCCAAGACAAAAATATAGACATAAATAACAAAATAGCAAAGAGAAAAGCGACATGAGGTTTCCCGATATTTCGGACCGACAAGCCGTCCTTCTTCAGGGGATTTAATGAAGAATCGGAAAGTCGTGGCGCGATCTTGACAAAGCGACCCAGCCCAGAAAACCAGGCCCGCCCAGCTAATGTAAGCAGCCTTTTTATTTCCAAAACGCTAGCTTCTTCCAGGCTTTCAGATAATGGCAAATGACCCGACCACACCCTGCACCAGCCCCTCTCTTTTTCCCCTGCTCTTTTCCAAAATTATTAACCGACCGACGTTCAAAAGCCTTCTATTGGACGTCGGTCGATTGATTTTGGAAAAGAAACAGTGATAAATTAACAGATCTTATCTTGCCATTAAAAAAGCTCCAACGTGAATGTTTCTCGACAGGCGCGGATCCACACCGGTTTCGACCATTTTACGGAAATCTGTCTGATTTTTCATTAGGGATATATTTTTAACAAATAAAAAACTTTCCTTGGCTTCATCCAGCGTGAATGGAACTGGCCAATATCCTGTCTGAATGACTTGGAAACCCAGAAAAGGGGACTTTTTAGGGAGTTAAAATCTAAAAAATTGCCCGAAGGACCATTCTGAGCCTTCGGCGCTCGTTCAAGAAATCGGTCAGTATTTATCCTAGATCCGCGCCTGCTCGATTGATCTCAAGTGATTACCTGTATCGAAAATTACGGAAGTGAAAGCAACAAAATCTATCAGAACACTATTCTGAGACACTTGCAAAGACATGTGACCTCTTTCATTATGACAACCTAAGTACTTTTATATCAATGATGATTAGCCAGTTTCTGACCTCGTTAGCATGTGCAAAATATAAAAGAATTCTTACTTTGAAACGAGACCAAATACCATTGTTTCAAAGAACGAATCAGGAAAGACCTTACAAGCAGACCTACATAACCAGACCACAAAGGCTCATTTATATGCGACAAACTTAAAGCAAGGGGCATACATACGCCAACCCACGGTGTACCTCACACAGTACCAGTACCAGTACCAGTACCAGTACCTCACACATGCGCACAGCCATATAACGCGGGCATGCGCAGTGGCAGCTATGGACAGCTGTTTCGCCCTTATTGGGGCTCATCAGCATGGCATAGCCGTCGGGTTTGTCTCATTGATATATGTTGAGGTTCAATTTTATCCTTGGTTTAATTTTTATTTCCCTTTGTTTTTGGGCATGGTAATATATGATAACGAGTTTGAAACAAAGGGAAATAAAAATTAAACCAAGGATAAAATTGAACCACGACATATACATATTATGAAAGAATAAATGAATGGGCTGCCATTATGGAACAGGTCTATAGGCTGGTTCTTGGAACTGTTTTATGTCTTTGAATGGGTTTCTGCCGGAGGCTCGATTCACCATCAGGGACCTTATTACATACCTTTTAATGTATTTTTGACAAGGCAAATCCGGCACCTCACATGCATTACTTTCTAGTTGAGACAAGGCGCACTATATTAATTCAGCGTCGAATCTACCCTTTCTCCCACTGGAGCAATTGTTGCATTTTTTTTCTTTTTTTCTTATTTTGCTTCAAATTCCAAGTGAGGACCTGTAAATACTTTTTAATGATAAAATAATATATTAATGTTTTTAAAATGTAATTTTTACCCCTGAAGCAGAATTATTTTTATCACTTTTATCAATGCAGGTGATGATGAAACATGCGTTTATCAGGAACATTTCATCTAATCTGAGTTGTACAAAATTTTGCCAGCTGAGCCCCGGTGTAAAAAGAAGAAAGACTAGGAATAAACATCCTGGCAGTTTAATATTGCTAAGATTTGCGATTTTATTTTAATCATACTTGCCTTTAAACGTCAGGAAATGGTCAGGCAAAAATAAGATTCTTCAGAGTCAGATAAAATTGAACTCTTGTGAGAGATTTCAAGGAAAATCAAATTTAAACGCCGCTGATGAAGATATATTTCAGATCATTGTGATCTCAATGACGTCGTTTTTGAACAAGTGAATGTTCATCTTCTAGAATGTAGGTTAAAACGTTATTTTCGTTTAAGAAGGATGAAAAAATGCCTTCTCGTGGCTGATGGACTCTTATTTCAGATGCCTCTAGTCAATCCGATAGACAGACACGAGGAGCGCGGGAAGCAGTAAAATTTCTGTCCCGTAATTTAATCAGTTAAATTATCAAAGTTGACAGGTCTTTCTCAGTAATCAAAGCGACCGCTCGGTTAATCATTTACACTTTCAGTGCGAAGACTGTCACAAAAACATTAACACCTTCAGCATAATTGCTTACCATGACAGTGGTAGGTCGCGGCGTTGCGCGCGTCTGGTCGGTTTTAACTAAACTTGATCGTGCCCCGACGTTGTTTTCATTCTTGTCGCGGCGACACGTTGCAGCGACAAATCGCTTCGTGTGTACTGGAAAATTTTTGTGAAAATCTTCTTCGCTGCAACAGAATTTGTCGCCGCAACAAGTCGCACAGATTCAGTCTGATTTGATTTTTTGCGACTTGTTGCAGCGACAAAATTCTGCCGCGGAGACAAAGATTTTCACAAAAATTCTCCAGTACACACGAAGCGATTTGTCGCTGCGACGTGTCGCCTCACCTTGTTGCTGCAACTAGTCGCCTGACCTGTACACACGGAGTGATCTGTCGCAGCGACGTGTTGCAGCAACTTGTCGCCTAGTGTGTACCGACCTTAAACCAGAGAGAAATAAATTGTTGACTGCAAAGGACCGCAAACGAATATGCCGCAAAACGTAGGATCTATAAAAGACCTGACCAGGAAAAATGTACACTGAGTAGACACACACTGAATTCTGCAAAGCTCTTCAGTTCTTTGACGAATGACCGTTCACCGTCCTCTGCCTCAAGGAGACCCCTAGTCAGAAGTATTAAAGGACCGAAACGGGTGACTTTAGTGACGTGACAGGGGTCACGCAACCTATGAAACCGGACTCATAATTTATTGATAAGCTCATCTGATGAGCCGCTTTCAAACAAATAAATTTACATTTCCTTGTATTCCATGACGACAGAGAGAGATACTCCGGTTGATTTAATCACTACAACATGTTTCGTTTGTTTTACATGTACGCTGTTGGACAAGGTGTCACTGAAGCTAAGTTTGTTTTCGTTTCATTTTGATCAGTTGACTTTATATCAAACCATCAGTCTGATTAATTTTTCTGCAAGTCCTAAGCTTGCCGATAGAGCTATTTAACAGCTCACAAACTGCCTCGATTGTGCTGGAAGGTTAAGAGAGCGTTTTGTAGCCGATCATCAATCGTCAAGCTGGGTTGTTCGGGCTCGAAAACCACTCAGCCGATTTCAGCGGCTAACCACAATACAGAAAGTTTACGAACACGTGATGCTGAAAACGACAACGGCGCCATGACAGCTCCCAAGATAAGCTTCCCGGCGGAAAATTCGCCTCAAAGGGCGAATTCTACGGGCTCTTTTAACGTCAGAGCCAAGGTTGTACCTTTGAAACCCGGTAGAAGTTTGATGGATTGGATCAGACTAGGGAAAAGTAGCCAAGACCTAGCAGGAACCGGTGGAATCGCTCGTCCTGTTACGATGGAGGAACTGAGCAAACACAACACGGAGACCGATGCTTGGATTTGTATTCGAGGTATTTATCTTATTGATGTAATGTAACTAAGATAATACTAAGTTAGATCAATTGCTTATTACTGCAAAATGCTTTGTTGCTGAGAGTTTCAGTTGACAATATTTAAGCAAAAATTTGCATAACCTGATATAAACACGAGAGGGGTTGGGAGAATTCGAGACAGTTATGCAAACCCGAGACGAAGTAGAGGGTTTGTATAACTGTCGAGAATTCTCAAAAACTTTTTAAAATTTGTGCTTAGCGCGCGAAAAGCAAAAGATCTTGACACCATGTTTACATACTCTCATGCAAACATGCCTCTCGGCCACTCAGAGCGTGGGTACCTTAGTTATTTTATGATGCAATATCAGTGACAGTTGTTGTCACCTGCTTATAAGCTTACACGTAAAGAAGAAGTCATTTGAACTTCACCTGTGCCTGTCTAGCAGAACCTCACGCAGTTAGCATAGAGTAGATCGAAAAGGAACGAAAGATTTGTTTTGCCAACATCACCCTCCCAACTCACTTCATCCCAGTACTATGAAGGCTGCTCTGAATATACATATTTGTAAAGGAAACTTAGGCCCAGTTCAAGTGTCAATCGTTTCATGTACCGAACCTTCAATTAAGAACATGAAAAGATGGACGTTTGAATCAATGAAGTTCGACATATCTAATTTGGATCGACTCATGAATTAAGATCAAGTGGCCCACACGGGAATTTTCAACTGTGGAGCGACTTCGTTTCAAATGTCAAACTTCTTATGTGCTGAACCTAATGCATAAATTACTAACATTCATTTTCACTTGCAAGCATTTTAGACCTTTGGACATCATGAAAATGAATTGAGTCCAACTAATAAAGTTCGATGTCTGAATCAAAGGTTGAACTTACCGGTATATCATTTGGGTTGACCTAAATAGGTATCAAGTTCGGTACATGAAAAGATCGCCATTTGAACTGGGCCTTAGAGACTGTAGGGGTTGGTATCTTTCCTTACAATCCCTTACATAGTATGCATACATATTTAGACTTTACGTCTTATTAATTTTTTTGAAACCTTATGAGATTGCAGCATAGTAAGAATATGGGGCCTTAGAGAAGGGGAATGCTCCCATATACGGTAGATGTATGGGCTAGATAGAGGATATTACATGGCCACACGGAGATACGAAATTTCTCTTTGACTGTTGAAAAACAGTAAAATATTTTTTCTACACGAGAAGAGAAATTTCATATCTCCAAGCGGCCATGTAATGTTCTATTTATTATATAAACACCAATGAAATACCAAACCATTTCACTTTAATAGTTTTTTGGTTTGAAAGGCACGATTTATTATGTAGCCATAGCAATGGTGATATTTTCACAGGTGAAGATATCAAGTTTTTGCGTGAAAGCTCCGACACCTGGTATTTCATTATAGGTTATTTCATGGTTGGTGAGCGCATGCGATTTTTATTCACAAGTTGTGTTCACACAACAAGTGAATAAAAATCATACAAGTGAACTAATCGTGAAATAACTTATTTATTATATACATACAGAGATTCATAAGTGAACAGAACTCAAAGATAAACATATCTTTATTTTTTTTCAAAGGAAAACAACATGCGGTCAAGCCGCCTCACAGTTCGAGAGTTGCACTGAAATGGCTTCCTTGTGAAATACTTTACATCTATATTATCAAGCAAAAATGCTGTTAAAAGGCAGAACTAGTTATAATAAAATAAGATATCTTGAACATTTGTCGAAATAGTTCTACGGAAGTTCAAAATTTGAAATACAGAAATGAAAACCCGAGACTTCATTTTTTGTTGCTTATCACAATCCACATGCTTGAATTGACAAACACTAGTCGGAATCCAAATGAAGAGATTTGATTCTCTTTGAAGTTTTGCTAGGGTTTTTCTCTGGCACTGAAAGTGTGGGCGATTGATTTAAAGTGTTTATCGCCACACTGATATGTTCTCCGCTTATAACAGCACCCGAAAAAAGAGAAAGGGGCTGCTGTGCTGCTTGCTTGCTTTGCTGAGAAAAAGTTGGATGAAATGTTGGATCAGTGAGTTCGTCAAACTCGTGCTTCCTTTTCTCCAGAATAGAAGAGCCAGCCTGAGGGAGCGATTTCTCCTGAATTCAGACTCCAGTGAGAGTGTGAGACATGTTTAAGTATTGTTTCTGTGAAACAGTAGAGTAGCTAGTGATACGTTGAACGTTTTTGTGTCGTGGCAGTTGCATAATATCAGTTGGCGGCATGTCGTTGTTGACTAAAGTTTGAATCATAGTTTTTCTGCCGCTGTGGTTTTTGAAGTTTGGCCCATGTCCAGCTAAATTTCTGTGCCATAGTTTTCATTACGGTATTAAGCTTATTTACTCTGACTGGAGCTTTTTTGAACCAAGGTTTGCTGGAACCAGATTTTACATTGTTTACTGCCAAGTAAAATGGTGCATCCTTGGTTTTCATTTCCGCAGGTCGCTTTTCTGCGTAGACTTTGTAGGCATTTCTCATTGTTTTCGGCACAGCAATGATTTTCGGTGCAATGGCTCTTACATTCCGAGGATCATTTCCTGAAGGAGTTTTGGTTTCTCTTTCATTGAATTCAAATAACTCCTGCCCTGTGGAAGTTTGACAAAGTTTTACATCTTCCCAACACATCTCTCTGTGCTCCTTGCAGCCTCGTAGCCCGAAATGGATTGTGTTGTTGAACCACACTGTGTTTAAAAGCGCTTCTGCCGTGGAACTTCCCAAGCTTTGACTGAAGCCCTTTCCGAGTTTGCTCGAATTGGACGTCTTTCGTAAGGCAAAGTCCATAGTTTTTTTTCTTCAAATGATGCTCAAAGCTAGTGAAGAATGCCATTAAGGAATTAGGCTCGTATTCCTCATTGTCTTCTTTTTTGTGAAACATTAAAAGGAACTCGCTGAGAAACTTGTTCCACTCTTGAGGAGTCAACTTGTCCAATAGTCTTATCTTGCCTTTCAAAACAAGAAATTTGTGGAACAGAGCAACATGGTGTTTGGTGTTTTTCTTTGTGTTTTTATTTTCCTGTCTGTCTATGAACTCTTGTACTGATGAATCTAGGCTCTGAGAATGGTTAGTCTGATTTGAAGCCGTCTTTCTAAACAAAAACGTGCCTAAGCTCTTAGAAATGTGCTATTTGTCAGTCATTAGGAGTGGCGAGTGAGCGACACAGTTTTGTTCACTAGTGAAAATAATATAGCCAATCAGAGTGTCGATACGTTGTTTTTCATTGTGAAAAAAATCATATGACCAATCATCTGGCTTCTCTAACACAAAGAGACTATTTTTATCTTGATGCTTTTTGGCGCGTAAATCTTGGTATGTATATAATTAGTGGTGTTTATTTAATAAATAGGTATATGCTACTCGATAGTTTTGGGGGTTTCCATCTTTCATTAGGGTATCATTTTTGCCCTTGTTGGCGCTTTGTTCCTGTGGTGATCCTCAGATAGGGTACTATATCAGCTAAAATTCAAGTCTGTAAAATATGCCCAGCTACAGGAGAAACAAATCAGTTGTGTTAAAACGGAACTTTATCTTAGAGTACTAGGAATTCCCTGGAATTGGGTCTTATTCTCCAGGTTTGGGTCTTAAATGGTGCATTGTATCAGTTTTTGTTTCTTTCATCATTACATGTAAACAGGGTCAGGTCTTAAGAGACCCAGGGTGGCACACACCCCCAGGGGGTACTCTGGACTTCAGGTGTTGGAGATGATCGAAGGATTTTTTTGGGTAGGAAAATGTGGGAATTTTTTTGGGGGTGGCTTGATTTAAGTAGGGATTTTTTTGGGTATTCAAAACAATCTGGAAATTTGTGCTAGTGCTTGCGTATGATAACTTCAGATGGTATGATGAAAAAACAAACACAAACAATCAATTTCTGATGTTTTTATTTTTCATGTTGTATCATTTTTTTGCCTTTTGGAAATTTTTAAAGCTCGGAAATTTGGCGTGAGATTTTTTGGGGGTTAATTTTCGGTCCAGGGATTTGTTGGGAGTCCTAGGGATCTTTTGGGGTTTTGATCTTTGCCCCCTTTGATCATCCCCATCACTTTAAATCTGGAGTACCCTTCCTGGGCACACACCTATACAGAATTTTTGGAAGTAGCCCCTCAGTATGGGTCTCTGCAAGTTTTGAATACACTCTTGCAGGGCTCGAAAAAAATCCTCCAGTCGCCTTTTGGTGAGCAGCTGGAGAAATATGGTCGCCAGATGCAAATTTTTAGTCACCAGTATGTATAATGTACATGAGTCACGCAGCTCATAGTATCAGGAGTTTTGATATTTAGGTAAATTCCTGAAATTCAGGTAAATTCGCGAAATTCCGCAAAAGTCACTAAAACATGCAAAATGCTGCAAAATTTGCAAGTCATCTTAACAAAATTAATACATGTCGATACAACATAATTATTTGAAACTTATCTCGGCTACTGGGGCTGTTTAATTGCAGCTGTAAACTTGCAAATTTATCTTGAAACTTCATCACCACAACAAGCCCAAAACTACTAGGCATAAATTATGGTGGGAAAAACTGGACACTAATCATGTGTCAAAAGCTTTGCCATTGGCTCATTTTTCGAGCACTTTGTTGTTAAAATAGCAAATGATTATCTCTGTTAAAAAACATTGAATACGTTCATCAAATCAGCCTAAAATTGTTCGATTTCTAACAAAATTTGCCCAGCAAATTCCCACGAAATTGGTCTTTTCTTACCAACTGTTTTTCGGCAAAGTGAGCCATGAAAATTTTCCGGGAATCTGTCTCTGAAAATCCCGCAAAATTTGACTTTTTTTTTCTGTGACCTATCAGAAGCCTGTATGGCGCAATCCATCAGATCTGATTGTTTTAAAATATCGTGGACAGAAGTTGGTATAAATTTGGAGGTAAACTGGCTTTGTTCATGCAACATGGCACATTTTTTTGTGACGAAAGCAAAGCAAGATACAATGAAATGTTTGTTTTAACTTTTTATACTCTTTTAATTTAAATCTCAATCATAGAGAAATCTGGTCGCCAAAGTGACGACTAAACCAGAATTTTTAGTCACCAAGGAGAAAATGTCAGTTGCACTGGTGACTGTATCAGTCACAACTACGAGCCCTGTCTCAGATATTTTTCTTACATGTACAACTTTGATAACGAGGAAGGGGACAGGAAACATATAAAGTCTGATAAACACCATTTTTGGCTTAAAAACATCACAGTGTCTCTAAAATTTTTGTTACTGGTTGTGAGAATCTGGGCCTACATTAGCCTTTAATTCCTTCACTTACAAATATACCAATAAAATATTAACAATCTTGTTCTCTTGATAGGTAGAGTATATAATATCACACCTTATTTGGAGTATCACCCTGGAGGCATTCCAGAGATTATGAGGGGTGTGGGGAAGGATGGTACAGATTTGTTTGATGAGGTATAAAACAATTTTTTTTTCTCTTACTGTTAGAGTTAATAAGTTATTGTTTTAGCTATCAATGTTAATATAAAGGTTTCAGGATTAAGAATTAATTTTGACTTATAAATATAACAAACAGGGTTCAGAACTTTTATAAAGAAAGAGGAACAAGATTTTGAGGATCAGGAAATGCAGTTTTAAAGAATTGAGTTTCAGTGAAAAAATTGACCTGCATTTTCCTTAATGTTGTGGAAAAGCTTTGAAAATTTCATTGGTAAATCCCATTCCCCTCACCTGGGTGACACAGCCAATGATCTACATGTACTTGATCTACCAAAGCAAAGTGGTATGGACTTAAAATAATTTGTACATGTAAGGTCCATACTACTCTTCTTTTCTAATCATGCATCTACCTCTGGCCCTTCAAAGATAAGGGTGTACGCTCTCTTTACACGCCTTAGTAAAAATGTTTGTTCATGATCTGGATTAGGCTCATAAATTTGTTGTCATCTGCACAGCATTGAGGGAAAATTTCAGACAGAGTAAGGGAAACAGGGATCCACATATTAGGGGACCATCTAATTTTTTAAATACAAATTTATCCTCAAAAGTGGCCAACAAATGTAGATCATAATACAACTGGATAGTCACTAGACCTTTTCCACCTCCTGAACAACCTGGCCAGTGATTGTGCAGAGCATATAAACACAAATGTGTTTGTTTGAGGGTTACACGTATATCATTTAGTAAATTGAAAGAGCTGAGAGTAATAATGAATAATGTATTAATTTCATTTATTTGAGTTGAGGAATGACAAAGTAAATGTAAGGAAGATCATCACAGTTATACATGTAGATGTAAAGCTGCAACTTACAGGTATGCAGTTGGAGAAAGAAAACCTGAAAAAATTCAGGCTTGCCAGGATTCGAACCCTGACCTCTGCGATACCAATTGAGCTAGCAAGCAAACTGGGAGCTGGTCCTTACATTTTCTTGTGATATCCAGGAAAGGTTTTTTCAGCCTTTTTTTTGTAACTGCAATTAAGTAGCGACTTTAACTGCAAATGATCTTTATCTATTTAACAATAATTATTCCTTGAGCCTGAATGGGCTCTAAGTCAATAGGCCACGAGGCCAAAGGCAGAATGTGCTATTGACTCAGAGGCCATGAGGGTGAGAGGAATAATAATATTGTTTTACTAAAATCCAACTAGTTGGTCAAAAATATTGAGAGAAAACAACTTACATGTAAAGCAAGACTTTAATCCTTTTTTGCTGCCAAAAATCAGTTGCTTTTCGCTACTACTGGGCTATAACATATAGCCTAGTAGTAGCTCAACCAATCAGGATGCAGCATTGATAATAGACCACTAGTTGGATTTTACTAATTAGGTTTATACACTGCAGCAACAGCAAAATGTGCAAAGCATGCTAAAATCCCAGTAACATAATTACATAGATCACAAGTCCACAAAATGCATTTTGCCATAAATTTTCATCTTACATATTAGGGTTATCATCATCAGCACTGCTTTTTACCATCAACATCAAAGTCTTCATCAAGACACTACCATTTTCAATACATTAAATGCCAATCTTTTCAGTGATATTTTTGACTACTGAGAACAATGATCTCTTTTTCCAGACACATAAGTGGGTGAATGCAGAGTCAATGCTTGAAAAGTGTTTCATTGGCCCTCTGAAGAGAGACAGCTTGGTTAGGACAAAACCAAGTAGAACAGGTACAAACTGAATTTTTTTTTAATCCCCTTGTTAAATCGCACACTCAGATGACACAGCAAATTGAAAAGTTTGCCAGTGTCTTTAAAAAAAAGTGAATGAAAAAGTACTTAACATTTATATGTATTTTTTTCTTTGAACTTGTTCCAAAAGGGTCAGGAAAATCTCTCAATGTTTCATCTTCGTCTTTAAAGTCTTCAAATAGCCTGTTTGTCCCAGGTGCACAAGGTACTGACTCATCACTGTTTCTTAAAATTATAGCTTTTTTTGTTTTATCTTGACTTATTTAGATCATTCTAGTCAAACCTAATTTTTCCAGTTCAGATCTTTTTCAACCGCTTAGGTTGTTCATTCAATTGAATCAACCACCTTTGTTTTCTATATTTAGTTGCGCTTGTGTAAGCAGTGAGACTCGTAATGTGCAATGCATATCAATGTCGATAAAGTAGAAAGTAAAAAACCTTTAGTGAGTAAATCCTGTTTCATGTAGAATTTATCACCTCCTCATTTCTCGATCTAATCTCCAAGCAAGTGAGACTGAATGCCACTGTATGAGCATTCTTGTTTTATCTTCTTCGGGGTTTAATTGAATGTCCATTAGTGACTGCCTGTCATGATTGACCACCTTTCCAAAAGACCAGACTTTCCCAGCCTTACAATAATTTTGCAACCCTGAAATGATCATGTTGGCAAATTAAGGAGAGTTGCTTGATACTAATTATTTTTGTCATCATAGTTAATAGCAGAGCTCCACTAACTCCACTCCACTCCCTTTTAAGTCTCAGATAATCATTGTGCCGTCACTAATCTTAAACCGTCAACTCTTTGCTATACTCCGTACTTACCAGTGCTGGCTCCAGACCTTGAGATAAGGGTGGTGGGGGCCTGGTCATCCAGCCCCCTAGATAAGGGGGTGTGTTTGACAGTCTCCAAAAAAACTTTTTCGGCCCTGCGAGCCTCAGTTTGGTCTAAAACTAAGGGGGGGCGAGGGGCAGGTCCCAGGCCTCTCCCCTGGATCCGCCACACCTTACATGTTGTTGCCTGCTTTTGTTTATCCATTAGTTGATGGCTTTTCTGTTCCAGTTCCTCCTCTAAACTCACCAAATCCACGGTAAGTTACACTGAAAACAATTACTATATCACAACAATTACTATTATTACTTTAGTATATACACACTCAGTGATCTTGGTAATTCAAGCAATCTGATTGGTTAGCTATGCCGGACTATGACGTTATATTCACCGCGCTAGGCGGTGAATATAAAGCAGAACAAAATCGCTGTCGTGAACTGGTTGTTTTGCCAAAGTTTCATAGTAAAGTCTTTTTTAAAAGACACAAATATCCAAGTGCTGATGACTTTGAAGGCAAGAAAAGACTTCATGGTGTTTAAACAGTGTGATTTATTGTGAAGTGGTTTACTGTAGCTGACTTTTTGTACGCTTGAAGCTATGTTTACCACTACAGAGGAAAACAAGGTCGCTTTGTCACTGTTTTGTGATTTCGGGATTTTCTCACAAGACCAATTTTGCCTATAAATAGAAGTTAATTTATGGAGAAAAGAGGAAAGCAAATATTTTCGACAATTGTACGTGCCAGCAAGTTAACAGGGCAAAGAACATTGGAGATAAACAACGCTCACCTTGATCGTAGCCGCTGTTGACAGCATTTGCAAGAAGCGACAAAGAAAACTTTCTCATTCACGGTGAGTTGACAGAAACAAATAAAGCTCCATTTTTCTTCTCAGAATTGAGCAGTAATTTAAATTTTCGGCATTTTCTTTTAAACCGTTGATGTTAAAGCTTACAAAACTCGATACAAAAAGATTAAAACTATCATTTGCCTTGTCTGAAGATACTGTAAAGATCTAACTTTTGCCCATCCACTGTTTACGGCTTCGTGTTCACGCATGAATTCACCCGTCAATCAAACTAATCGTTTTTTAATGGTTTCCTTTTTGATTCTGTTGAGATCACTTCGTGTGAATATACTAAAACAATTATTATTCACCTCAGGCTCAGTTAATATTGTTGAATAATCCCCTCGACTGCGTCTCGGGGATTATTCAACAATATTAACTTCACCTTTGGCGAATAATTGTTAAATATTACACTAACTTGTGTACATATAGACTACCTTCTAAGTTTTTACCATATTATTTTCTTTAAAAAATGATAATTTTATGCTTTCTCAAAGGAACAATAGCCTGGCTGAGTTTTCTTGAAGACGACTGAGCTTATGCATTTATATGATAAAATTTATTGCAATAAACTAATTTGAAATACAATCAATCAAACAAGCATTGCAAGAAATTGCTAGTCATAATTATCAAAGCAGTTTTAAAGTAAAAAGGAGAAAAGGTAACTGCATAATCTTTGCTTGATTTGTATTTCTTGAATTCTAACATTTTGTTCCTATATCTTTTATCACCTTCTCCTTTACAGGTATGATTGGTATCAGAATGACAAGATTGTCACAATATCTGTTTTTACCAAGAAAAAGGTAAATAAACATTCTTGCTTTGTCTAATGAGGACATACACATGTACAATTCTTTTATGCTTACTGGCTGATACTTAGCTATATAAGGGATTGTCTTCCCTTTCGTGCTCTGTAGGCCAAGGTGCTGATCGGCTCAGCTTAAGACGATAACTGAATATGGTGCATAAATAATGATTTTTCATGGCTGAAGGATTTAGGGCGCAGATGGCATCCTCTCCAACTTTTACCTCTAAGAGTATGCAGTGTACAAAGAAAGTAGTATCCGATAGCCCGGGTCTAGTGGATTTTGCTATCGGGCTAGTGAAATCTATTTTTAACTTGCCCGACGGGCAAGTGATGTCCTTTGAGGA
Organism: Porites cylindrica; assembly: GCA_964035525.1. Classification (NCBI taxonomy): domain Eukaryota; kingdom Metazoa; phylum Cnidaria; class Anthozoa; order Scleractinia; family Poritidae; genus Porites; species Porites cylindrica. Next base: position 28,358,869 of record OZ037775.1, read on the forward strand.
ATTTGAATAACAGAAGAAGTGTGAAATCAATTCTGCTCGACGAAAAGCTTCTAGGGCTAGTTGAAATGACGTCTGGGCTAGTAAATGCTAGCTTCAGCTTGCCTGAATGGCAAGCTGTAAAAATGATTTTCTTTGCACCCTGAGTATGGTGCCTGTAAACCTATCTAAAAGTGACCAGTACATTGTACAAAAATTAAACATTACCTTCCGTACCCCTCCCCTCCCTACCTTCCAACTTATAAATTTGTTCTTACAAGTATGTTGCTGATGCAAAAATAACTTAATTGTATAGCGGAGAAATACAGTTTGAAAAATATATATAATTTAAGAGACATTATTATTCATCCATAATATTTCTCTATTTCTGATTACTGTTATGACCAGCTAATGTTGACCAAATTTGGACGGTGTTTGTTGCCTGTACATGTAAATCATTGTAGGTGACATCAATTTTGTACAGATATTGACAAAACAGGGACAGTGGGAGGCACAATTTCTCAGCTGCTTTGGCAGAGCTTTGGAAAATGGCAAAAAATTTCATGTCATGCAAATTTTATCGGGAAAAGGCGAACTACTGCCTATAAAAACATTATCAAGAAAAGCAAACATACCACCCATTTATCCCTTCACAAGCTGAAATTGCCTAGGGGAACAGGCAAACAGTTATGGAGACTAAAACTTAACATAGATCAAGTAAACATGTTTTGTTGAAGTTGGAAATATTTTTGAGTGTAAACCAAAAATAATTATTGGATTTGACTTCTGAGTACAATATAAAGAATTATGCCAATCTTAGAGGATATTTTCTGCTTCAGCCAATTTTAAACACCCTACTTGGTCTGCATAATTCTTCATAATTATCATAGTCAACTGCTACATGGTACAGTAATATTTAAATATGGCAGTTTTTCAGAGGGGCAGGGTATACCGGTAAACATTTTAATGGATATATTGGATTTTATTAATATTTGTTGTATGGAACGTGTAAAAGGTACCATCACTTGTTTTTAATGCAATCTATTCTAAACTGGGAAAAATTCAGTGTTTCATTTGTAAAAATTAATAATGCAGATTATTTGGAACGAGTTTTACTTTGTACCCTGTGCAGGATATAAGAATAGAAGATGTTATACTGGAATTAAAGAATGGCAAGGACTTCAATGCAATATTTATATTAGGAGAAAAAAGTTTTCAAATACATTTAGGTATGTTGCAACAATGTAAAAATTTCTCACAATGATTGCCATTAGTGTTTCTGTCTTTGAGATGAGAATTTAAGGATTGTCATATCTATTTTTATCTGTTGGTGTTGGTGTTGTTGTTGTTGTTGTTTGTTTGTTTTCTTCTTATTTTCGATTTGTTTTCTTGTTGTCATTTGGTCCATAAACAGTGCACAGAGAGTTGATTTCTGACTGGGCATTTTATAGTCATTTATCTTGAAATAATTATTAACTTTATTTTCTTCTTTGTAGATCTAAGCAATTCTGTAAGTCATCAACAAGGTGTGTGAACTTAATCTTTATTTGTTTGTTTGTTTTGTTGGGTTTTTTTGTAGAAGGTACACAAGCATACCTGTACAGAGCACACAATAAAATCGATGCAGTTTCTCGATTTCTTGATGCACAATGTACAATTTTAGTTGCTTCAAAAAATGGAAGATTTTGTTTGGAGGCCGAAATGTTTCAAACGTTCTCAGAATCGATGTTTAATGAGGTATCAGTTGGTTCTTGTGGTCAGTTTCCACTGTGGGATGTACATGTACTGTTAGTGTGACTTTTATTTGTTTTCTTGGCTCTCGTTTGGGGGTCGAGGGAGCACTGTCCTGATTAATTTTATGATCCAAAATGATTAATATTTCCTAAGAGTAATTGATTTATTTTTACTTTAATGGCACAGTACGTGTGTCTGGAGATAGTGGGAAAGTTGACCTTCTTTTAACGAAAGAATCTGCTGGGATACAGTGGGCAGACTTGGGAAGAGGTCTCCATGGCAACAACTCACTAAAGATGCACAAGGATAGAGGTACAGTTTACGTAATGAAATAGATAATGGGAATTTTAAAAGCTAAAGCACAGACTGACTTCTGTGTTGTCTAGAGGCATATGATAAAGAAATCCCAAGCATCATAGCATTTGGGTCATTTGCTTCGTTTTATTCGTCATGGAGCATTTCTAATATATGATAGTCCTGTATTCAGTTTTCCACTTCATCTTTCATGGACTTATAATCTACCGACTAAATGAGCAGCTGGACCCAGCTGGCTTGTTGGCTCAAATCGTAGAACGCTGCACTTGTATCTCAGAGGTCAAGGGTTCAAATCATGAATAAACCTGACTTTTGTTTTCCAAGCTTCCTCTTTGCAATTTTGACCGGGATAAGAGGGGCGGTCTTAAACTGCGACGATCTTCTTCATATGTTACTGGATCGCTTTGTTTACGTATGTGGTAAATCGTTTGGTACAAATGACATTCCACGTCCAAAGTAAATTCAAGAGGTAACAGAGGAGTTTGGGAAATGTCCGGGGCGAAAAGTTAATAAACAGTTGTGTAGCAACCGTCGCACCAGGGGGCGCTTTGAAGTTATGGGTGCGAGAAAGAACGGGACACGCAATGGAGACACGCTCAAGTGTACCGTTCCTTCTTGCGCCTGTAGAGTGTTTTCACATTACGTCACGACGGCCATGTTGGTGTCCCAAAACACTGAAAAGGCCATGTTGGTGTCCCAAAACACTGAAAAGGCCATGTTGATGTCCTAAACCAATCCTGCGGGAGTTGATCTCTTTTCTTATGTAAACGCTTTCATTTGTTGCAATATATTTGCATAGATCTTGGCCACGTGAGTGAAAATGCTCCATATTGCTTTCAAGCGCCTTTTACGCAGGCTAGTAACGGTTGTGTATCGTCCTAGTGGGGAAATCCAAAGCTGGGTGTCGTCAGATAACTCAGAAATGATGGTACTCTTAATGCCCCGCAAATGATAAGACCTTTGCGTTGCTCGGAACTTCATCATCATCGTCGTCGTCATCGTCATCGTGTCTCTCCGTGTCAGAAGGTCTCTGTGGCATATGACCTTCAGGACAGGGTCGTTAGCCCTATGTCTAAACCCCAACGTGGAGACAGGAGAATCACGCTTCGTCTAGTCTCAACCCTTTCACCCGGTGGGCATTGGTGGCGGGTACAGGTTTCCCACCGGTATTGCCTTAGGGGTCACAGAGACGCGCGAAACGTCTCACCAGGATAAGGGTGATGACCACGTGCACGTAGAAAAAGCGGTCTTGTCTCCGGTTGGAGACGTAAAAACAGGGCTCTCAGTGTATTTCATTCGCCTTGCTATATGGCAAGTAAAAAAATCCTTTTCTATTTACAGACTCCAGGTTATGGGACTGCAGATTAATCTCAGTGGAGAGTGTGACGCATAATTGTAAGCTACTTTGTTGTGAGCTGCCTGATGGTGTCATCATGAGAGTTCCTGTAGGATATCACGTACACATGACAAGGGATGTTGAAGGTATACTTTGATAAGTCAATGTTTGCGTAAAAATTCGACCAGGAATAAGGTAGACGAAGAACCACTTTGTGGATGTGCTACCTCCAAATCATTATTAAATTTATTTATTTAAAGATTGTCAAGGGTGTTTAATAGCAAAAAGAAAAAATTATCTGTTCATGCGCTTAATTGCAATAGGGTTGCGTTGTTTTAGAAAAATCCAAAGAAGGAAAATGAAAAAAGCAAACAAGGAATTAATTGGGCTAACTAATAAACTACAGTCGAACCCCGCTATTTCGAACTCGGTTAATTCGAAGTCCCCGCTATTTCGAAGGAAGATCGAATTCCCTTGGATTTACCCTTATGTTTTCAGTCATTACTATCTGCTATTTCGAACTCGGTATTTCGAATTCCCCGCTATTTCGAACTCACCGTTCTTTCCCTACACCTTAAATCAACCCGGTTAGTTTCGAACTTGTCGAAAACAGAGTACGTACATAAGAGCACAGCTGGAAACGTATTGCATTTTATTTGAGCTCGAACAGAACATTCAAAGATTTTTCAATGCAACAGCGTCTGCTGATTTATCCGACATATAATTACTGTATTTTTATTTAATCAGTGTCTTTCTTCATACAGTACTACATTTTATCAAAAAATGATTCATTGTTACCAATTTTACGCTTCCCCGGTTATTTCGAAACCCCGCTATTTCGAACTTTTTTTCCATTTCCCTTGGGACTTCGAAATAGCGGGGTTCAACTGTACTTCATGAATAGGGTGCATTCAGTTGCGGCAGAGGCGTTTTCTTTAGTCGTAAATCAACTGCAAATGCGACGGCTGAAGGCGAATGTTGCAAATGAATGCGCGTTATACTAGTGCGTTACTCCCCATTCCAAATAAATTCCTATTTTGCCTTTTTAATTTTTTCATTTTTCTTTCAGCATTTTCAAAGACAACGTTATTACAATTAGGTGTATCTCATAAACATATCTGGTTACAAACATATTAGGTGAATATGCCAACTGAAAAACTGTCGGGAATTCAAGATTTTTTGTGGTTCTCTAGCTGGCACAATACGATTAGTCCCTCATCATACTCAGGGATAGTTGATCGAGCTAGATAATGCCTTTGTCATCTTTGGTTTACGTCGCACCCAGCTGCCACACCTGAAAACTACCGTGATTAGTCATGTAATAGTTTTTTTTTTTTTTCAGGTATGAAGATCAGCCGTCCATACACAGCGGTTCTACCATCTTTGCAAATTAGTGCAACGGAAAGAGAATATGACGGCAGGCGCTTCTATTTAATGATTAAAATCTACCCTGATGGAACACTTACGCCCACATTGACTTCCATAGTAGCAGGTCAGTTGATTTACAGACCTAAAGTTCTAAATTGCTTGAGACAAGGTCTGTCTGAAATCTCTGAAGTGATTCATCTACATAGTGCAGATTTAATGGCATTAGAAAGTGTTGGCTGGATTTTTAGCTAGACAGATAGCTCACAAAATTTTTATTTCTTTCGCACTGTACGTGGCTATCAATCATGTGCCTTGTAATTTTTCAAAAGCGAGTGCCAGTGTTTCGTGAAATTTTCAAAATATATAATATTCAGATAGGAAACGTATTGGGAAAATACAGGGTAGCCGAGTCTTTTAAGAATGACTCCGAGACTTTTGAGTGATGGAGCTTTTTAAATGATAACAGTTGTTAGAGAAAATGAAAGGAAAAGAGGAGGCGGGCTAGCCCGCTTGCCGAGATCTTGGCTCGAGCAACAAACCAGCCATCCTTCTTATATAAGCATAACGAACATTTAATTGAGTAAACGAGGCTTGAGCCGAGCCAACCCTGGTAAAGCGCGCGGATCACCCAACTAACCGTGCTGACGAACCTTATATAAACAGGCCCTAAATTCCTTTGCTTTTGTCGACTGTCTTTGTTGAAGAGGAAACGTAACTGTATTTGAAAACAAAGGAGGCATCGTTAATCAGTGTTTTTCCTCGTTTGTATAAGGACATTCGTTTACTTGGTATTTCTTGTTATACTGTGTAGAACAGCTTAAAACCTGTTTGGTCATTTTACAGGTGATATTCTTCAACTTAGCGATTACTCTGGAGACTTTGAAGAATCCCGACTTAATGAAGCAAAGGAGATAGTTCTTATTGCGGCCGGAACAGGTATAAGGCAAGACATTTAGTGAGATTAGTTCTCCATGGCCACTTGTCATTCATCCTTCAATGAAATATCACAACTTCAGAAGGGGCGACATGACCCACTCCTCCCCCCCCCCCCCTAAACCCTCACGAACCCCCACGAATTATGTCTCAACCCATTTTGTTTTGGTTTCCTTGAGACGTTTTTACTGGACGAGGTTTTAAGCCCCTTGTTCAGGCGTCATTGAAAGTGTTCAAGTGTTCAAACCCGCCTTAAGTGCCCCCCAATAACGCCCTGCGTGCTGGTAACACGCCCAACCTGCAACCCGAAGACCGGTCTGCCCTCATACCTCACAAACCTCCCCATCACGAAAAGGCAATGGAAGGTATTTTGCCTCCATAAGTAAATACCTCTACATTACTACCGAGAATACAAAGATATTTGTTATCTCACACCAGATATAATTGGATGCCTTACTATTGTGCTAAGCAATGATTGTTTTTTGTTGGACTCTTTTCCGCAGGATTCACACCAATGGTAAGACTTGTTCGACAGACAGTATTGATGCAGTCGTCAGATGAAAAGTAAGTAGCTGCAGTACTAGTAATGAATACACTGTAGGGTGTCCTCGAGTGCAACATCTTTCGGAAAATTATAACAGTCAATAAGGTTCAACCTGTACATTTTGTTGACAGACAGCCGTCCGTTGTACTAGGCCTAAAGTTCAGGCGGAATCTCCACCGAAGAGTACCGTAACGCGATTTAGAATAGAGCTAATTGAACTCTTAAATAGATCAAAGCCTCAGACGAAGGAAATCTTGTTGCTGTACTTTTACTCCGTCTGCTTTGCAAACAGTTTTGTTATTTTGTTTATTGTCTGTATGTGTTATGTATTTTGTTATGTCAGCCTGAGAAAACAGCCGACGCTCCGTGACGTCACCACTGGTTTCCCCGGAAAATGACGTCTGAGAGACGATCGCAGAAATTCCTTACTGATGACGCGTCTCTAGTACATGTACTTCTGATTGGTCTTGCCGCGTGGGAAATTTGCTTGTACCAGTCAGAAGCACCTCCTGATCTGGGTAGTGACGCGTCAACAGTATGGAATTTTTGCGCTCAGACGTCTTTTAGCGGGGAAACCAGTCAGCTGGCATCGCGAAATGTAGGCTGTTTTCTTAGGCTATTATTATGTATATGTGCTAACCTAAGCATTTTCTTTAAATGAAAACGTTCCACCTTCCCTCCTCCCCCAGTGTCATGTAACACCCCTCCCACCAAGGTAACCGCTGTCGGTTGAGAGTTTCGACCGTATTTTCTCTGCTGGCGAGACTTACACCATCTCTAAACTCACCGAGTGTTTGTCCGTGTCCTTCGTGTTCTCGAGGTCTTTTTCCGGGAGCACCTTGGAGTTTTCACCGATGAAACGTTTAATTTTACAGATCGGTCAAACTCTTGTTTGCAAATCGTCAAGAGAAAGACATTTTGTGGAAGCAGCAGTTGGATGAGCTGGCTGAAACTGCTGGCCAGAGGTGAGAAATTTATCCAAGTAGTGACCGGAACTAATTCGACAGTGAAATAGTTTTGCAAATCTTTTCTTTATTAGCTTCGAATTTCTTCGAGAATTATGTTTCATTTGAAGAGGTTTGTCTTACACTGGGTCAAGTGTCTTCTATGGTATCCAGCGAATTCAACAACTTACCTGCAAGTAGTTATAAATCACACGATTTTGTTGTTTGTTGTTATTGTTGTTTTTTCATTTGCTCTCAGATTTCAAGTGTTCTACACAATATCCCAGCCCACCCCCGAGTGGGACGGTTACGAAGGTCGTGTTTCCATGGAGATGCTCTTGGAGATTTTACCCCCTCCCCCTACTGCTGGACATGAACGGGAGTTGCTGATTGCTGTGTGTGGTCCCGATGCCTTCACACATCACATGGTCAGGTAAGAGGCCTATAATTTCTTAAATGGGGAAAGCTGCAGTTGATCTACCGACGCGACCACTGGTTTTCGCGCTAAACGACTTCTAAGTTAACGAGAGAAGAAATACAAAACTGATGACGAGTCACTACCCACATCTAATTCCTCTGATTAGTAGAAATTTGCTTCATCAAATAAGCACTACCCGATCTGAGTAGTGACGGGTCATCAGTATGGAATTTCTTTGCTCGTTTCTCAGGCGTCATTTCGTTGGGAAACCAGTGATGGCGTCGCGAAATCTCTGCTGTTTTGTCAGGTACAATAGACCTTTTTACCGATACTGCAGCCATATTGAATTTATTAGATTTAAGGAGTATTGTGGGATGCCCAGGGAGCACTTGCTCAGTATTTACGCGCGCTTTTCGGGCCAAAAGAGAGCTTCAATGTATATTTCTCGGGAAAAAGGCGATCATTATTACATCCAAACACGGCACAACGATCTTTTTTTCCTATTACAATCTTTTTCTAGGAAAACTTAAAGAAAAATTGGCCCGAAAAGCGCGCGTAAATACTGATGCGAGTATATCGGATCGTGCTCTTGCCCCTGGGCATCCCATGATACTCCTTAAATCCAATTAATTCAATATGGCTGCCGTATCGGTAAAAAGGTCTATTGATCAGATGGCTATTTTCTTTTCCTTTTTCGTACTCTACAATTTATAAAGAAACCTTAAGGGAAGTTATGTGAACATTTTTTGTCAAAAGCCTTTATCATGTGCCAATCATTATCAACTTCCGATAGCTTCAGATGGCCCAGAAAAATTGCAAATCCACATATAAGAACTTTTTTCTATTCTTTTATGAATAATTAAGGCTAAACTGTGTTTAAAAAAGTTCTTCTCTGGTAGTGAACAATATACTTGGTGCTTTCCCTTACAGCATGCTGAAAGACCTCAGTTACAGAGGAAAGATGATCCATGCATTCCTCGGCTAATAATTGCTTAGCGTCAACACCGCATCATCCGAAGCTGTAATTCGATTCAGCGAACATGTGAGGAAAGACGTAGGACCAGCCTTGAGTGTGTACTCACGCGCGCATGTTTGTAGTATGGTTACCGTGTCAACGTAAGAAACTCATCAAGATTTTCTTTCGTGTATTTACCGTTTGAATGCTTAAAGTGGGCGCCAGTCGTTTGTCTCTGGTTGAAATTTATGTTCATGGATGTTATCACGTGTGAATCATGCTGGAGTGGGTAAAGTAAAGGAACGAACCACGCTCACGTTACAGACAAGTTTCACAAAGTGATGCCGGGCAGATGTCTGATGGCTGTTTCCTGGTTGTATTTCTCATTAATGAAGGCCTGTTAGGGAAAATTCGGACAACTAAGCGTCATGGTCTTGAAAAACGACCTGGGAAATGGCGACATGAAATGGTGGTAAACGAGTCAGACGGCAGACCGCTACCATAGCGACGAGTCCAAATACAATGGTAAAATACTGACAGCGACATGGCTTTTTTCTTTCTTTCTTTGAAACTTCAGACTTATTATTCAATAAATTTAATATGGCTCCTCTAAGACCTAGCTACAACCGCGGACTCTTAAACTGCATGCAACGGATTTGTTGAAGCTCTTGGCTGATTATATCCGCCAACGTCCGTGATTACATAATTAGACAACAGATCACATGGAACATCACACGATGGAATGGAAGCTTTTAGGAACACCTATTCTGTTCATTCATTCTCCCCCCCCCCCCCCCAGCCCTTTCAATGGGCTCTTTGTTTTGCGCAAGCATTAAGAACACGCAACAAGCTCTTTCTTGATCGGCCGACGCCTTCGCGCACCTGTTGACTGCCTTTGTAAAGGGCGCATCCTTGCTGGACGAGGGTTTGTCTATTTACTTTTAAAGTTGTATTATTTATGAATTAACGTCCTTCGCGAAAAACGTCTTTCTGTCGTCTTCGTCAGTGTTGTACCTTATATTTGCACAGAATTTAAAGACATTCATAAAATGTACATATTATAAAACTTCAGTGCCGGGTATTTGAATAGAGATTAGACAGGTTAAAACTAACGTTTCTTTATTGCAAAAAGATTTAAAGCACCGACAAAATATTGTTAATAAACATATTTTGGTTACAAAATATGACACTTACACACTGGTCCTTTAAAAGGCCATTTCGAGTTCCAAAATCCTTGCTTTCAAAATGAGGCCAAATGAAGAAACCTTCCCCTAAAATGAGGGGGTTTTTGAAAGAAAATTTATTTCATAATCAAGATGTCTCACTTGAGGCAACTCGGAATTGGCCTAGGTTCCCTTTATTCTCTACTCCAGAAACTATAGGGAGATTGGGAACAAGCTTTCGGCGCAACGAGTTGTGGGATCGTTTTGGTGGACAGGCGTTACTTATAACTGGTTAATGGTTGCCTTGGATACCATCCACCCAAACGATACCAGACATCCTTGCACCGAAAGCTTGTACCCATTCCCCCAATAGTTTCTGGAGTAGGGAATTTTTAAAAACTCGTCTCTTCGGGTTGATTTCCATTGTCGAGTAATTTTTACGTGTGTACCTGCGTAAAATTTACGTTCGCCCTCCCCCCCCCCCCCCCCCCAAAAAAAATAGAGGAAATGCAAGAATGGTCGCTCGTAAGCCTAGGAGTTGAACCTCGCTCAACTTCTCGTTTAACCTTAGCACTTTTTCATCTTGCCTCTATTTTTATCATTTACGTGATTAAAATTTGCGTGCGTTAAGGTGCGTAACCAAAAACGCGTCAGTCGAAATCAACCTTTAGTTACCAATAGTAAAGGTATAAAATCCTTTGTGTAAAATTGTATACAAGAGTATATCAAGCTTAGACACGAAATAAAACATACTTTCTGTTAAAAATAACAACTTGTCAGCCCCATGAGTTACTTCAAGTTGGAAAGGGCAGGGCAAACGATTGGAACACGCCCCAATCAAACAAAAACGGGGGAGAACATAATTTCATACATCGTCTGAGTTGTTCAATCTTATCATATAGTAATGGGAGTCCTCTAATAGGCCATTTTACAGTTTTGGATGGAAGCGAGGCTGAGGGTGACCTTGTTTTGATACAAACCTTCCTGTTTTATTATGTAAATCAAGTTACTCTATGCTTACTAGTATTTTTCAAGAACACTTTTTCATAACAAAGCAAAGAAGGTTTGTATCAAAACAAGGCCACCCTCGGCCTCTCTTCCATCCATAACTGTAAAATGGCCTATTATTCCTAAAAAGGCTTCTAAAACTTTCCGCTCAATACTGTCACTACTGTTAATGAATGATCTTGGGCAAATAAAAAAATTATGCACGCACAGAGCTCTATACATGTATTTCACAAAAGACTTGCGTTCATTACCTAAGCCTAGATCTCTATTTGAAATGAGATCAAACCAAAGTGTAGCCTTCGTGGAAGGTGCAATAAAAGGGGAGGGGAAAGGAGGAGTGCGAAAAGGAAAATGGAACTCCTCCACCCACCATTTTCCTTAACAAAACCGATAAGGTGAATTGTCAATAGGTGACCAACACAAGTAAGGGGCGCTCCTCTCCATGGATGAATTTACTTTGTTTCTCTGAAACTGTCGAGTCCAGAAGCTTTTTATCAAATGATATCATAATTGAGTAAAACGAACAATTTTACTGTTGTACGTTGTTCAGCAAACACGAAAAATGAAATGAACGAAACGTTTTGATCCTGCCCTATCAAACAGTCAAGTCGCTTCTTGAATGGCGCAGTTTTCATCTTCGACAGCTTATATAATACAATACTGGATTATTCATGATGTTTAACAATATACAAAAGTGTATAAGTTAAAATACAAAAACGAGACGATAAGAAAATAACAAAATACATCATGAAAAGGAAACACAAGGTCTACCCTATAACAATTCCGAAATAAGAATGAAAATACGTTAAATTATTACCTATCACTGTTTATATATTCACAGATTTAAAAAGGACTTTAACTTCGATTTTAACTGTTTAAAAGATTCTGTTTCTAACAGACAGCTTGAAAGATCCTGCTTCCAGAAGACAGCATTTCTGTCGATGCCTGCATTATGGTTGTTTCTCTATTATTTATGAGATTTTACATTTATTCTTGTAAAATTCATAATAAAGAACTTACTCTCTTTTGCCAACCAAATAGAAATTAAATACCAGCGAGAAAATCTCTACAATCAGTAAACTCTATTTAAAAGCTGTTATGAGATCATGTAAGATACTATTAAAGAAATTTAGTCAGTTGTACAGCCAGACTATGTTTCTCCCTAATGCACGCCAATAAGTTACTCATTGTGACTTCTCCAATCAGAAATTTGATAAGGAGGTTCTTATAGCAGGTCCCTTTCCTTCTCTGCCCAATCTCCTCTCTCTTTTTCCCTCCTTTCCCTTCGCATTTCGACGCCTACCAGGCAAGGCTAACCAAAGTGAAGTGGCTCGTGTTTATGGACGCGATTGTGCCGGTTTGAGGCGAGCGTAAAGATCACGATAGACGCCTAGCAGGAATCACTCAAAACGAAAGGAGTGCCGCCCATTATTAGAAGTCTATACAAGTTTGACGCCTTGACTAGCACACGACTAGTTCTGGCTAGAACCTGCCTACTACTGGTCCTGCTTATCCCTCCTTGCGCACTCAGCGCCCAGCTCAAGCTTCACCTTTAACTAATCAAAATGGCGCCTGCACTGAAAAGTAGGATTTTTACCACTTTGCGGTTTCACTGAGGATCCCAGGTATATACACATATGTACAGCTGTTATAGCAGTTGAAAGGTAAGCACTTACTAAACATTGGTGTCAAGTTAAATGATTTGATTACTCAGTTCACGGGTTCTTTGTTTCCGTAGCTCCTTCGTCATCTGCAGAAGTGCTCTTATCAAAGGCACCTGCAAATAGAAAAACGGATCATGACGGTTCACTTTCGCGTTTATTCTTGCACGATTTGTTTTAGCCATCAGTCAACATGCCTTTTTTCCGTTGCTTGTTACACGTATATTGTACTTGAAAGTCTTTAACACAGATTCTTTTGAAAAGTCAAACCGGTCGCAAGACTTTTATACTCGCAGGAAACCGCATTCATACGTTAGAAATAAAAGGCCCACCGGACCACTTTCATCTTACATGCTATTTGGTTATAATTTCCTCTGTTTTACATTTGCATACTTATCATATGTCATGAAGCAGAAGATTGATATCCAGGAGCGTAGCGTCCATATACACACACACGCCCGTGCGTACATGAACAGCTAAAACTCATGGAAACACTGTTTTTTTTTTGTTATTTCCTGAAAAAGCATTTTTTTATCATTAATTCGGGATGACTGATACATTTTTGCACTATAGTGGTGTGTTTGTGTATTTTCCTTTATATCCTCTTATTATTCCATAACACTGACAGCCTCACTGGCCTTTTCCCCGTAAACACTTTACCTATTATAAAACCCAAATGATTGATTGATTAATTGCTTTCTTGAGGGCAAACTGAATTTTACGACTTCCCCGGGGAACTAGCAAAATAAGACGCGGTTGATGACAAAAACCACCCCGTTAAGCACACGAAAACGGCAAAGGAGTTGTTGCTCTTTGCGCATTTGCCGAGAAAAATATCTGAATAAAATAGAAATAACGAAATCAAATGCTCTTTCAGCTGCCTGGGCTAGATTAAGTACCCACGGGATCTTCCACTCTGCTTGTTAACTCCCGCCCGCTTTTAATTATTCTGTCGCACTGAGCTTGGTCTGGTTCCCCCGGAAGAATTTGTTTTAAAACGCATGCAACGCTTTTCTTTTTGTCGGGTACACCCTCAAGACAACGTATGTTTTACGCTTACTTTTCTTCTCTATGACTTAAAAATTTTATCGCTTTCTATGTTTTCATTTGATTTAGTCAATTTCGTTATTGTATAAACAGGGGCCCGCTTATGAAAAGTCAAGTCCAGAAAACTTTTCGGGCCCAAAAAGCTGTTTTATGTTTGCCGTCTTTGCATTCAAGATCAAAGTGTCATTAATTTTGAAATCGATACAATGAAACTATCGGTTACTCAAAAGAGTGATGAAGCGAAACTGGCCGATATGTGAGCTAGGAACTGTGCTACTAACTATTAAACAGGTTTTGATTTCAAAATTTGCCTTCGAACCCGACAAGTCATCGGGCCTTTCGAGAAACGGGCCTCAGATCGGAGCATGCTGTACCAAATATTCTTCAAAAGCGTAGTAAAAGGGGTTCAAAAACGCATTGAATTCAGAAACTAACGAAACATTAACTCCCGTAATATAACTTTTAAAACCAAGCAATTCACTTCACAGATTTTGACTCAAAATAGCTAAAAAAAACCTAAAACGGTATTCAAAATACAAACCTTTAAATGACACATCATCTCCAATCAGCATAAACGGCGCCCACAGCCTGACGTCAGAAAAGTTATTCTCCCTCATCCACTTCATGGCCTGGTGAACCGATTCACTTGCACTTTCACCATGAACAAGGTGCTCGTAAAAACGATTCATGAACTGCATAGTAGCTTCGTCTTCTATAGCCCACAGTGTTGCCAGCACGGCGCGTGCACCTGATGCTAGAAATGCTCGAGCAATTCCAACAACTCCCTCAGCTTTAATCTGGCCTCTTGCACTGTGACAGCAGCTGAGAACAACCAGCTTGGCTGTCAGTCGAACTTTTGAAATTTCAGCCATTGTCAATAAGTAGTCTTCTTCGTGAAGAGTACCGCACGAGCTTATAGGAGAAAGAGCGATTTCTCCACGTTCGGCATCACCATGAGCAGCAAGGTGAATGAGACTTACTGACGGCATTTTTTTTAGGACTGTCTGCTTTCTTGCATCATTTCCCACCAAAGGCTTAACACCAAGTAGTCGCCCAATCATCTGTGCTTCCTTTCTTGCCCAAGGTAATTGTTCTAATTTTAGAAGTTCTCCTTGGTAGTATACATCACGAACTTCTGGGTCTCCTACGATCAGCGCACCGGTTTCACTATGGTAGTCGGCAGAACCGAGCTGAATCAACCTTAGAGTCGTCAAAGAAGGGACAATACGAATCCTCTTTGTATCTGATAGGTACTTTTGTTCTTCCTTTATTTTGTCAGTCGTTAATGCAGCAAAAGGAATTCTGTACAAAAGGGGATCAGGAATAATGATGATTTCTAGTTCCTCAAGTAAATCAGCCACAGGAGCAACGATCATGTTGTAACCATCAGCCAGGGTTGGAGTGTATTTATCCTCTTCCACCAAACGCAAAGTTGCAGTGCCGCCCTCCTGAGGTGCATGGCATTTAGCAAAGGGGCTTACGTATGAAGAGAACAATGATCGATCTTCGCATTGTTCTTGACGCAATTCCCGAGAACCACAATTTTTTTCATTTCCAAACACTTGATCTGCACTTTCTTTCAGTTTCGTTTGTCGAAACACCACACTTTTGTTTGGCTTAAGAATCCAAAAATACATATTGTCATCGAAACAGGAAATGTAAAGACAAGAACTAAGTGCATTTTTGTTCATAATGTTCTCAATACCAATCCATGACTGTGGGTTGACTGATACCTCTTTTTCCACAGAGTACTTATCTGACAGTTTGTCTGCAAGTGCTCTGGACCGTCCAAGCTCAACAACGTAAAGAGCTTCATAATAACTGCCTGAGGCAATCAACAACCTACAAAGAACAAGGTAAGGCGACACATGCTCATTAAAAAAAGAAATTTTGAATTGCTCTTTTACTCTTAAAAAATCATGCATTTCTTCGCACTTCTGAATGCTTCCAAACAGATTTTGCACAACTTCATCTATGTTTCTTCCTTCCCCTAACGCGTTTATAGCAATGGTAAGGTGGCTGCTAAACTGCATTTCGATGTCTCCTATTTCGTAACCTATCTCAAGTGCTTTATGAGCAAATTCTTTACCCTTCTCGTGACACTGAAATCTTTGATAAATTTTTCCCAGATTTAAGTATGAAACTCCAACACCACGCTTGTCTCCGATTTCTTCCTTGATAGTGAGTGCTTTTTGCGTGTATTCTTCAGCCTTGGTATGTTGACCAAAATATTCGAACACAGTTCCTAGATTTCCGTATTGCTTTGATTCTCCTTCTTTGTCACCGATTTCGTTGCTGATCACTAGTGCCTTTTTAATATATTCTTCAGCCTTGGTGTATTGACCAACAGATTCAAACACAACTCCTAGATTTCCGTAGGCAGCCGCTTCTCCTCGTTTGTGACCGATTTCTTTTGCGATAAATAGTGCTTCTTTAAAGCATTCTTCAGCCTTGTTATATTGACCAACAGATTTGAACACAGTTCCTAGACTTCCGTAGGCAGATGCTTCTCCTGATTTGTCACCGATTTCTTTCCCGATCACTAGTGCCTTTTTAATGTATTCTTCGGCCTTGGCATATTGACCAACAGATTGGAACACAGTTCCTAGATTTCCGTAGGCAAATGCTTCTAATTTTTTCTCACCTATTTCTTTGCTGATCATTAGTGCCTTTTTAAAGTATTCTTCAGCCTTGGTATATTGACCAACAGATTTGAACACAGTTCCTAGACTTCCGTAGGCAGATGCTTCTCCTGATTTGTCACCGATTTCTTTCCTGACCACTAGTGCCTTTTTAATGTATTTTTCGGCCTTGGTATATTGACCAAGAGATTGGAACACAGTTCCTAGATTTCCGTAGGCAAATGCTTCTCCTTGTTTCTCACCTATTTCTTTGCTGATCATTAGTGCTTTTTTAAAGTATTCTTTAGCCTTGGTATATTGACAAACAGATTGGAACACAGTTCCTAGATTTCCGAGGGCAGATGCTTCTCCTGATTTGTCACCGATTTCTTTTTTGATCACTAGTGCTTTTTTAAGGTATTCTTCAGCCTTGGTACATTGACCAACAGATTGGAACACAGTTCCTAACTTTTCGTAGACGGACGCTTCTCCTGGTTTGTCACCGATTTCTTTGCTGATCACTAGCGCTTTTTTAAGGTATTCTTCAGCCTTAATATATTGACCAACAGATCTAAACACAGATCCTAGATTTCCGTTGTCTAATGCTTCTCCCTTTTTGTCACCGATTTGTTTCCGGATCACTAGTGCTCTTTGAACGTATTCTTCAGCTTTGGCATATTGACCAACAGAGTAGAACACAGCTCCTAGATTTCCGTAGTCTGATGCTTCTCCTTTTTTGTCACAGATTTCTTTTCTGATCATTAGCGCCTTTTGAATGTATTCTTCAGCCTTGGTAAAATGACCAACAGAACAGAACACAGTTCCCAGATTGGCGCAATCTGATGCTTCTCCTCTTTTGTCATTGATTTCTTTCCTGATCACTAGTGCTTTTTGAAAGTATCCTTCAGCCTTGGTATATTGACCAACAGCCTGAAACACTGTTCCTAGATTTCCGTATGCAGATGCTTCTCCCTCTTTGTGACTGATTTCTTTCCATAACACCAGTGCTTTTTGAAGGTATTCTTCAGCTTTGGTATATTGACCAACAGATTGAAAAACAGTTCCTAGATTTCCGTAATCTGCAGCTTCTCCTTCTTTGTGACCTATTTCTTTTCTGATCACTAGTGCTTTCTGAAGGCATTTTTCAGCCTTGGTATATTGACCAACAGATAAAAGCACAGTTCCTAGATTTCCGTAACATATTCCAACTCGGCGATTGTTTCCAGTCTCAATCATGATGCTGAGTGCCTTCTCGTAAAACTCTTTTGCTTCCTCGTATTTGCTTCTTTGATAATAGATCCCTGCTAGGTTAAGTAATATTATCCCTTTTTCTTCTATTTGGCCGCTACCGTGTAGTGTCAAGTGACGTTTTTTCTCACATTCTATCGCACTGGTCTGATCGTACATAACAGTATAGCTATCAAGAAGTTTATGGTATAAATAGATAACAAGTGGTGTGGTAAGTTCTTTGATTGTCTCTAGGGCTTTGCCGTTAAGGAGCACCAAACATTCTTTGAAGAACTCTACTGCTTTTATAATACGTCCAGTGTTAAAAAGGAACGTTGCAACGACTGCACCAATTTGAATGTTCTGTAGAATCTCCGGGATGTTGTCCATGACGTTTTATTCTTAGCCTTGAGAAAAAAATATTTAAAGATTAAGATTGTGGAAAAAAGATTGTTAACGTGCTATTAACTGAACAGTTAAACTTCTTAGGCAAGATAATCAAACTTTCATGTACGATTTTCTGAGGTAATTCACGATTATAAGTGTTGGACTATCATTTCTTTCATCTATTCTATACTTGTTGAATCTGCAAATGCAGGTTAACTAAATAAATTGAATATTTGGCACAAATAGGATTTTTATGTTTCATGGCGATTCACGTGTACTATCATAAGCTTCAAGTCACGTTGCGTCTTATCTCTTTTGTAAGAATATGCCATAAGTATAACCTCAGATAACGATAATTATTCCATATAGAGTTTATTTCACATTTTATCTGGGCAACGACCAATCAGGCCACTAGGGCGAGCCACGTTTTTCAGACCTATTCGGCTATCGCTCCACTGCCATTCTGACTTGACGTCCGACAAGTACAGTTCACAATTGTCATGCCCGCCTCCTCCCCGCGCCTTTCCTCGATTTTTCTTGGATTTTTGTTTTTTTCTTGGGATTTTTGTTTGCCCCCACCTTTACTGGTCCAGTTACCTTTTCTCCTCTGAAATAAATTGTTTGTGATTTAAACTGTTATTTTTCTATTAAAAGCGGCTTTGGGGATTCCCCCATAGCCATTAACTCCATGAGGTGTGTGACTGTTTGATAATTACCAGACCAGTAAACGAGCTCGATCAATGCAGCGCCAAATAATTAGCAGTAGGGTATATCTGGGTTTACAAGAAGGCATGAAAACATTAATAGTTACATCGATCAGCTTGTAACCTACTGTTTACCATCATACACCGTAATGATAAGAAATCTGGTCAATAAAACTATTTCAGTCACAAGCTTTTAAAATCGGCACACCCAGGTTCTCTCCTACTCCTGACTCATTCCCCAGGCTGTTTGATATCTTTACTTACTGTTTGCGATATAAAACACTTACTAAACCTTTTAAACAATAAACATATCTCCGCGCGGCCATGTAAAATCCTCTGTACATTATTCATTCAAAATAGTGGCTCCAATCCCCCGGCTAATAGACCTTTTTACCGAAACAGCGGCCATATTGAATTTATTAGATTTAAGCCGGTGTATTATGGGATGTCCAGGGGGGACTCGCTCAGTATTTACGTGCGCTTTTCGGAAAAAAAGAAACAGCAAACACGGCACAACGATCTTTTTTCCCATTACAATCTTTTTCTAGAAAAACTTAAAGAAAAATTGGCCCGAAAAGCACGTATAAATACTGACGCGAGTATATCGGATCGTCCTCATGCCCCCTGGGCATCCCATAATACTCCTTAATTCCAATTAATTCAATATGGCCGCCGTATCGGTAAGAAGGTCTATTAACAATCATTCCATGAGCGTGCGTTGGATATGTGATGGTAAATAGAGAGCTTTTAAGCAACAAAGACGGCGACGGCTACGAAAACGTCACTTAAAAAGTGAACTCGCGCTGCTTCAAACTTTATCGCCCTTATTCCATCTCGTTTACCTCGTCAAATGTTGGCAGTTGTTGTGGAGTTGAATTCTTAAAGACTGTGTTAAAATTCACGAAAAGAAAAAGAACTTTGCTGTTTTGTGTTTCCGTCCTAGACAAAACGTGAAATTAGGTATTTTCAAGTTAGATAGTCGTGCAAGTCGTAAAAAAAGCGTGATGCACGGGCAAAGTTGTTGTTTTGCTAATTTTAGCCTCTTGCCTTTTGTCGTTCTCGTTGCCGTCTTCGTCACTGTTAAAGCTCCCTTAATTTTCATTTTAAATATCACAAAACGACCGGATATTAATGTAACTTCCAGTGAACTTAATTGAATGAAAAATCTGAAAAGGAAGCAGATCACAGGGCAAAAAGGAAAATTTCTCTCATAAAAAGGGAACGTTTGTCAAATGCTCGTGTTCAAATCTTTGTCGAGAATTAAGAATTCAAGGAGAATTAAGAATTCAGGAGAAGTGTTATAATTGTGCACCTGCACATTGCAATTGTAAGAATACTGCGGGAAGCATTCATCGCTATGTATAACAAGGACCGATGTGCTTAAATTATTCTCGACAAGAACAGTTTTCGCGTTCCCTTGCTGTGACTGTGGAATTTGACGCTGGATATGTCGGCCAGACTGCTCGTCAATGTCTTTTTCTTTCTCCACTGATTAGGAGCTACACAGTGCCTCTCATTGTTGGATTCACTTGAGGCCCGCTATGGACTTACGAAAGTGTAAAAGACGTAAAAGCTCTTCAAACAGGCAAAAAATCTGCTAATGGTTTTGAAAACTTACTCCTGCAGCTAGGACTTACAAGCAATTCTGAAAATTTTAAAGGTAATCTTTATTGTTGTTGCTGCTGCTGCTTTTTTAAATACATAATCAGTTCGACGTACGGAAGAATTAAGCTTTTAACTTCTTAAAATTTGGGAGGAAACTTCGGAGATACGTACCATTAAATAATTTCAAACCAAAGTTTGCGGCTTTTTATCGCTGCCGGTATGGTTTATTAAAAAATTAAATTTCGTTTTCCATATATAAAAGTCAAACTAAGGTATATGACATAATAACAAGAGCCGATTTTAATGCGAAAGCGCAGTTGAACGGCGCGGCGCATTCATGAAATATTTGTGGTGATTATAATTAAGTTACCTAAAATCAACTCCTATTGTTTTGGAGCAAGGCATAGTTAGAAACATGCTCATCGGTCGTCAACACTTGTAACTTTGATTAGTTTTTTTTAGTTTCATGTGAATAACAAGGTGAGAATATTTCTTGGTCGATTCATGTCCCGTTAGGAAACAAAAATTTAATTGCTGAAACGTCTTACTAGGTGCTTGTCCTTAAAAACAGTCCAACAGTTCTAGTTAATCGAGAATTCGAGTTAAGAAAAAGGGCGTCACATTCAAAAATGGTGGAAGACGAGGGACGATTCCCACTGAGAAAGTTCTGAGGAAGGAGAAAAGGGTAATGTATGCAAAGATGATGAAAATGGGAAGAAACGTTTTAATCGTATCAATCGATTGAACAGTAAAATAGCTTCCTCGTAGGCAAGTAAAACAGAAAACCGGGAGAAAAACAACATAATATTTTTATCATCTCGCGAGGCAGAATAACTTGTTGGCGTGAGTTTCCTGTCATAAAGGCGACAAAATCATTTTTCGTTGCCTCGCTAAACACAAGCTAACAGCTATTTTAACTGCATTTCCGGACTCTTCCGCCTTTATAAAGCTAAAATTTTCTCAGTGAAAACCCTTGCAACAGGTATCTATGAAATTTGTCTCGTTTGACTCGCTCATCACTTTGTTTCTGCTTAAAACGTTAAAACAACTGTTTCAAATGGAATTTATGCCCTGAATGAATACAAAACTTTCTTGCTTGAAAGCATAGTTCTAAGCGCAGTCTTTACAGCGTGTTGTAGTTCTGGCTCAAATGGATTTAATCAAGAAGTCTGGGCGTGCCGCCTGAAGATCGTTAGACGGAGAAGTAATCCCTACATATAGAGACTTTAGAACAAGCGCTACATTTGTTCATTCAACTACAAATGAATATCGTCACCTCAAGCCTGGGCGTGCCGCCTGTAGACCGATAGAGGGCGAAAAAATCCTTAGATAAAACGACTTTTCGGTTTAAAGGATTTAGAATGAGCGGTGCATGTATTCATTCACCTACAAATGGAAGTCGTCACCTCACGAAGTCTGGGTGTGCCGAGTAGTGGGGAAAGCACAGAATTAACCTTTTCCTTGCGAGGGAATTTCATTAACTTGCGGGGGAATACATTAACGCCGGAGACGTCATGCATGTCATATAAATAGGACGATGTCATACTTTATTTTTAGCTGGCAAGGAGCAAGTGACGTCAGAATTTCCTAGAGTTGACGTCATCAAAAAATGTTGAGATCATAATCTATAACAGAAAAGTGATTTTTATATAATTAGCTATTTGCTATAGTCTTCTGATTGGATATTGTAGAAACTGTTATGTGTTCAAAATAAAAACAGGCAAATTTTGAACGTGTTACCTTTGCAGATTATACTAAATGAAAAATCTTTAATCAATTAATTATTTTCACTAAAAGTCGGTTATAAACAAAACCAAAACACAGAGGTTAACTGAAAAATCTTTACTTCAAAAGAACGAAAAAGGATGTCAAGCGAATGCGAATTCGTACTAATTTTTCGGGCAAAACATGAAAACGAGGTGGAAGCTCAGCGAAGCTAAAAACTGCCTATCAAGCAAAAATGTCAGTCTTTGTTTACTTGGCTCTGTAGAAATTATTGCACAGGGTATGAAAATTCTATAGAAAACAACAAATGGTTCTAACGTAAACCTTATAACTCTTTTGGTTCTGAAATAAACTCCATTCTAGTAACTAAAGAGTCACATCTATTAAAAAAGTACTTTAGGAATAAGAAGTGCGATCGCCTAGCAACACATGTCTTCTTATTTAGCGCTAAAAATCGGATATGTAAACAAACACACACACACACATACACAAGATGGAGCTAAAACTCTCTATTTCAATTTTGACTTACCATTACAAAAGCGTTTTCTCCGTTGTATCTCGAGGAAACGACTAACTATTGAAGTCTCAGCACTTGATGAGCTTATGGTCTTGTCAATTCACGCGACTTTAGTCAGTTAATTATGCGGGTTACAAGCCTACAGTTGCATACAAATTGCCTCCACAGTAAAATCCCCAAGGGAGAAACTTGACTTATTATTATAAAAACACAAACAATATTAACAAGGATCAATTAAAACACACGACAAATAAATTGACAAGACACGAGATACAGTTGTAAAAACTCTATTCAAAACCAGTGACAAAAAGAGTCAAATACAAAGCGATTTGAAAGGGATGGAAATTAATTCTCTTCTTCCTTCTCCACTTTAGAAGGGGAATAAAAATTGGTTTCCAACGTCTTGGCGTTTTTGAGTGTAATTGCTCCACAATCGTGACACCAAAGAAAGCCCTCTTTGATGTAATTTCTCTCATCGGGGATCTGGTGATCGCATATAAGACAAATTTTGTAGTAATCGTGCTAAAAGTATTTAGGACATTTCATGTCCCCTAAACATTAGAGTTCTCGCAATGTCCACAGAGATTTTCAGAGTGAATGGTGGTGGACGTTTCAGGGCTACTACTTTCTGTTTCCTCAATATCGTTTTCAGTGTCGTTGTTGCTCTTTTGGGTGTCTTCATATCCACTACCATTTAGAGAAGCTATCTCCTCCCCGTCTTCCTGTCTATCCGATAAACTTTCTACATTGCTCTCGTTCTCGAAAGTATTTGCGCTATTTCGGTAGTCTTTTTCTTTTTCTATTAAATCGCTCAGCAACTTTTTGTTCTTGATTAAACCTTTATCGATTCCTAACTCCTCAAGTCCATCTAGGAACGTATTCAGCGCACGAGGTTTGGTTACGTCATCGTTATGAGGTAGTAACACATACTCAAGTAGCTCAGCGCTGTCTGTGACGGGAATTATACGTTTATTTCGAAGTAATTGTCCACGGGGAGTCCAGAATAAAATATCTTTGGAAGCGGCCATATTATGTAGCAATTCAGAAGCACGCTTTACCGAAACCGCTTGGGAAAGATGACTCAAAACATCTTTTATTCTTGGTTCTTCATCCTCGCTTTCATCACTAGAATTTTCGTTTTCATCATCCTGTCTCTCGTGCTCTTCATCAACCAAGTTGTAGTGTATCGAGCGACTAAACAGCTTAAATACTCTCACGGAACACAACGAGTCAACGAGCACATGGTTCGGACTAACAGAACAACACGACAGGGGTCACGTGACCCCTAACAAGATCCCAGGAGTGCACATTCCTCCCCCTCAAGTTCCTAAACAATATGTGGCATCTCGCCTTGAACTAAATGTTCATGGGGGCAGGAGGGCTCCATCAGTAATAACGCTGTGGGGTCTTCGGTCCCTTACTGGATATCGTCGCACCGGGGTGGCATGGACTTAGATTGAGTCTTCGGGTGTAGTGGGTGGCTCCAACTCCCCACAGGTTACTTCAGGGCTATTCATATCTGGTACTGCAATCTCCGGAACAATACTTGCCTCGTTGCTATGGCCTGCCCTTTGAGCTGTTGGACTGGGGCTAAGAGGCTCTGTAGTACGAGAAATTAATTAACTACCATTCCATCTTCTAGTTCAACTCGCGCAGACAGAGGGCCGATTTCCTGGATGATAGTTCCAGGGACCCACTTCGACCCCCAGGAGTAGTTTCTGACACTCACGGCATCACCAAGCTTCACTCCGCGTATTCGACTATGCTGATCATGCTGTTTCTTTTGTCTAGACTGAGCCAAATACACCCTTGTCGCTACATCCGGTCGCAGCAGATTGAGGTGAGACCTAAGACTACGTCCCCACCGTAACTGAGCTGGAGATTCACCAGTGGTGCTTTGCGGGGTAATCCGGTAGCTTAGAAGAAAACGAGCCAACTTGTTGTCAACAGAACCGTCACCCTGTTTCTTCATCCATTACACACAGTGGATATCCATCCACTTGGAATGGGCGTCAATGATCAGCAAGAACATCTTTCCCATGAAAGGTCCCGCATAATCTACGTGCATTCGTGACCAAGGGCGGCCCGGCCATTCCCAAGGGTTTAATGGTGAACAGGAGGGGTCTTCTGGTGACTCTGACAAGTAGCATAACTTTTCACCTTCTCTTCTAAATTCGTGTCCATTCTTGGCCACCATACATAGCTCCTGGCTAAACTCTTCATTTTGACTATTCCCGGATGAGTATCGTGTAGTATGTTCAACACCTCTGCTCTCCCTTGAGGGGGTACTATGACCCGAGCTCCCCATAAGAGCCAGCCAGCATTCTTCTCTTCTAATAAAATAGGGCTTCAGGGCTTCGTCTTCTACGTCCGTAGGCCATCGTTGAAGAACAAACTGTAGAAGTTGGGAGAGCACCGGATCGCGGGATGTCCACAATTTTATCCTAGTAGCATCTACTGGGCTGGTGTTGATAGTTTCTAGGAGGTGTACAATGTCCCCTGGGACGGGTGTAGACCCCCGGACATCCAAAACAGGTAGGCGACTGAGTCCGTCGGCATTACCATTCTCAATTCCTGGGCGATACAGCAGTTCATACGCATAAGCTAGCAAAGTCAATGCCCACCTCTGCATCCTGCTTGAGGCCATTAAAGGCGTGGCTTTGTCAAGGTGTTGCAGCCCCAAAAGAGGATTGTGATCTGTGTAAATCTTAAAATGGCGACCATACAGAAATTGGTGGAACATTTTCACAGCAAAAACTACAGCTAGTGCTTCTTTATCTAGGTGACCGTAGTTCCTTTCTGCTGTAGAGAGTGTACGCGAGGCGTATGCCACAGGTCTCTCTGATCCATCTTCCATAACATGGAATAGAACTGCGCCAACACCGTAGGGTGATGCATCACAGGATACCACCAGCTCTTTCTGG
Source organism: Porites cylindrica (assembly GCA_964035525.1). Taxonomy (NCBI): domain Eukaryota; kingdom Metazoa; phylum Cnidaria; class Anthozoa; order Scleractinia; family Poritidae; genus Porites; species Porites cylindrica. The sequence goes on from OZ037775.1 coordinate 28,383,981, forward strand.
GGATGATAATGTACTAGTACGTCTGATGATTGAAGTTGATTTTTGGCTTTATCAAATGCGTCTTGCTGTTCCACCTCCCACTTCCAAACAACATCATTCCTCAGAAAACTATGTAGTGGTTCCAGAATGAACGACAGGTTAGGTATGAACTTCCCATAGACGTTAGCCAAACCAAGGAACGTCTTCAGCTCAGAGGGGTCTTTCGGTGCTGGTGCCTCTTGAATGGCCTTGACTTTTTCTTCAACAGGATGAAGCCCCTCTGGATCAACTCGGTGCCCCAGGCACTCCAAAACTGGCTTCATGAACTGAGACTTTACTGCCTTGAGTCGTAGACCAGCTTCCGAGAGGCATCTTAAAACTTTCTCGATGTTGTCTAAGTGCTCTTCAGTACTGGGACCTGTAATTAGGATGTCATCTAACAGAACTCCAGTTGAAGGGATTCCTTGAAGCAGACCCTCCATGGGTCTCTGGAAAATATCAGGTGCTGGGGCTACCTCGTAAGGGAGACGGTTATACCTGAACATGCCCTTACAGCTGTATGTGTGTTAATCGTTAAAAATTCCTTAGGGTTCTCATCCACAAGCATCTGTTCATAGGCATGGCTTAAATCTAGCTCAGTAAATGTTTGACCTCCAACTAATTTCGTATACAGATCATCAAGCTTGAGGATAGGATGAGCTTACAGTCTCCACAGACTCTTACCGTGCCATCACTCTTCATGACAGGGACAATCGGGGTGGCCTACTCGGAATACTGGACTGGTTCAATGGTCCCTGCCCTTTCAAGTCTTTGCTAGGTCTTATTCAATTTTCTCCCTCGGAGCAGACGGTACTGGTCTGGCATTATGGAAGATAGGGGTAGCCGTGGGGTCAACATGGATTTTGGCCTTTGTCCCTTGTAAAGTTCCAAGCCCCTCCTCGAACAACTGAGCATGTTTTTGCAAAATCTCTTCCAGTCGCTTATTGTGTGACGAAAGTTGTTTGATTATGGGCCAATTCAGCTTGATTTTCTCGAGCCAGTTTCTACCTAGCAAAGCACGCCCCTTGCCGCCTACAACCAAAAGCGGCAGGAAGTATTGAACCCCATCATAACACACATTCACAGAACAAGACCCGTTGGGTTTGACCTATTCCCCGGTATATGTACGAAGGACAATTCCTGACTCTACAAGTTGGGGTGCTTGACCTGCTGAAAAAGGTAGTTGTATAGTTCCTCGCTAATCACAGACAAGGAGGCCCCCGTGTCAACTTCCATTTCCAGGGGTTGCCCAGCAACACTTAGCTGTACTTTGTAGGGTGATGGGTGTTGACTGCCGAAGTTAAACAAGGAATATGCACCCCCACCCTGTTCCTCCCTTGGTGTTTGCATGGCACCTTCAAGAAGATTGGTAGGCTCGGAGTTGCCTGATTTCTGCTCATTAACTGGCTGTGGTTGTTTCCCTTTCTTTTTAGCTGGGCACAACCGAGCTAAATGGCCAACTTTAACACGACAATAGCATTTGGTATCTTTAAAATGATAGCTTTTGGGGTAGTGGTTGCCGCCACAACGAGAGCACTTAACTTCGCTTCCCTTATTAACTTTGACGTCTACTTTGTTGACAGAGGCATCCCTTCCCTGACCGTCTGCCCTCTGTATCTCTGAAGCATCCTTATCTGCTGTTTCAATGTCGAGAGCCAGATCAAGTGCCCGCTTCAATGTTAATTTGGGTTCAGCTAATAATCGGCGCTGTATTCTGATATCACAAACACCACACACCAGCCGATCGCGAAGCATCTCATCTAACGTAATTCGGAATTCACAGTGTTCAGGCAGGTGTCTTAATTCACTTAAAAACATTGCAATGGTCTCACCTGGTTGTTGGGAGCGTTTGTTAAACTTGAATCGCTGAACAGTAGCCGATGGTTTAGGCATGAAATGGTCTTGGAGGAGTTTTGCTAAATCCTCATAGCTTTTATCCTTTGGACCTTCGGGGGCAAACAAACTTCGCACCAGCTTATAGGTTTTCGCTCCTACACAAATCAGAAAAATGGATCTCCTCGTGTCAGGATCTGTGATTTCATTCGCTTCGAAGAAATGGTTTACACGCTCGATTTAATGGCGTTAATCTTCAGTTTCGTTGTACTCCTCCAACTTCCCAAACGTGGGCATGATTCACGTAGACTTCCCTTCCTTTGTCTACCCTGTAGTGGGCGTCCGTACACGTTCCTCGTCGCCAAAAATGTAGTGTATCGAGCGACTAAACAGCTTAAATACTCTCATAGAACACAACGAGTCAACGAGTACATGGTTCGGACTAACAGAACAACACGACGGGGGTCACGTGACCCCTAACAAGTTCCCACGACCGCACACAAGTCTATCTTTCTCTTCATCGCGATAAGTACTGACGGAAGGTAGGCTTCAAATGAGTAACTTATAGTTTCGTATCCTCTTTTATAGCATCAAAAATCCTAAGCTTGTAACAGCAGGTACCAATAAGTCTTGAATAAAACCATCACCCTCTTGAACGAGGATTTTCTTCTTTGTCTTGTAAGGGACATTTCTTTCTCCTAGGTTTACTAGAGCATCCTTATATGGCAACACGTTCCGCTTATTTTCTTCCTTAAGTATATTGTATAAGACTTGGACTAATGCACGTAGTTGTTGTGGACTGGCTGTCCGTAAAGGAAACTGTCGCTGATGAGCTGGACAAATAGCTAAGAGTTGAAGAAAACCACGATTGTTCTAGACAACTTGAGACATTGCGACAAACTGAAACTATGATAGTAGTTTGCATTCTTTTATTGAATGTCGTGGAGAAAAACAATGGAAATTTGGTGGTGGTGGTGGAGGAAAACAATGGAAATGTGGTGGTGGTGGTGGAGGAAAACAATGGAAATGTGGTGGTGGTGGTGGTGGAGGAAAACAATGGAAATGTGGTGGTGGTGGTGGTAGTGGAGGAATGGAAATGTGGTGGTGGTGGAGGAGGAAAACAATAGAATTGTGGTGGCAGTGGTGGAGGAAAACTATAGAATTTTATGGCCTTCAAAACTATATCAATGCGCAACATGCTACCATTTTCTCAGTCTACATTCTGCTCCTGAGAAGTTGACATGAGTTGGTTCTGTTCCGTTTGCGAAAAATCATTTAGTAGAAAGGATAGCATGCAAAGTCACGTGATGTCTAAACACCGCAGTGTTGGTCTTACCCTATTTCAACAGTTCCGTTTTCACAGAAATGTCAGCGATTTCGCTTCGAGCATCCTTTTACCTCCATGATTGCCGGAATGACCGGGTCCGGAAAAACGGCCTGGGTTCGATCTCTATTACAACAAGGTTTAGAGACAATTTACCCTCCCCCGGAGAGGATTGTTTGGTGTTATTCACAATGGCAGCCTGCGTATACAGAAATGCTAGTCGCCATGCCACAAATTGAATTCGTCAAGGGAATTCCTACGGCTTTGGAGCAGGATGCCTATTTGATGTGAACAAGCGGAATTTGATCCTAGTAAAGACAAGCGAATTGTGAACCTCTTTACTCGTGGTTCTCATCATCGCAATCTAAAAGTGATTTATTTCGTGCAGAATCTATTCCACCAGGGAAAGGTAGTCGCAGCATAAGCCTAAACAGCCATTATTTGGTGCTATTCAAGAATCCACGAGACAAATTGGAAATCTTGACTCTTGCCAAGCAAATGTATCCCGGGCAAACTGATTTCTTTTTAAATCGGTACCAAGAGGCTTTAAAAAGACCTTCTGCTGATTGATCTGAAAACTACTATCCAAGATAATTGTTGACTGCGAACAAACGTCCTGCCCAGTGAAGAAGGTTTTCAAGAAAGTATTCCTCAAGAGCTTTTAAAATACTAAAGCAGCAAAATCTTTCGCCTGTCCCACTTCTTCCAGCTATGCAAGAAATACAGGGCAACATGGACGACTTGCTTTCTCGAAAGGATCTTCGGGACGATGAGAAAGCTAGTAAGAGATACTTTCAGTTGCAAAACAGATGCCTGGCTTTTAAAGAACAATTAAGAGCGGATGTCTGTAAATATCGACCAATTTTTGAAACATCCGCCAAAAATCATGTAGACTACCCTAGGTATTCTAGCTATGAAAATATAAATTTTAGTTTCACTGGATAAATATTTTGGCGATACGGCGAATGCCAATTTCGGACGATTGAAGGCCACCGCCAGACCGCTTTTTTGGGCCTGTAGACCGGACTAAGAAAAGAGCACGATTTGAATCGAATTCAAATATCACTCAACCCAAAAAGCTTCTTATCGTATTAAACGAGTTTTAATACACATTTTGAGTGGTTATATACTCCAATTGATTGCAACTGGAATATTTTATGAATTTTTAAATATTTACAAAATTTCAAGGATTTTACGCGAGCAAAATATTGTCAAATCTCAAAGGCTAAAAATCACATCCGATACACGATTTCAAACAGAAAAAGAGATTCCACGTTAAAAAGCAATCTCTAAGCTCAAAAATATGCTTTCAAAACTCTGGGCAACATATGAAATGAATTTTTGGGAACTCAAAGTTCACGGAACATTTAAGTTTAATTTAAACTTTCCGACTTGACAGATAAGAGGTTCGGCGCGACACAAATAAATCCTCCAACAAATGTTTCAGCCAAAATACATTTAATTCAAACATCTCAAGTCCCACAGCGATACATAAATGCTTCATATACATTAGGTGGAACGTTTCATACCATTTTGTCAGCTGTAAATGAAGAACTCTTTAATATCCTGGCCTTCAGGTGTATTATTTGAACTCGCCTCGCCAATATAAACATTTGGGTCAAGTTCCGATTACGAAACAGCGAAGTTTTCAAAATCTACACCAAATATCTATCCTTTCTAGTATATAATCAGGTCTACAATTTATTTGTTTGTACCTTGTGTTCGTGTTTGACTTCATTTCTCAAATGAAACAGAGACAAACCACTGCGAAATTCCCGCTGGCTCGACATGACACGTGTCACGTGAAAAGGCGTTTAAGATTCAATTGCGTTACGTAAACACGACATACAGCCATTATTTTTGATGTGTTTAAAAAAATGCCATCTCTAACTTACATGTTATAGGTATGCCATTGAATGAACAATCTCAATTTTTTCCCATGAAATTTTATCATCACAGACTTCTCGGATTCCCGACGAAGCCAAAAAAAATCCTAGGACCGAAAATTAACCCCCCCCCCCCAACCAAATTTCGAAGCCCTAATTTCCGAGCCCTGAAATTTTCCCGTGAAGGAGTAAATGATATTGCACGCCAAAAAATGGAAAGTAACTGTCTGTGCTTCTTTTATTCATCGTACCATCTGCCGAATTTATCTTTTCGGATCTGACAGTCTGAACTGCGCGGCCAGCATTGTACGCGCGCGGTACTCCACCATTTCCTACTTAAATCAAGGTATCACAAAACGTCCATATATATATATATTTGCCAGGTTTTCCTATCGCCAAAGAAATCCCCAAATAAAACTTTTCAAAACAAAAAAGAAATACCTTTATCATCTCGGTAACTTTAACTCTCCCCTCCCCCTCCAACCCCCGCCTTAAGCCGGGCATACAGTCAAATATTATTGTTTGCGCTGTTCTTTTTGGTAGTTGGTAGTAGTAGTAGTTCGACACTTCTCCCCCTTCCTCTATTTGTCCTGGTTTCTGTCAGTTTGGAAATATCCTAATGTGTCGTGCAGCAGTCAGTTCTACAGCATGCCATCTGACCTGCATCCGCCTAGAGAGAGACGACTACATGCAGTGATCCCCAGGGAGAAGGGCGTGTACAGTCGTCAAGCTGCAACTGTCCAGGTGCAGGTTGGTTCGGCCAGTTGGAAAACCAGGACTGGTCTTTGGACTGGACTTTGGACTGGGCTGGACTAGACTCTGGACTGGACTGGACTGGACTGGACTTTTTTTTAGGGGGGTAATTTTTTGGGGGGGTGGGGGCGGTTGTATTATTTTTTCTAGTCTGTAAAAAAAATCGCGTTTTCAACCTTTTCCCAACAGACTATATTTTTTCATTTGGAGCGGGGGGGGGAGCGAGGGGGGAAGGGGGGTAGTATTATATAGACTTTACTCTTCTTTGTTGTTTGTTGGTTTTGTTTTATGTCTGTCATTTTTAGTCTGGGTGGGGGGCTTAGATTGGTCGCTCTGTTTGACTCACGGCCGTCACGTTTCACTTGAAAGTTGAAGAAAATAGCAGGAGTGGATGTTACGTATTAACATAAAAAATATGACCTGTTTCTTGTAGCCTATCTTTTTGTCGAGGGTCGAGGGTAACATGTTATTCTTAAAAGCAAACAACCTTTTCCCTCCCAGTGAAAGTAGACAGCTCGTGCCTAAAAAATATCATAGAACTTAGGCTTAGATTTCAGTCACGTCTGCTTCTTCTCTGCCTTGCATGGCTATTCAGTGGGGTAGTTTGAATATGTATATTTCACGGATTGTTGTTTTTTTAAGCTATCCCACTGTACGAGACCGAATTGTCCTGCTTTCAATGAGGTAGAAACGCGCCAAAGAAATTTTCAACTGAACTGCTTTCATAGGCTGATGGGTTCAAAGTAGCTTTTACGTCTTTGTTAATTGCCGTAGATTTCAGGAGAAGCTTTCATTATCTCAGTCTTCTTTTCAGTTAGCCGCTGGTGTCGAATTGAGATGAGGTTGGGCCCGATGAGGTGTGAAGCAATCTGATATCTCCCTGGTGGAAGGTGTTGACAGGCCAAACACGACTTATAAGCTCGTGATAGTGTGATACGTGACCTTATAGTTTTACTCTAACGAGGAAATCTCCCAGCGATTTTGCTCTTTTATACAAAATGATGGGAGGCTCGTTGTATATTTCTCTCGGTACTGGTTGACCTTGAATTAAGTGCCATTTGCTCATTAAAATGTTTTTAAGGTTCGGCAAAGCAGGGTGGTACGTGGTAACGAAAGGCAGAATTTTCTTTCGCACTTCATTGTTCTTTTGTAAAGCTGTCTTCCGTTCGCTGAATTTAACCTCAGAGGTGATTTTTTCCATGAGATTGTGAGGGTAACCTCTAGCGCGAAGGCGTTTTTTGAAGTTGTAGATGTTCGTATAGAAGGATTTAGCTGAGGACTTAGTTCTCAGAAGTCTAAGGGCTTCGCCCTTTATGAGACCTTTTCTGACCCCGTGAGAGTTACAGGAAGAGAAATGCGTGCATTGTTTTGCAGGCATACGTGGTATTGCATGTGACCAAAAGCCAGAAAAGCACATCTGACATTCACTGTGCGTTATTGCTAGCACAGCTACTAATGTTGCACTAGACTCCGAAGAATAAAATCACTTTAATTCCCACTCCGTTTAACAACAACTAACAATACCGAAAACAAAGCCCAGCCCATGGGTTGGTTGGTACACAGAACAAACAGGTCATGTTTTTGTTAATACCTAACGCACCCCAAAAAATATCGAGATAATTGTTATTGTATTTCCACCGACGTAACATCCACTCCTGCGGCTATTTTTTCAACTTTCAAGTGAAACGTGACGGCCGTGAGTCAAACACAGCGACCAATCTAAGACTAAAACACAGACTAAAAGAAAATTAAAGTCTATATAATACTACCCCCTTCCCCTCCCCCGCCCCAAATGAAAAAATTTAGCCTGTTGGGGAAAGGTTGAAAGCGCGATTTTTTTACAGACTAGAAAAAATAATACAACCGTCCCCAACCCCCCCCTCCCAAAAAAAATTTATCCCCCTGAAAAAAAGTCCAGTCCAGTCCAGTCCAGTCCAGTCCAGAGTCTAGTCTAGTCCAGTCCAGAGTCCAGGCAAGGTTTTCCAACTTTTGTGGACGGGCAAATTCAATTTGAATACGAATACCTGTTGAATTTTTGAATCCGGAAAGAAAAAGTTGCCGCGATTTAAAAGAGTATCCGGATAAGTGTGCACGAAGCCTTAATAGTCGCCCCCTGAAAAGAAATACAAAAGACAGTCTTCGATTCTGGATTTCAGATTCCAGGTAATGGATTGCGGATTCTTTGTCAATGGAACTTGGAATCCAGATTCCAATCGTTAGGGGTCGGCATTCCGGATTATTCGAGTTTTATTTCGGATTCCAAAGCCCACGATTACGTATTCCACAGGCAAACATTTCCCCGATTACATAGAGCGTAATAAAGAATATAACGATGTGTCAGGTTCCAAACCACTATCTTACTCATTTTTTTATTCCTTTTTATTCAGCAATAATTGACGGTATAGAGATATGTCAGAACCCAGCAAGTCTATTTTGAAACTCAGCGAACTGTACTGTACGGGCGGCGGGCTATCTCATTACATTCTCGTATCCATACCAGGCACATTTAAGTTAAGAACAAGGAACAAAACCAGTTACTGTTTTGTCACTCAACCCTGTAAAGTGTGAAGCGGATTTTTATAAACAAACTTTTTATTCGATTTTTGCCTACCGACGCTTTAAGTTACAAATACCCCATATATACCTCCAAGAGAGGATAAAGAAAGAAAGTTTTTATTGGCTCACGAATAGCCTGAAATTCATCCGATTGCTTCGAGTCGTTTTCTCCTCTCAACAACGTCTGAATCGACCGGCTGTTAATGCCGTCCAGTGACGTCACTCACTACCCGAAAACCGGGTAGTGATTTTGATTGGTTGATTGTCTAAACATTCGCATAATTATCTATAATTATGAAATCCCTGGCATTCTTCCGTTTGGTTCAAACATTTCGATAACCTTAATCTTTATCTTAAACAGCAAAATTGCCCTTGTCTTCGAAACTGAAATGCTAAATTGAACTGCGAATGAAGAATCATTGCGGAGAGTCGGTAGGTTTTTCATTTAGAACCACTTTGTGTTTTCGGCGGCCGGTGATTTGTTTACGCGAAGTTTTCTGAGATCAATGTTATAATTCGACCTTCTTGCTATTTTCACCGTCAAGTGTAATGATTCTGTTAGCTTTTCTTTGTTGTCTCCTTTTTTTTTTTCTTCGTTTAGGACCAAATAGCTTCTTTTCAATTAAAGCAAATCATTGTGTTTTTGAACTAAGTGTTCCGTGTGTGTGTTTATTTCATTGCGTGATTGCGACCGAGTTTGATTATAGAATTTAGTACAATCGGTTCAACGTTGTTCTGCATGCAGTTGATAGTTTGAACGTTAAACATGAATTACGATCGAAAAAAATAAAGCCGTTCTATATCATCCAGACATTTCCAAACGATATTTCTCGGCTTGCCACTTGAAAATCGTGTTTTACTTTTTGCATGAATTAAAGCAAAGGTCAAGGAGTAGTGACGTCACTGGACAGCATTCGATTCAGACGTTACCGAGGGAGTAATAACGACTCGAAGTAATCGGATGAAATTCAGGCTAGTTCACGAAAACAATAGCACACAACAAAGGGTTTCCGAGAAAGTGAAAACAAATTCGCAATGTTGAAAAAGTTTATTTGGTCAAAACTAAGAGCGCTGTAAGTTTTAGCTCTTTAATGTAACGCTGGAGTATTTTGGAAAATCGGGCACTGTGTCTTTCTCGAAGTCGTTTCCATCTTTCCTCCGTTGGTCCTTGTGAAAAAAAAAAACACTGCAAAAGGCAAAGAAGCTTTTCAAGGTAAGTTTGTTGTCATTGTCGAAGGATTCGCTCGTTATTTTTTGGGGGGAAAACTCTCGAATTTCTGCCAGTTCATTCTCGTCTTCCAGTGTGATCTGCGTTAAAATTTTCAAACACTGACCATATTCTCTTCCACGGAAAGGTTACGATTCAGTTTCTACATCAGCCTCGTTCTCATTCAAACCAAGCTAGGTTAAAATCTCGAAAGGCAAAGTCTCTTTTGAAAACTGGACATTGTGTCTGGCTCGAAGTCGCTTCTATCTTTCTTTCGTTGGTCTTTGGAAAAACACTGCAAATGGCAAAGAAGCTCTTTAAGATGATCGGGTGCAGGCATGTTTGTTATCATATTTGTCGAAGGAATTACTAATTTTCTCTTAGGCAAAACATCTCGAATCTCTGCCAGTCGATTTTCCTCTTCTTAACTGTGTACTACGATAAAATTTTCAAACACTGACTAGAATCCTCTTCGATACGTTTACGAGTTAGTTTCTTCATCGCCTTCGTTCACAAATAAGCACAATTTAAAATGTTGAAGGACAAAGTCAAAATCTAAGTCCTCAAGGTTAATAGACGTCTTGTAACTTTATTTCAACCTTTTTTTCCAAGGTAAAGAGATTTAGAGCTCCGAAATGAGCAGTTTCTTTGAATTTTTGGTCCGTATAGCAAGTTATGGACCGAAAATTGACCAATCGCATGGCGAAAAAAGACTCAGCCATATAATAAAATGATTTATAACAAAGGATAAGTTAGAAAGTTTTTTGGAAGCCATCATCATCAGTCAAAGGACAGTTATAGTTGCCTTCTTGTGCTACGTAGGTAAATCTAAATCAAGTCTATTTCAGAGTGTTCAAGGGAAACTGATTAACATCAGACAACGAAAATCTTGAACTATTCAACCTTTTCGAAAGGAAAGCCATAATACTGTCGATTAAACAATCATCAAGATTACAAACTGACCAAAATTTTAAATATCGTTGGCAAATAATGAAAGAGATTCCTAGTTACATCGAAATATTCGTTAACAAAGACTCTTTCAATTTCCTAGATACCGAGTAAAAGTGAGAATAAAGAAAGACGCTAATATTTAGTCAAGGTGGGAAATGAATAATAATCAGCAAGAAAATGATCGCTGCATTCGTCTAAGAAATCGAAGCCTCATTTTGATCGCTAATAATTGTACTTCTTAATATACATTCAATATGAACGTAAACTCAATTCAATATAAACTCAAAGTAGTTGATAGCTGAAGACTGCACAAGAAAGCTGTCGAAATCTGTCTTAAGTCCTTTTTTAAAACATAACCGTACACTTACTTTGGTTGTCAGGGTGGAAGAACCTGCTGGTTACTCTTACAAAAATTTATACTTTTTTTCTTTTTCACCGCAAGACAGATATTCGTTCTCAATGTAGATAACCATAAAAAGCTACGACAAAATAACTCACCTCGTGGGTCTGTCGTGACTCAATGTGAAACTTCTAAGAATTAGGGGACTTTTACCTACGATATAAGAACGAAGACTTCACTGTGACTGCAGTTATAAGTGGGTGTCGCATAAGGCATCGTTGTCCAAATCCATTTATAATTAGTATCTGAAAAAAATGGTGCCTAAGTGACAAAATATAATCTCCTTAATATCTTTTTCGACACGTTTATTGTTTACTAAAACACATGAACACGCTAGAAAAATGTTTACCAGGGACCCAGTTATGCGTTTTTACATGCTTTGCTGACGTCCAGCAACAGGACAAAATTCCGCCTTATTTGTTCTGAAAACTTTTACTTCGTTTATTGTATTATCGTTTCTCGTAGCAGCAAATTGGTAGTCAATCTTCTCAGACTGTTTCGCCCTGATTATTCAAAGCATGACATACCCAGTACCCAGTTCCATCATCTCACTCATTCTTGCGTTACTAAAGCGGAAGATTTGTAAAAAAAAGAAAAAAAAGCCAGTTCCTTTTTTTGTGTAAAACGAAAATGTACTTTTTAAAGTTGATGGAAAGTCAAACTACTCACCTCCCTCCGAGGAAGTTTGTGTCGCCTGACTTGCTCTAAAACCACAGCTGTTTCGCTCTGCGAGGTAAACGAGCTCAGCAGTCTAAAGTAGCGTTGCAGATGTACGCTTCAGCTACAAACCCAACATGCTCGCATCCTTCAACGGTAAAGAAAAATCACATGAATAAACCTGAGAACTTAAAACAAAACCCAGTCAGCCTAGACTCGTAAGCGGAGTTCACAAGATCCAGAACTTTCCGACTGAACAACCTTTAGACGCCCTTTGTTTAAATTGGCATTATGAAACGAAGGTTGTATCCGCCTGAGTGAGAACCAAATTAACCAGTTTAATCAAGGCAAGTTAATTTGTCTCTTAACTAGTCAAGACCATCTTAGTAAAATCTCTCTTTGGTAAAGATTAATTCCAGCAATATCAAAGAAGCGAAACGATCAAAAATTGGAAATGTTTTGCTATCCAAGGAAGTGAAGAGAACTAAATGCACCCATACAAAGAAAAAAACGGAAATAATTTATGTTTGTTACATAAAATGTATGCTAAAGTACAGAGGTTAGAGAGTTTCAAAGAGCTTACAAGGAAATCAATCAGTAATAGTACAGTGAAGAACAAAAAAGCTTTGGGACTCGCAGCATTTTAAGATAAGGAATCAAACCCTCTTATGTTTATGATTCAATGAAAGAAAGGAATACGCTGTTTAATTAACACGCATGAAATTGACGCAAGGTTTTTTCTGAGGTTCTTAGGGTGGATTCATTTGTAATATACGCGTATAGCTGTCGTATTTGCCTGTCTAAAAACAATAAAAAATTCGCTGTGGGTAAATGCGAGAGCTATACGCGTTCACTCTAAATTTCAATACCGGCCGTTACATGTCTGTATCAACTGAAATTATTCATAAGCTTTGCTATATGAAAGAATCCATTTCGTAAAAGCAAAGCGATTTATGATTGTATGAGCTGCTCAAAGAGTTGCTTCGAAGTCACACGACAAACGATCTCCACCAGTCGAGAGTTAGTCGAGGTCGAGTATACTGAGTCTATTATATACACGCTAAACCTCAGTCAAACCTTAAATCTGAAGTAAGATACATGTAACAGAAAAAGGTAAGCTAAGCTGAAGTTTTATTTTTAAAAACCAAACTCCTTACCTTGAAGTCAGCCCTTCCGTCCCTCTAGCCGATCTGGAAAAATTCGAGACTTTCCCTGCATTCCAAGAAAAAAAGTTTCTATCATAACAAATTAATAAGTGGATGCCGAATCGTTGAAACCAATTTCCAAATTGTCAAAAAAAATATCCTAATCCTATAACATATACAGTTTTAGTGTCAAGGTAAGGAACTGATAACAATTAGTCAAAAACGAGTCATTCCAGCATCAGCAATACAGATATCTGTATAGTATTTAATATAATCAACCGACAAGGTGCCGAAGTTCGGGGTTTTAAAACTGTCCGTGCATGGATAAATAAAATTCTCTTTTCCCTTTCTGATATGTCTCTTAAACAGTATCAAGGTATTTCAGAAAGCTTCATGCTCCACTCACAGATATGAACTCGGCTAGTCTATTTTAATATATAGATTTAGCCAGGGCTAAAAGCGAAGCTCCCATTTTTAAATTTATAATTTAAATCAAACAATAAACTTGTAATCCACAAATCAGTTAACTTAAGGGCACATTCATGTGACTTTTGAGGGAAAGGCTAAGTGACCTAAGTTATTTTAGAGTGAAACATCTTACATCGAGTTGATAGCCTTATATGTACACCCAAAAAATAGCAAACATCTTCGATCACATTCAAGAGCCATAATGGCGCTTGATCATACTAGATAAGGCCTCGAAAACAAATTCTTGGAAAACAAATCAGGCCGAATTTTTTTGCGTTCGACAGGTTTACTTTACAAATTCTTGCCAACAAATCTGGGGGTGTGTAAACCATCTAATCTGAGGTGAAACAGTACGTACTATTTATCATACAGACCTCGGAAAGAATGCGGCATTGCACAATTTTTCAAGACAAATTGTACTCAGTCAATGTTCAGGAGGATCAATCGTTATGAATCGTTGGCTTTTAGCGAAACCGTTCAAAACATTTTCAAAATCACCCATACGGCCAGCCGGTTCTCATTTCTAGTGCGAGCTGTCAGTGTGGTCGAGTGTTTGAATGAACTTTAGTTACAGTTACGCTTCAACATAGTAACGAATTTATTATTATTATTTTTTGTTATTTAATGGTTTCAGTTATAACAATGTGTAATCTTATAAAGCGTTTGATACGGGAGACATTTTTAAGTACTCCTGCAAGCGATGGTCATAAACGATGAAAACAAACGCCACGGACGAGCGGTTAAAATTGCAAGAGAGACTACCAAGAATCAATAAAAGAAATATAATTCCGTGAAACATTTACAGAGACAACAACCTTCACTCACGAAGACAAGTGTTTAAGTGTCTCTAAAAATCGTGAGTCTTTACACTTAAGAGCCATTTTCTGAGAAAATCGAGAATCGCAAGACACTCATCAAAAAATCGAATTTTTTATTCTTTAGCCAAAACATCCCTTTTAGTGACCTAATTTAAGGAAAAATAGTTTTGGGTTCAAACGATTCATTTTAAATGAGAAATTAGAAAAAGTTTGAAAAATCGATTTTACGCCTATTTTTCGCACAAAACACGGCAGCATGCAATGGCAACTTTGAGAGAAGAGTGAACGCGTAAGAAACATTCCCTGATATTGAAACTTCAGCGAACTATAATTACATTCTTACTCTTTAAATTCTGAAAAGAAAATTTGAAAAACAATGTTTTATATTTTTATAATCGACAAGTCTAAAGAGGCCATATTTGTGACGTTGGACATGCTAGAAAATGAAGGCTAACTTTGACTATTATAAAAGGCATCTGGTATATGCCGCTTGATCATAAAATCAATATAAAATGGTAGCTTGGTTATTGTACTAAATTACTGGAAAGTTTTAGCTCTGGAAATCAAATACCATCCTGACACCAAAGAAAGCGGTGAGAGCTATTGCATAGGGAGAATTTATGCAAATTAGACGGCTTGCGGACGGTTGCCAAACCAAAACAAAAGTTTTACATGAAAGGATTACTCACCATCGCTTGTAAAACGTTTTTACAGCGAGGAAGGTTATTTCCAACTTCAGTTGCGTCGTTTTGAGTCACAAAATCCATACTTTTAAGCCAAACGATAAACTTACGTTTGTTTAGCAACTGCGTCCGAGCAATCTGGCCATGGATCAAAATAAAGTCACAACACGTCACTGCGGTCCTTTAGAAGCAAGAGTTACAAGAGTTTGCTTCATTCGGGAGACAAAGAGGAATGAAAATTCACCGCAAACTAGTGACTTCGATTCTGAAAACCTTTCATCACTTCAACCGTTCGTCAGCAGATAATAAACATCGCACAAGATCGCATGACCTTTGGCGTGTGACCGGAAAGCGGTCACACGCTTAAGAGGCGGTCCGTGTAAGAACCGACCACTCGAATTTCCGTGGGAAACAGAATTCCTTCATTTTTTTTTCTGCGACATAATTAGCCCATTCCATTAACAAATATCGAATTTGTTTGGCTCATAGTGCTTTTTTAAAAGAAAATTGGGCGGCGATTCGCCTGGACGGCCCAAAGCTGTCATGATCGTCTTTTTTAAGGTCAAATTTAAGCGTTTTGTTCAAGGCTCGCAAAAATTTCGCATTTATCCAAATAACATAAAACAAAAGCATGTTTTTAATTCATGCTTCCTTTATTCAAACAAGGTAAAATATTTAAATTCTGACCCCCCCAAAAAGGAATTATGATGTTTTGAAAATACCACGTAAAGCGTCCTTGAAAAAAATGCGCCGTTATCCTAGTTTTGAAATGAGCTTTTTTTAAAAGTCTGACGTTATCTGTAGTCTTGGTCACTATCCCTGTTCAGTAATAGGGCTAGTGTATCGAAATCAAGAAAAACATTTTTGGGCACTGTTGATTACGAAGCACAAGAGTTCGATAAAGTTGGGTAACAATCAACTGTAATTGTGCGTATGACGTAATTTACGCATTTTCTTGATTCCGAACTTTCCTACTATAAAACTAAAAATCATTACTGTCAGGGAGCAACTATTTTTAAAACTAACTTAATGCTGGGGACAAACAGTGAATATCTTAAAATCCTCTACATATTGTCCTAAATTAAAATTGGGATGTTCCAAAAAAACGTAGCAGCTCCGGTGAATGTTGCTATGTCAAGTTGTGGCTAAACAGTTAAGAAATTTCGTTGAAATAAGGGGATTAGAACGGTAAACAAATTTAAAACACATTGTGAATAGATTTACCGTGTAATTACCACCTCAAAAGTTATGACACGATCCAGCAAAGAAATAGTTTACCAAAATGTACCGAATTTTCTAGCCACAAGTTTTTGCGTGCAGACGACATCATTTATATTGTGTCTGAGGATGTCAATTTCAGATTTCAGTTTGCAGTGCAAAACATGTTGGATGTTATTTTATCGAAGCTGAAACTACTTATCAGGCTTAACGAGGTAAAACAAACAAGGTACAAAAAAAACTGGCTACTTTTAAGAATAAAAATGTTTTGCTGGTTTACTAAAAATTTCTTCAAGTTTTTAATTCAATTTAAGTTAATTTTTCTGGCGTCGTTCACTTAATTTAATATCGTATGCAAATTTGCAACACAAAACGTAGAGCGTATTTACAGTGTGCCGAGATAACCTTCGCAGATAGAATGGCTGCATTTTGTTCTTTTTCCGCATTAACAGGCGGAAAATGCGGAAGTAATCGAGGATGTGTCGATTTCGTGTGCTTGAATAGTTGCAACGCTGACATTAGTTCACACCTAATGAATCACCACCTGTCAAGGGAGAATGTTTGTGAAATGGATCTGATACTGGCAAGGGCAGGTCTGTTAGAACTCACTGATGATCAGATCAAGAATATGACGGTTTGTCCAGTCCATCGTTACACTTTGGGAAAATACTGGCAAGCTCCAAAGACCTGCCAGTATCCAAAACATCACGGGAAGAAAATGGCAATAGCCGGAACACATGTTATTAATTTCAAGACTACAAGGGAGATAAAAAATATCTTTGGAGAAGCCGTTCCCGTTGGCTCGCGTAAGTACTATCAGACTAGCAACTATAACTGTTTTATGCTTTCATTTTATAATTAACATATCAGAATTAAAGGGTTTTGTCTTCCTTAACATTTCAACTAAATACTTTCGTTCGTAATTACTTAAAAGCGAGCTGTGGACTGAGGGGAAGTCCCATTCTATATATTTTCTGAACGATAAACGATCGATCCCGTATTTGATAGTATTTTGCAGCCAGAAAATCATTTCCAAAAAAATAACATATCAAATGATCATAATTTGGTTTTTGTAGTTCATTACAGCAATAGTTCTTTGCTGTGCGTCATCCATAAATTCGGTCGCTGATTTATAGCCTATATAACATAATTTCCAAGATGGGATATAAAGATATAGCTTCTATTATCAACTTAGTAGTAAATTCAGTATTTTTTTAACAAGTCTTTCCAGGTTGGAAAACTTTTTCTGTTTCTTTTTGTTACTATAGCTATTTGCACAACGTGCAGAAAGAAACACAGTGAAGAAGTAGATCGGAAATCAGACTGGCTATACCCTGAGGAAACTGAGGGAGATGAGCTCCTTAAAAGGTACGGTCGGGAGGGTAGTCGTTTGGTTGTTGTTTTATAAAAAACACACACACCGTTGTCCTGTCAGGTTATCCTATCGCAAGGTAACTAAGTAGCAACCTTTCCATTTTTATTCTCCGCAGACCTGCTAAAGAGGCTGCTGTGGGAGCCATCGGTCGCATGGTCACTTCAACTCCATTTCTTGAAGACCAATCAACGCCAGCTTCCTGGAATCCCATAACACCATGCTGGACTCCAGGGTCAGAGGAGGCCTCTTTAACTTCACCCGTGGTAACCGATGCAGTCGGCAGGCATAACGAGGCGATGGATACAATTGCGAGTCTTTCTACACAAGAACAAGTAGAACGCGAGCCTCTTAAATATCAGCTTAAAACTCCATTCCAAAACTTAAGCGATGGGGAACAGCTGAAATTTGTAAAAAAGGCTAAAGAGGACTGCTTGCACGTATGTAATGTAATTGCCCCAGGAAACGGAGAGGAGCTCTTCGAGTCAATGATGTCTGTACAAAGAGAATTATTTGATGGCGCAGTCCCCGATGATCTTGTGGTACTCATGACTGCTTATAAGAACGCAAAGACCAGGAATTTAAAGAAACATTCTTAGCCTTTACGCTCAAAGATACCCTATGACCAAACTGAAGAAAATTCACCAACCTTACGGAAGTCTCTCTACATGGGAAATAAAGCAAGCACGTTCTCATGCTAAAATGCACGGTCCTGGGACCATCCCTGAAATCAAGACGAAGCATCGCGTACGACTTGATATGGGGAAGGTCGACCACTTTGTAGAATTCATTAATAGACCGTACTTTTATCAGGATGTTTCATATGGTAACAAGGTACTCACCCTAGATAATGGTGACAGAATTGAGATGCCTAACGTTGTAAGGATCCTGACAAGGTCTACAATGATTGAGCAATACTTGGAGTATTGCAAAGAGCAATGTCACGAGCCACTTAGTAGGTCTTCTCTGTTTAAAATATTGGAGGTTCGAGAAGCGTCTCAGCGTAAATCGCTCCAGGGATTGGACAATACGGCTGCAGATGGTGCTGCGGGCTTTCAGACTATTGAGACGCTGGTTGTACTTCTTGAGAAGGGAGGAATGGAGAAACATTGGTGTTTACGTATTTGCCAAAACCTACGCGATGCTAAACGCTATCTCAAAACTGACTACCGTGTACACTGTCAACAGCATTACCCTACTTGCGCTGACCACTGTAGAAAGTTTGCGCTTAGTGATCCTGTTGATCCCAAGCTCCAGCATCCTTGTCCGCATCAGCATCAATCGACTTGCGAGCAATGCCAAGGGCTGAAGGATGTTCTAAAGGAAGTGAGACTAGCGATTGAAGGGTCATCATGGAAGCCTTACAGTTGCGAACAACGAGAAGATGTCCTTTACGACTTTGACCGTGCACAGTCAGACATCTTGCTGTGGAAAGCGCACATTGTACGCTCAATAAATCAGGAGGAGGCGAAACAAGATGCACTGAAATCAGAAGACCCAGAGTCAGCCATTCTGATCATGGACTGGGCCATAAAGTTCCTCCGAGTAAAATTTCGTGAGAAACAGTCTGAATGGTTCGGCAAACGGGGGCTCAGCTGGCATATTTCCACCTTTATAACTAAGAATGTTGACTCTGGAAAAATTGAGCTGCAATCGTATGCTCATATCTTCGACTCTTGCCGGCAAGACTGGTACGCAGTATGCTCGATCATCGAAAACACACTTGAGGTTGTAAAGAAAGAACATCCCCAGATTACCCAAGTGAACCTAAGGAGTGACGAAGCAGGCTGTTACCACAATAACTTTCTCTTAGCCGCCGTTAGAGATGCCGGAAGACGAGTAGGCATTGAAGTAGCACGGTATGATTTTTCCGAGCCGCAGTATGGAAAAGATATCTGTGATAGAATCCTTTGTCCAATGAAGTCATCCATCCGACGATATTGCAATGAAGGACACGATGTCGTTTCTGCGAAAGACATGCGTGTAGCGGTTTCAGAACGTCCTGTTCAAGGTACAACTGCCTCCGTGTGCGCAATGAATGAGACTCAAAAGACACTCGAAGTACATAAGATAGAAGGTTTCAGCAAGTATCACAATTTCAAGTTTGAAGTGAAAGGAATTAGAGCATGGAGAGCTTATGGTGTTGGACTAGGCAAGTTTATTCCTTACCGAGAGGTCATAACTGAACCTCAAGGTCCTACTGGTCTCATTGTGCATGAAAACTTCTTTCCTCTCAAAGAAGCTCGAGTATATAAGAGAGAGACAAACAGTGAAAATGAACAATGCAACGGTCTTTTCTCTTGTTCTGAGCCCGGGTGCAACATGGTTTTCAAGAAATTCAGTGAACTCGAAAATCACCTTGATGTTGGTGAGCACAGCCAAGTTCGCGGAAACTCTGATACGGTGTATGACAAGCTCAGAAGAGACTGGGCGGAGAAATTTCGTACTGTTGATAAGGACGAAGAAATCAGAAGCGTGCCTGAAGCAGTTGTAGAGGAGCATCACGAAAAGAATAAAACTGGCCGCTCTTCCGAGTGCAGTGACTTGCAGACTGGATGGGCTCTACACAAACCCCGAAACGAAGCTGTGCGTTTTCCTACCGAGGTTAAACAGTACCTAACAACGAAATTTGATCTTGGAGAAAGAACTGGCATCAAGTCAGATCCCGCAAAAGTGGCAGCAGATATGCGAACTGCAAGAAACCCAGACAGTTCTCGGATGTTTGAAAGGAAACATTGGCTCACAAAGGGTCAAGTACAGGGATTTTTTTCGAGGCTAGCGGCCTCGCGAAGAAGCAAAGCTCATCGGGAAGCGCTCAATGAAGATGTAGAGGCGGAACAGGAAGAGCAGGAAAGACGAGCCACCCTGGAAGAGGTAGCCACCCACCTTGGTCCTAAGCATCCGATCTGCTATGATTCATACTGTTTATGTGACCTTTCACACGAGAAGAAACTTGAAACATTTAGCGTTGCTATGCTCAAGGACATGTTGAAATACTTTGAAATTCCTTTTAGTTCTCGCGATAGAAAAAAAATTCTTGTAGCGAACCTATCGGAATTTCTTGAAGGCTGTGACTGTAACCAGCCACGTTAAGGCACAAACCGCTATTATAGTAACCAACAGGGTTTTTCAACCTCGAGTTAAAAAAGATCGTGGAGGCAGTTATTTTTCAAACACTTGAAAAGACGTTTTAAGACCTTTATACTTTTTGAAATTCCTTTTAGTTCTCGCGATAGAAAAAAATTCTTGTAGCGAACCTATCCGAATTTCTTGAAGGCTGTGACTGTAACCAGCCGCATTAAGGCACAAACCGCTATTATAGTAACCAACAGGGTTTTTCGACCTCGAGTTCAAAAAGATCGTGGAGGCAGTTATTTTTCGAAAACTTGAAAAGACGTTTAAGACCTTTATACTTTTTGAAAAGTCGAATTAGAAAAGAACATGTTTTTTTGTCAACCTTACTAAAAAAGGTACATACGCGTGACAAGCTAAAAGACGCGTAGCCAGCGTAGCCAGCGTGACGGGAAATTAACACTGTTCAGATGATTTGAATTTCGGCTGTAATGTACCGGGTGTTTTTAAGAAAATGTGTAATTCTTTTAAACAGGACTCACTTTCGTCAAATAATTATATGCTTAACCTGAATGAAAAGCTTTTTTTTTTTTGTTGATCAGGAAAACCTACGACCAATTTAATTGAATGAAATTTTGTAAACGGCTTTTAGAAGTAAACTTAGACGACTGACAACTTACGCCGGAATCTATAATTTCGACTATTAAACTTCGCAATTCCTAGTTTCGTGTAGCATTTGGTAAGTTGTTAGCTGTTCACAGTTTATCTCGAACAATAAAGGCCACTTTTAAATATATTTGCTCTCTCGGTTTGATTTTCAGTGGGAAAGTTCGGAATCACCAAAATGCGTAAATTACGTCATACGCACAATTACAGTAAAATATTACCCAACTTTATCGAACTCTTGTGCTTCGGAATCAACAGTGCCCAAAAATGTTTTTCTTGATTTCGATACACTAGCCCTATTACTGAACAGGGAGGGTGACCAAGACTCCAGATAACGTCAGACTTTTGAAAAAAGCTTATTTTAAAACTAGGACAACCGCGCATTTTTTTCAAGGACGCTTTACGTGGTATTTTCAAAACATCATAACTCGTTTTTTTAAAGTCAGAATTTAAATATTTTGCCCTTTTTGAATAAAGGAAGCATGAATTAAAATCACACTTTTGTTTTATGCTATTTGGATAACTGCGAAATTTTTGCGAGCTTTGAACAAAACTCTTAAATTTGACTATCAAAAAGACGATCATGACAGCTTTGCACCGTCCAGGCAAATCGCCGCCCAAATTTTTTTAAAAAAGCACTATGGGCCAAACAAATTCGATTTTTGTTAATGGAATGGGCTAATTATGTTGCAGAAAAAAAACGAAGGAATTCTGTTTCCCGCGGAAATTCGAGTGGTCGTTTCTTACACGGACCGCCTCTTAAGTCGCGTTAGCATACTGTCACGAATTTTAGTACGATTTTTCACGTTTGCTTCACGTTTCCGGTCACACGCCAAAGGTCATGCGATCGTGTGCGATGTTTATTATCTGCTGACGAACGGTTGAAGTGATGAAAGGTTTTCAGAATCGAAGTCACTAGTTTGCGGTGAATTTTCATTCCTTTTTGTCTCCCGAATGAAGTAAACTCTTGCAACTCTTGCTTCTAAAGGACCGCAGTGACGTGTTGTGACTTTACTTTGATCCATGGCCAGATTGCTCGGACGCAGTTGTTGAACAAACGTACGTTTGTCGTTTGGCTTAAAAGCATGGATTTTGTGACTCAAACCGACGCAGCTGGAGTTGGAAATAACCTTCCTCGCTATAAAAACGTGTTACAAGCGATGGTGAGTAATCCTTTCATGTAAAACTTTTGTTTTGGTTTGACAACCGTCCGCAAGCCGTCTAATTTGCTTAAATTGTCCCTATTCAATAGCTCTCACCGCTCTCTTTGGTGTCAGGATGTTGTTTGATTTCCAGAGCTAAAACTTTCCAGTAATTT
This sequence comes from Porites cylindrica, assembly GCA_964035525.1. Classification (NCBI taxonomy): domain Eukaryota; kingdom Metazoa; phylum Cnidaria; class Anthozoa; order Scleractinia; family Poritidae; genus Porites; species Porites cylindrica. The sequence goes on from OZ037775.1 coordinate 28,406,326, forward strand.
AGTAAAATAGCCCAGCTACCATTTTATGTTGATTTTATGATCAAGCGGCATATACCAGATGCCTTTTATAATAGTCAAAGTTAGCCTTCATTTTCTAGGATGTCCAACGTCACAAATATGACCTCTTTAGACTTGTCGATTAGAAAACTTTAATACGTTCTTTTTTAAATTTTCTTTTAGGAATATAAAGAGTAAGAACGAAATAATAATTGGCTAAAGTTTCAATATCAGAGAATGTTTCTTACGCGTTCACTCTTCTCTCGAAGTTGCCGTTGCATGCTGCCGTGTTTTGTGCGAAAAATAGGCTTAAAATCGATTTTTCAAACTTTTTCTAATTTCTCCTTTAAAATCAATCGTTTGAACCCAAAACTATTTCTCCTTAAATTAGGTCACTAAAAGGGATGTTTTGGCAAAATAATAAAAAATTCGATTTTTTGACGAGTGTCCTGCGATTCTCGATTTTCTCAGAAAATGGCTCTTAAAAGTCGGCGTTGCTAAAACGAGGGTAAGGGTAACACCAAGGGTAAGGGTAAGGGTAAGGGGGAGGGTGAGGGTGAGGGTAAGGGTAAGGGTGGGGGTGAGGGTAAGGGTAAGGGTAAGGGTGGGGGTGGGGGTGAAGGTGAGGGTGGGGATGAGGATAGGGTGAAAGCGTATGGAAACATAACTGTATCGATGATCATGCAGCGATCATTCATCCGTTACTCTTACTGGTTTTGTTCAGCACAAAAAAGAAATTTTTTCACAGAAATTGGGTTCTTCTGCGGACAAAGCCTGGAGAAAAAAAATCAGTCCAAGAGTTGAGGAAGACCGGAAATCAATAAAAATTTGTCTACTGCTCTCCCTCCCTTGGTCTGACCTCAGAGTTCTCATATTACTCTATCGTATGGTGATCACGTGAAATTTCTCCAGGACGTGAATTTACTTCCAGCGTTTGCCCACTTTGTTTGGTAATAGCCGCTAACATGGAACCAAGGGAAACTTCACTTTACGAGGTAAAGATACTTTTAAACTGTTCCTACGACATTTTCTATTCGCTGTATTTAATTCTGCGGCATGCTTTGATTAATTTAAGCTCCCGCGAAATCCGCAGTTACCGACGAATGTCCTGCCTGACCACCAAACATTACCATGTAGCATGAAAATTTCGCGGGTTCTAATTTTTGCGAATTTTGCGGATTGACCTCGATCCGCAAAAATTAGCTCCCGCGGAAAAAAAAAACCCGTAAAATAAAACGCCGCAAAAATTAACTCCCTTCAGTCAAATTTAAAAACTATGCTTTTCATGGACTTGTTGTGTATGGTAGGGATAGGCTTTTGTTTTGTTTTGCTGTTGTTCAGTCCCTTTGTGCAGTAAGATATTACAGTGATTACCGTATTATTCACCATTAAATATGTAAGTAGAGTGAACTTTGACTCAACACACCGTAAAATAAAAGTTGAAAATACCATATTAAGGTTTCTTCCACTTAAATATTCTGATTAGTTCCCACCAGAAATTTCAGTCATCTCGAACCGCAAAAATTTGTTCCCGCAAACCACAAAAAATCGCCAATCCGCAAAATAAAACTCCCGCAAAATTTTCATGCTACACGGTATGAGCTAAGATTACCTTCAGCGACTTTTTGAATAATTTGCAGCTGCAGGGACAAACAAAGTAATTTTTGCGAGAAATATGAAAACCCTGTTGCTGGGCGAACGATAAAATCTTCCCTCGCCGATCGAGTAGATTCCTCGTTGATTACGTGTTCAAATTTCTTAATAATAATGATATCATTGCCTACCCTACGAGCAGGGTCTCCTTTGTAAAATTATGTATATTCAGTTTACTGTAGTTTTCAGAAAGGGGGATCTATTTTCAACATTTCTATCAAAACGCTTATATTTTTGCATTTGAGAGCTTAAAATATCTTCATTCTTGTTGTCTAAACAAAAAGGTTGCGTGAGAATGCACTTCTGATACAGGAAAATTCCAGGTCGCTGAAGGGTATCTTGATGGGGGGAGGCTTCTCGAAATCCTTTGTGTGGTTTGTCCTTCATTTTCCTTTATGGCCCAGTCAATTTCAAGCGTACCCCAGCCTGTACACAGACGTTGTTTCATTTTTATTTTCGTTCTTTTGGAAAACATCGGCGAGCTCGGAGCGCCTATTTTCTTCATCCCCATCCCTACCCCCTTGCGCTGGCGGTAAATAAATCACCGCGGTTTCTATTTTTTTTATCACGCGCGCTCGACGGACTTTGAAAAGAAAATAGTAGTCTGCGTGGCAGCCGTTTCAAAAGGAAAGGAAAGGGGGTTTTGGGCGCGAGGCAAACGCTAAGGGCGCGCAAGGAGGGAGGGAGCGAGGGAAACGCCTGCCAGGAAACCATTGTTTTCGCCATCCCGCCTACTAATTATGTATGCAAAAATAACGCAAACTGTGAATGACTAGCTATTAAATAAGTCTGGCCGCCATACACTTATTTTTAGTCGTACTGTTTTTCTCGCTTTTGTTCTCCTGAAACAAGAAATTTGAAGTGAAGGTACTACAATGTATTAAGCGGACACCTAAAAAGTACCTGAAATGGTCATTTCTATCGTTGCCAACCTGTATTAAACGGACAATTGTAATTAAATTCCACCACCCAACATGCCAGACACCGGAAATGCGAAAGATTGCCACCCACGATTTTTTCGATTTTTACATTAAAAAACGTGACTTGACGAACTTTATTTGATTACTTTCACAGTACAGTATTGGTTTCTATTTCGTTTTGTTTGTATAGAGCTTGTTTTACCCAGATCACCTGATTTCTTCAAATTTGAGTTGCAATCCATGTTTATGGTACTATGATCAATTGGTCCACTTTAATGAAGAAATTAATGCAAACGTATATCATCATACTCTCTGGGAGTATTCTAAACGTTTCCACTGTTCATTTGAATAGCATTTGAGATCTCATATCGATTGACTTAGCCTGCGTAGCAAGCGTTTCCAATCGAGTTATTGCTCGAAAGTTAGAGGGGAAGCAAAAAAAAAAGCGTTTCCAATCGAGTTACTGCGCGAAAGTTAGAGCGGAAGCCAGCTTTCTAGACGAACCTCGCGAGGAAACGCTTGCTACGCAGGCTACGATTGACTAGTCTATCGAAACCTGTATTAAGCGGACACCCGTATTAAACGGACACTACAGCCAAGGGTGTCCGCTTAATACAGGTTTCACTGTATAAAAAAAAGTTCAAATGCGGTCCTCGGTTGAAAGAAGAAAGTTGCAACGATGCATGGCTGTTATATAAAATCCAGCTTAAATCTATTACGTCGTTTGCTGAAGGAATCGTTAATCACTGACTAAGAAAGACCTTTACAAGGCAAAAATGACGTAATTATAAACCATACTTACATGAATAAAATGATTTGTCCTCTCTTTATCTCCGAAATAATTATCTTTTGAATAACATTATAGAGCAACAGCATTTTTGACCTACATATTCCAGGTGGTGCCTACCCAAGTTGAGAAATTTCGGAAATTGCAGGGTGTGGTGTTGGGTCGACAAGTAGTCCCTGGAATGGAAATTCCAGGGGGGGAGTTCGAAAGCAAAAGTGCCATTTGTGGGGCTGATATGGATATTTTCTGGAAGTACGCATTCTACACACCAGGAGGCTTTGCGAATTTTGTGTGTGGAGAAAGGGGAGCCATCATCTGTTCATGTTATAATTTTTTCCTTTATTTAACGTGAATTCATCATTATTAATTTCTTTTCCAAGGAGTTTGCGCTGTTGGACCGGAGTGAGGATGATTTATCCAAAGATGACGTAGACTTAGAACTAGAACTTGAATCAGACACTTCAGTGGTAGTTGTGGAGGATGAAGTAGACAAGGAAGAGTTGATGGACGATTCTGAAAGGAGCGAGGAGAGCAGCAGCGATAGCAACTACGAAGGAAATAACGGAAATCCTTTCAAAGGGTATGTCTAAGTAAACAGATAAGCGATAAATTGTATACTTTCTTTTTTCTTTTCAGCTTAACGTAGGTTCATCTTACGCGTTTAAGGTGGCTTACGGTATTTTTTATTGTTTGTTTTGCACAATAACAGCGTGCGCAACAGGATTCAAATTTTAATGAAACTTTTTTTTATGGTTTTTGGCACATAAATATGACAAAATAAACTTTCCTACTAGCGTGACCGTAGTACCTTTTTAACAACTTGAACTGAAGCGTTACGAACAGGTGGATAAAGGGCAGGTTTTTCTTGTGAGCTTTACTTGGATAATCTGTTCTAGTTTGAAGTCTGTAAAATACAATATTCACCTTCGCAGTGGATATACTAAAATTGGTGAAATGATTCGCCACGCACCAAATTTCAGGAGAATTCAAAAGCAATCTAATACAATATAATCATACGTCACATATAGGATCACAGGCCGAGACATAAGTCTGTTCACATTGGTCACAGGCGATTGCTCTCGCTATTACGTCTCCCTTGCCCTTACCTTATATGGGCATGGGGAAACAACAAGAAACCAAATTATTGAGAAAGGGGAAGATCGGTAACGAGTCTGTAGCTAATATCGATATAGACCCATCTAATCAAAAACCTCCACATGCAATTTAAAAAGTGCTTCTACAAACAACGCTCCTCGCAGAACACAGGGCGTCCTTTTACCTAAACATTTTACGAGTTCATTTTGCCCTTTCCATGAACCGTTTCATTTCTTAAAATTTGCTTTAAGAAACATTCAGGAATTGATGACCTCAATACGTTACTTTGTATATTTCTACTTTTTAATTCCCCTTTTTTGTCTGTCTCTTTCACAGACGCGAAACAATGTACTTTAGAGACAGTCCGTACACACCCTATCTACATAAGGGAAAGTTTTCCCTAGACTTTGATGAAAAAATAAACGTGCTTCTCTTGGATGTCGACTCCACAAAGATATGGTGCAAACGACCTAACGGAGCAATGGAAAATGCATTTTTCGTCGTTGATCGGACCCAGCTAAAGAGTGCAAATGATTGGCTAGTGTCAGATGTTGGGTCTTTTGAGCATTGTGGATCTAGTGCTAAAGTTTATACAATCTTAAATGGCAAAATTGTTGCGAGTAAAGTTTGGGCTAATAAAAGGCTCGAAGACCTGGTGATGGAAGATGGCCAGTATTTGGTTAAAAATGTGTTCCACCGACACAAAAAGTACCCAGACTTTCTACGCACTAGCACAACGATCCTAAATTGTTCCAAAACTGAGCTACAGCTTGGTTTGATCGAGTACCGCTTCAAAAAGGAAGAACATCACGTTAGTCCCCACAAAAACCCTCGATCGGGAAAAGCTTTCATCCCCACAGCACCGTCCACGCTAGAGGCGATCAAGACAAAGGCTAGATCTCACAAAGGTCCCTCGAGCATATTTGACGAGTCTGTTCAGGAGGCAGGTGGAGTCATTTACTGTGAAGTAGCTGCTGACATGCCGAGAGATGTGAAGCAAATTTCAAACGCAAGGCAGACTCTGAAGGAAAAAGAAGAAGACGACGAGTTCGCGTCTTTACTTGGGTTAGCAAGGCAAGATCCAGCCATACGAAATTTGCAGTGGAATCCAAACCCCAGGGTTGTATTTGCAACCGATCAGCAACTAGCGGAAATAGTGGATGAATGTTGTGGCCCTACCTCCCAAAGAATTTTGACGATCGACACTACATACAACATCGGAGACTTCTATGTAACATCGACGACTTATCAGAGTACGAAATTCATTCAAACTCGAACAGGAAAACCAGCCGCACTTCCTGGACCTGCTATGTTACATGTGAGGAAAAGTGAGAAAGACTTTAAATACTTCAGCCACACTCTTCTGGAACACAATGACAAAATAAAGCGCGTAGCGTTTGTGGGAGGAGATAGAGACAAGGCCCAGCAAGGTTTTCTGTCCCCCCTTCGACGGTGTACATTCCTTCACTGCAAGAAGCATGTGGAGGACGATATCAGCCGTAAAATTGATGACCTTGGGTTGAAAGACATCAAGAATGAGGTTTTGTTGGACATTTTTGGATCTGACAAGCACAAGGAGAAAGGTATCGTTGACAGTTTAGACGAAGAAGAATTCACTGCAAAGGTCGATAGTCTAGTTGAGAAGTGGAAAAGCATGGAAAAAGTGATCTTCCCGGAGAGAACTCCCAGGTTTGCAGATTATTTTCGAGATCACATCGAAGAAGATATGAAAGATGGTATGCTTCTTTCCACAAGGAGGAAGGCTGGCTTAAAAGACGAATTTTTCTATAACAATGCACAAGAGTGCAGCGATTTTAAGTACAAATCTAAAATCAGAGAAGCAAAAGTGTCAAACACCCCTGGTTACCGTCCTAAGTTGAAGTGTACGTGGACAGAAGCCCTGGTTATGTATAGAAAGCTAGTGGAAGAAGCAAGTAGGGACAAGCAGATGGCTGTGTTGCAGAAGGGCTCCTTTGTTTTATCGGAACGATACAGACATCTGCAAGTTCCCTTGAACAAGTGGTCTGAGATGACACCGAAACAAAAACAGTCCCATCTTGCAAAGGTGGATGCGTCTGCTAAGGAAAATCCCACAGTAGCACTCAGTTTGGAAGACGATCCGGCGCCGAGCACTTCAAAAGCTAGAGAACCAGTATCTTGTACAATTGGAACTTTTGAAGATTCCAAACTTCCAGAATGTTTGCGCGGTTCGTGGGTTAATGCATGCAAAATAGTTGACCTCCAAGGCATGGCCAATCACCCCATTGATCCAACAAAGAGAACAGTCATTTCTCTCAGTGGGTCTACAACCCACACGGTGAAGATGGGAACGCAGAAGAAGCAGCTTTATTGTGATGAGTTTTGTCCCCGATTCAAAGAGGTGGGGATTTGTGCCCATACTATTGCCGTTGCACACAACGAGGGTCGTCTCTCAGAATTTATTTCGTCCTACAAACTACCAATGAACCGTCTAGTACGCTCTGGCATACCTGGAGGATCTGGTAAAAAGGACAACGAGCGCGGATGCAAACGGAAACGCTCAAAGAACCCACCAAGAGATGTGACCCAATTTGGTGAGCGAGTACATGTAACAACCGAAGATGCAAATGACGAAATAGACTCTCCGTATGAAGTAGTGTTTGTGCACGAGACATCAGCCACGACCTGTTATGGCTGTAAAGGAAAAGTCAGAGATAAACCCTCATCTCCGCTCCCGCCCGCCCCGTTTGATTTATTCATTCGTCACCGTGAACGGAGGGTTTTTAATCGTCCTGGGGAGACCAAGATTAGAATCAGCGCAAGACCCGAAATGGTGTATTATCATCCACTGAAATCCTGCACAAATTTTGATGACGTCGATGCAGGAAGACTTGTCGTATCTAAAGACGTCCATCGACTACTCAGTGGTGTCCATTTGCGTCATCTTAGAAAAGAATTTGGTCTAGAACTTGAATAATCTGCTGTGTATTAGAACGATATCACACAGTTAGGCACTGACCACAGTAAAGACTGTTCATCGTCATCGTAAAGGCATCCATTGATCCGCGTCCATACTACCGTTTTGATGCGTTTTCGACGTTCCACACTATAACAGTCAAAAACGATAACATTGCACGCTGTTACGTTTAACTCTCTGCACATGTTAGAAACACATGCACCTGCGCTATCTTCGGTCATCGTTTTCTTTTGATGTATTTTCGGCCTTCAACACTAATATTATTTGTGTGCGACGTCGTTATTGTCCTTTTTAAAAGCGTTTTCAAGTCGCTGCGTTTTCGGTGAAAACGCTCAGCATATTAGTGTGGTCGGAAGGCCGGCTGGAACGTCAACATTTTTATTTGCAGTTTTTTGTCGAAAAACAAGTGTATAAGGCGTTCTCCTTAGTAGGCTATCGTTTTTAAACGGGCTTGAAGGTACATCACATCAGTTTTTTGAGCAATGGAACCTTAAGCTATTTGAAATTTACTTTTGGTCAGAAATGTAGTAAGCCAGATGCGTAAAAGAATTAAGTTCCCACTTCGAGAGGGACGCGCAAAGTTAGGCTGCGTTAAATTGCGTTGCGCTATATCATACTCTTTTGGAAGGTAGCTGTTTCATCGCCTTCAGATTAAGTACCCGTTGACATTTATCAATTTTTATACATTTGTTCCAGTTTGTGAGGTTTGGTTCGTTTTGACCGATCAGTTGTTGTTCATGGGAGTGGCCTAAATTAAGGTGACAATGTCTCTAACTTTACAATAGTTTTATATCCTTGATTATTTGGTATCTTTGCTTTCAAAATTAAACGTTGTTTCGTCTGTACACCTATAGATCAAATGTAGGTCGGCGTAATCTTTAAGTTAACACTGATTGGTAAGATTACGGATCAAGGATATAAGTGAACACTTTAGTGATTATTGTAAGTCGTGATTATCATATTGGAGCATAGCCGGTTGAAACTGGTTTTCCCCAAGTGAAAAAATGGAAAACACCCTTTCTAACTTGAAAAAGGCTGGTTATAGTTCCCATTAACTGTTTCGCTTTCTTATTAGACTATTAAGAAGGCACCTTGTCATTAATTCCCTGTCATTAAGCATCATCTGGCATATTATTGGAAAACGGTGCTCTTTAAAATGAAAGACTGGTCCAGGGCTGTTCTAATTTCAAGGTTTGGCTAGCTTTCGCGTTTCTGTTGCAGTTAAGTATTTCCAACAACGTGACCGCAAATTAATTTTTTGCTCTTGAAGGGCTTGGATAAAGGCATGGATTAATAGTCTTCGATCGTTCTCCGTACACTAATGGACTGTTTATATGGCGATGAGGGACACTGGGTTGGCGAGGTGATCCGCCAAAGGGTTAAAAAGCAAACCACCTTTTCATGCAATCTTAGAACGTCCTCAGTCCCTCATGTTTCAAAAAATATGCCGACAATCTTTCAGATATGTCACATTTGGAGACGAACAAACTGTACATCTAACACTTTCCCTTAAAAAAGGCAAATGTATGGTCTTCAAACCGCGCCAAGTCCAAGACGTACGAATTGTAAAATTCAATGAAATATAAAGTATAAAGAAGACAATTTTGGGGGAGGGAGAAATTTTGGATGAAAATCTAAATTTGAATTTCCACAACAATTCTCACCCTTACCCTTACCCTTGGTGTTACCCTTACCCTTACCCTTACCCTTGGTGTTACCCTTACCCTCGTTTTAGCAACGCCGCTTAAAAGTTAATTATGTTTTACTTTCAGCCGGCCTCCCGTTGTTTGCTTTTTTCAAAGATGAACTCTTCGAAGGAAGAAAATCGCTCAAAGTTTTCTTTCCACACCCAAATTTAGGGCTAAATATTCTTCTTAACGTTTTCTTTCTATCTGAGGTGAGAAAATATATCTGAAGGTCTTTTAACGTTCTGTAAGCTTATATCAAACCTGATACTAGGTCAGATCATTGACTCAAATCTTACAAACGTGCATAAACTTGCCGCATAAACTGTGCTCGACTTCGTGAAATTAGATATAACGAAAACAAACGTCAATAATTACTCAGGCTTACCATTCGAGATTCATTTCCTGAAAGATGAGGAAGATCACAGTTGCTTGAGACTTTTAAACCCTCTTACGTAGGCAAGGTGAAAAACGAAAACGATGCCATCCGAAATCGGATTACCTAATTTTGACAAGCGACGCATTTCTCAACCAAACACCCAATAAACAAACCAGCCATGAATAACAGAAGACTCTTGAAAGCAGCTGTATTTCATTTTGTACATCCAGTGGAAAAAGACAGTTAAATACATCACAATTTGACACAAAACTCTGTCAGCTTCCGCTCTTAAAATAAACAACTTTCAAGATGATGCATACATTTTCCGCGTGAACTCACCTGTCAATTTTTGACCAATCAGAGTATAAAAATTGGACGTAGAGCGTGACCAACGCGTGACCATGGTAAGAAAAGGTCTTCCCCGCAACTTCCCCGCCTGTATTTTTAAAAACTGGCTGAATTTTCGCGTCCGCGTCTTAACATTACGGGGCCATAGTAACATAAACACAACATATTTCATATGAATCATTTGAAAAATAAACTTGAGCCTGCGATCATTTGAAACTGGTAATTTGTCAGCGGATAACTTCAAAAATACTCGACCTCGATGGGTCGACACTTGAGCCCGCGGTACGGTCAGGTGATACTGGTCAGCGGATACCCTGTTTTGACAGCTCTCAATTGATCACAACACTGATGTGCAATTAGTTTTCTCTTGGGCTCCCAAACTAGCTACAAAGTGTGAGAGTAAGCATTGGTTTCCCTGTGGTGCGGACGGACAAAGCTTCGTTTATAGATTAAATTTTCACGAACGAATACTTCGTCCCTCAATGAGCGGTCTTTTTACTTGACCATTAACCGATTTTTTTCACTTATTTTGTGTAATAATAGTTCTAGTGACAAGGACAAATACGTAATTTCGTGAAAACTGCATAATCTAGTTTGTGCATTTAAAGATGAGTTAGGTAAGATAAACTGGGCTGAAATGCCTAGTTTAAATGATCCATCTTGCGCTTATGAAATCTTTGTCGAAAAGTATATTTCAATTTACGATAAATGTTTTCCACTCAGAAAAGTGAAAGCGAAACGGTTCAATCTTCGCAAGCCTTGGTTTACTAAAGGTCCTTCTAAATCCGTACAGAAAAAAATGTTATATAAGTGTTTCCTTAATAACCCTAACTCTTCCTCCACCAATGAAAACGCATGTAAGTCATATTAAAACAAACTTACCCATTGTCTTCGAGTTGTTAAGTGGTTATATTATAAAAAACAAATTGAAAAACTAAAATAAAATGTCACGCCACTTGAAAAGTTCTTAATGAAATTCTAAATAGAAATAGAGATAAGTGTCGTTTACCATCCATATTTAGGGCGATTCTCGAGAAATTTCCGATCCAAAGGAGCAAATATTTTACCAACATTGGCCCTAATTTAGTTAGTATAATTCCCGTATCAAAGTCGCATAATTCTTTTTTACCCATAAAACTAGTCAACCCAATATTTCTAGATGTTGCAAATGAGCAACAAATTATTGAAATACATGTATGTAGTACTTGTCGTTCAGGTTCTGACGTAGGTAATAACTCAGACTTACATTTCTATGAACTCGATTAAAGAATCTACAAATATAGTTTTTAATTTTTCCTCTTACGTGCATAATCGACCATCATCCATCACCTCTGGTATTGTACCAAAACAATTAAAAATTGCTCGACTTTTTCTTCCATTGAAATCTGGTGAGCAGGATATAAAAACAAATTACAGACCCGTGTCTTTTCTTACTTGCATTCTCGTTAATTCTAGAGAGGGTAATGTACAATCGTTTTTCAACGTTTCTCAAAGATTATAAAATTCTCTCTGACAATCATTATGGTTTTTGCAAGCACCACACCACTACTAGCTTGTTTATATGACAAAATCTCTTCCGCTATTGAAAATAAGGAATATACAGTTGGTATTTTTATAGAGTTGTCGTAAGCTTTTGACACCGTCGATAATAGTATTTTAAGAGTGGTTGTCAGAGAAAACCGGGCAAAATGTTAAAAATGTAAACGGAAGGGGGTCAACAGAATAAGTTCATACTAACATCATAAATAGGTCTGGTGGAGTAATGGACAAATATACCAAACATAGGTTCTTCACTGCTCTTGTATTAGAGATACGAGCATCACTTTATTCGACCCCCTCGGACGCCATTTTTATAAGCAAATTTTCTCCATTTTCTGAAACTCACAGAACCCTCATAATTTAACGAGCAAAGTTTATTTTTTGTATGCGATACAACACATCACAGAACTACTTTCTAAAATCATAAGATTTGTTAAGTAGCCACGGACAAGACTAAAATTTTCTTATTTTATCTGACCTAAACTCAGTGTCTGCAAACGAGCAAAAAATCGGGCATTTTTGAATTGATCTACAGCGCACAACTAAAACGACAGAACAACTCTGACAGCCAAATTGCAGTCTACTATCATCCATGTAACCAAAACACTAATAATCATTTTGGGCCATTGAAACAGGAAGAAATTAGAAAACTCACATTTGTTATAGTTTCCAGGCTTTTTCTTGCAAACAGGCCGATCCCTTCGTGTTTGTTTTAAGTCCTCTTCGTGAATTTTCTTTCATATTTCGCCGTAAAATATGCTCAGCAGCTGGAGGACATAAAAAAGCTCGAAATACTGCCTAGGTTACATTTTGAAAGGGCAAAAAGTGCTGAACGATAGGATGAAACTAGAAAATAACAAAGCGACGCCATCTTGAAAATTCAGCACTCAGGAGGGACTGGAACTAGTAGCTGCCCTGTCCACAAGTGATGAATTACCAAACAGATAAAAGACAAAAACAAACAAACCCGCTTATCAGCGACCTATTTCTTCTTCAATTACTACTTTTAGTTAAATTGTTGTGTTTTTTGGGGGGGCGGTGTGATGGGGTGTGGTGAACGGGTGACCAATTGGCATTACTTTATTCAGTCTTCATTTGCTCTTCATTCACTTCATTTTGAGTTATCCCATATAAGTCTTAGCGTTTCTTTGGACTCTCTATTGTATCATCTATTTTTGCGTCAGTCTTCAATCACCGTCCATGTCCGAAGGTCCACTCATCTCCTGTTCATGATTTCTTGATGCACAGTTTCAAAGTCCGGAAGGCTTCGCCCGAAGGGTACCTCTTTCAAGCATCAGGTGTATCAAAGGGTAGCTAAGAAATCACAAGTTGAAGTATGTGAAAGGAGAGAGAAATATTTCATTAAGTATTTTAAAGAGCCTATTATTAAAATGTTTTGAAGAAACAAGCCTTATGGCAATATCATTTACATGTTAAGGTTACTCGAAAATGACCGGAAGACCTCCTTTCTTACCGATTTATTCTCACGAAGCAGATATAAGGGGTACAACTTTTCAATGGAAGATACACGAAAGGGGTACCTTTTGTCAAAAATAGTATATTTAAGGGTAAGGGACTGGACCTCGGGGCGAAGCCTCCCCGAACAAAGCTTTATTGAGTAGCCTCCCACCCCCTCCCCCCTCCCCCACTCCCCCTTCTTTCCTAGAGCTTTCCACAAGTTGCTCGGCAACTTTTTGGCAACTTGTAGTATTTCGAGCAACTTTTTGCGAAATTTCTGAGCAATTTCTCTGACTAGTTTTCTTCCAATTCTGAGATAACTGAGCAGCCTTTAGTGCTTAAATTAGCCTTGCTTCCATATTGCACAGTGTTTTAGTAGACAATTTATGAATTTCCAATGAAAAAGGAGACAGATCCTCACCCCTTAGGAGTAGATGATGGGCGCAAGATGCAGCCGGGCTGCCAGGTCAGAGGTTTTGATGAACAAAATTCAAAATGGCGGACGACGATTCACACTTGACTGACTCGAGTGTCTGAGGTGAAGAAGGTCATTCAACAATTTTAATGGCTTATACTAGAATTTTTACATGATTAATAGCGGAGCTCTCGCGCGCAAAGCGCGCGCAGCAGAGCACCATGGGTAAGAAAATGTGGTAAACTACCCAACCGAGAAAATTTGGTAATCACGTGACCGTACACCAACCGACCGCCCGACCGTCCGTCCACACCACAGGCATACCAATGTAAAATAATTTAATCAACAGGTATGGCAACCCAAATGCAACTCAAGGTTTTATTTGGAAAAAATCGCATGGCCGCCCGGACTCTTAGCAAGAAAAAATAACAACAAAGTCGTGTCTTTTTCGACGTTCTTTTTTATGTTTACACTCACGTGGATAACAGAAAAAGAGCTAGAGCGAGTGATTGAAAACAAAAGAGACGAATTTTGTAGGGAGAAAAACATGAAAATTCAAAGCGGTGGTGAGACAATGAGAAATGCTAGCGGCCAGCAAGGAGCGGCCAGCAAGGTGAAAATGAGCGGCAGTGAAAAATAAAAGCGAACATGAACACAGGAGACAAAATTGGGTAAGGCCATAAGACAATTCCTCTATAAAAATAATGTGTAACCAGGACGTTTGACGTTTTAGTCCTACAAAACAGCGTTGTAGTTGTGCAAAGCAACGGCAAAGAAAGACAAAAAGCGTGCAACACGTGCAAATTTGTTTTTGTTTGCTAATTAGAAAAAAAAGTGTGCTGCACGTGCAAATTGTTTTTTTGCCAATTAGATCTATTGATCTTGATTCCATCTTTATTGCAGTTCCCGTTTAGCATTACACGATTAAATTTTTTTCGTTTATAAGCATTATTAGCCAGAGCTTCGCTTTTAGCCCTGACTAAATCTATATATTATTAATATTGATGTGTAGTCTTTACCCATACATTTGTTGTTTTAATTGTGGTTTACGGGCTCCTGATGGTGGACAAAGTTATCTAGCAACGCTAATTACGCTGCAAAATTGCACAAAATTACTTTTTTATACTCTACCAGGAGCCATATATATATGAATCGGGGTAATAGACCGTAACTGGATACCTTTTCTAGGGATGGGGCTGACCTCATCGAAATATGTATCATAGCCATTTAGACCCTGTTTACATGGAGTGGGGGACCCCGGTCTAGTGGGGTAAGTTTCTTTTGTTTTGTGTCCTCCAGAGCGTGAAAACAAAAGAAACCAACCCCACTAGACCGGGGTCCCCCACTCCATGTAAACAGGCCCTAAATGTACTATTTTTGGCACATTTTGTGCCATCTCGTGTGACTCGCGCGCGCATTTTTTGCAACAGCGCCGTGGAGAGGATTAACAAACGAAATGGCGTTGGAAATTACCTCCGCAGCTGATGAATAAATTCCGTTTCTGTCATCATTGCCTCCTCTGAATTTAAGGCAAGACCTTGACAATGACTCTAAATGTGAGTACTGTGAACGTGATTCTGCTTGTGTTAAACACCAGAGTGAGAGTGTTTTTGACAAATCCAGTGACGAAGAGATGTAGGAGACGTCAATTCTTTCACAGCCACACCAGTAAACAAAAAGGAACCCAGTGGCTGTAAACTTCCAGGTGTACGACTTCTATCAATGATCAATATGACGGAAACTTGTACCAACTCGAGAACACTCAGGCCCCTTTACAAATTTTTGAACTGCCAAAAACTTGCATGGATCCGCCTTTTCTTTACATGCGACCCGCGGAACCGTGAAGTTTTTGAGATGCAAACAGTATTACAATCTATGGAGAATTTGCACGCTCCCTCTAAACGGGTTGCACAGGTAAAAAATTCGTCCGAACCCGTGGCGTTTAGCCTGTGTGGACCGTGCAAAGAACATACTGAAAAACAAGTGAGCAGGAAAACAATGAGGGGAACGGGTACAGAGTGAGAGCCGTAGGAACTCCTATAATGGTACTCCTTCCGGTAAACCAGATTCTGTTAAACCCTTAAGCTCGATTACCAGCCGCTGTTCGGGAAAATGAGGATCAAAGACCGGACCCGCGGGAGACGGCGAAAATCGAGCCTAGTAAACCCTTTGAATGGTTTATTTTGATAGCTCTTGTCAACAGTCTGTTACCTTATGGAAATGCAAAGTGATAACGATGACATCATCAGTTAGAAGGCTTACTTTCAAAATTTACTTCGTCCCCTGTCTTGGCCGCTTTGCGGCCTAAATGCCCGCTCCGCACGCTGATTCAACTATTTATTTTAGGTAATAAAAATTATTGCAAATTTTACAGCCAGCAATATCCACTGCCAGTAGTTAGCCCGCACGCTTAGAAACTCGGTCGATGTATAGCAAGTCTAGCTAGCTCGCATGAGAGCGAAGTTAAGTGATTCATAAAGAGACAAAATAGATCTTTAATATTATCTACATTCACAGGACACCTCGAAATGAGGAGGGAATGAAGCAGTGACAGTTAATCACCAATTAACCTACGATCAGGCGTTCTTCTTTTTTTTTTCCTTTGAAAGAAAAACAAGCTAAATTCAACTAAAAGAAGTAATTGAAGAAGAAATAAGACTGGAGTAGGTCACTGATAAGCTGGTTTATTTGTTTTTTGTTTTTTATCTTACTGATAATTACAGGAGCCCATAGGCTCCTGGTAATAGTTCGTAATGGCCAACGTTCGATAAAGAAAATTCTTACATGAATCCGAGGCCTTCTGGTTACATTTCTGTATTAGGTTTGGTTTTCTATGTGCTCAAGTCGCTTTTGGGAATTACGAGATAAAGGAGTCGTGAAAAATTTGCAATTTTTGTCCGTGTGTTAGATATCGAACACAGCTACTAGTACCAGTCCCTCCTGAGTGCTGAATTTTCAAGATGGCGTCGCTTTGTTTTTTTTTAGTTTCATCCTATCGTTCAGCACTTTTTGCCCTTTCAAAATGTAACCTAGGCAGTATTTCGAGCTTTTTTATGTCCTCCAGCTGCTGAGCATATTTTACAGCGAAATATGAAAGAAAATTCACGAAGAGGACTTAAAACAAACACGAAGGGATCGGCCTGTTTGCAAGAAAAAGCTTGGAAACTATAACAAATGTGAGTTTTCTAATTTCTTCCTGTTTCAATGGCCCAAAATGATTATTAGTGTTTTGGTTACATGGATGATAGTAGACTGAAATTTGGCTGTCAGAGTTGTTCTGTCGTTTTAGTTGTGCGCTGTAGATCAATTCAAAAATGCCCGATTTTTTGCTCGTTTGCAGACACTGAGTTTAGGTCAGATAAAGTAAGAAAATTTTAGTCTTGTCCGTGGCTACTTAACAAATCTTATGATTTTAGAAAGTAGTTCTGTGATGTGTTGTATCGTATACAAAAAATAAACTTCGCTCGTTAAATTTTGAGGGTTCTGTGAGTTTCAGAAAATGATGAAAATTTGCTTATAAAAATGGCGTCCGAGGGGGTCGAATAAAGTGATGCTCGTATCTCTAATACAAGAGCAGTGAAGAACCTATGTTTGGTATATTTGTCCATTACTCCACCAGACCTATCTATGATGTCAGTATGAACTTATTCTGTTGACCCCCTTCCGTTGACATTTTTGACATTTTGCCCGGTTTTCTCTGACAACCACTCTTAATTTCAAAACCAGAGCATTAATCGAGGCGCTGCACTTTGATGGTTTGAAATAGACAACAACACGTAGAATTTAATGGTAACCGTTCAGAATCTTGCCAAATAAAGTGCGAGGTGCTTCAGGCCTCTATACTTGGCCCCCTGCTATTTCTGCTCTAGATAAATGATCTGTCCAATGTGTCAAAGGTCGTGGACTTTATTCTTTTGGCTGATGACACAAAAAAAGTTTTCCCACAAAGATTTTAGTTTACTTTCTGAAATCTTAAATTCTGAAATGCTTAAAGTGCTTATCACCCCAAATTTAAAAAAAATTGACGAATTCTTCCCACTTTTAGTTTTAAAATGAGGTATAATTTGCGTGAATGAAGCCAGCGGTCTCCATGCTCGGTTAAAAAGTACTAAATTTGCCTTTTTTTCGCCGATTTTAGTCAGAAGCCCGACTAGATATTGCCCTGGGCAGAGTGACGTTTTTTGAGGCATTGTTCTTAGCTCCTCCCCGCTGCCAATCAAGTGCAGAGCGGAGCGTTTAGGTTAGCAAAACAACAACTTCCCACTTGCATTACGCTTTTTTGTACATTTCTTTGCCGTTACTGCACGAAGAAGACGCTAATTGTCCAATTTCACGTTTTATCGACAACGGGAACATACAAGGACGAATGTCTCTTTCTGTCTTTAGACCGGAGTATTTTTCTAAGAATTCAACCCCAGGAAAGTTTGCCTACAGTATATGCTCCCTCAAGAAAAACTTTTCAAGTAGGAAATTTCACGTCTTAGTCGTGTAGCGACGGCAAAGAAATCCGACCGAAAAGCGTAAACAATGGTACGTCATGCATGTGTAGAGTAATGTTTTGCTTATTAAAACCCATTGCTTGAGTTTATTGACGGACGGATATAAGCTTCCTTTTTGTGGCCTTTTATATCGTTACTTAATAAATAAAGTGCAGTGTTGCCGGGAAAGTTTCGAGCAGTAGATTTAAATAACTGATTACGAAACCCTGCATGCGGTTTTTATTCTGATTTACTCCAATCCTTGAAAGTGGTTTAAAGATTCTTTGCCGAAACAAACGACCGTAAAAAATGACCCAAATTACTGAAAGTTGAAAGATCCTCACTTCAATTCGTGAATCTTAATTTACTAATAGCTAAAGGTGAACTTTCTGCGGATCTCCTTTTTCAATCACTATTGGCCGGTTTATGTTATCGTCCGGTGGCTTGATCGAGGACCTAATGCGCAAAATTTACTTGACAATACGATCTATAACTTTGGTTTTAAAATTCAACCCCTTCACCAAATTTGTTTTGCGAGTCGAAAGAACATTTCATGAAGTGGATTCCGGATTCCAGGTAATGGATTGCGGATTCTTTGTCAGTGAAACTTGGATTCTGGATTCCAATCGTTAGGGGATTCCGGAGTCCCATGCATTCCGCATAGTGCGCATACAGCATATCACGATGTACCAAGTTCCAAACCACTATCTTTCTCATTTTTTCTTTCCTTTTGAATTGTAGTCAAAATATTGGTCTGTAATAATTGACGGTATACAGATATGTAAGTGAGCCCAGCAAGTCTATTTTGTAACTCAGCGAACTGTCCTGTATGGGCGGCGGGCTATCCCCTTAGCATAGTAAAACTACACACTCGTATCCATACGAGTCGACGCCACATTTAAGTTAAGAACAAGGAACAAAACCCGTTACTGTTTTGTCGCTCAACCCTGTAAAGTGTGAAGAGGATTTTTATAAACAAACTTTTTATTCGAGTTTTGCCTACCGACGCTTTAAGTTACAAATACCACCCCAGATAATGATGTATAACAAAGGTTGACGTTAGAAACTTTTTTGCAAGCCATCATCATCAATCAAAGGACAGTTATAGTTGCCTTTTTGTGCTACGGAGGTAATTCTAAATCAATTCTATTTCAGAATATTCAAGGGAAAGTGATTAAAATCAGGCAACGGAAATCTAAAACTATGCAGCCCTTTCGAAGGGAAAGCCATAATACTGTCGATTAAACAATCATCGACATAAAAAAACTGACCAAAATTTTAAAAATTGTTGGCAAATAATGAAAGAGATTCCTAGGTACATCGATAAGATCGTTAAAAAAGACTCTCATTTTCCTAGATACAGTAAAAGTGAGAATAAAGAAAGATGCTGATATTTAGTCAAGGTATGAAATCAATAATAATAAGCAAAAATCCCAAACTCAAGAATGAGCGCAGCATTCTTCCAAGGAATCAAAGCCTCATTTTGATCACTAATAATTGTACTTCTTAATATAATATGAACGAAATTTCTAAAAATAGTTGAGAGCTGAAGACTGTACAAGAAAGCTGTCCTGTCTTTTAATTAAAAAATCTGTTTTAAAACATAACCGTACTCACTTTGGTTTTCAGGGTTGAAGAACCTGCTGGTTACTCTTACAAAAATTTCTACTTTTTTACCGCAGGACATATATAGATATATAGATATATAGATAACCATAAAAAGCTCCGACAAAATTACTCACATCGTGGGTCTGTCGTGCCTCTAGTCAATGTGAAACTTCTAAGAAAGGGAATTTTTCCTACGATATTAGAACATAAGTGGGTGTCGCATAAAGCATCATTGTCCAAATCTATTTATAATTAGCATCCTGATAAAATGGTGCCGAAATGACAATATAAAATCTCCTTTAGTTAATTCTTTTCGACACGTTTATTGAACGGTGCCCAGGTACAAAACGCCTTTAAAACTGACATTACAGAACTGAAACACATCAGCACGCTAGGAAAACTCTATCAGAGAGCCAGTCATGCGTTTTTACATGCTTTGCAAACTTCCAGCAGGTCAACAACAGCACAAAGTTCCACGTTATTTTTTCTGAAAACATTTACTTCTTTTACTAAAATTATCGTTTCTCGAAGCAGCAAATTGGTATAGTCATTCTTCCCAGACTCTTTCGGCCTGATTATTCAAAAAATGACATTTATTTATTAACCTGTTCCTGTCCAGTTCCGTCATCTCACTCATTCTTGCGTTACTAAAGCGGGAGATTTGTAACGATAAAAAGCCAGCTCCTTTTTTTTGTATGAAACGAAAAACAATGTACTTTTTAAAGTTCAAGAAAACTACTCACCTTCCTCGGAGGAAGTTTCTGTCACCTGACTTGCTGTAAAACCACAGCTGTTTCGCTCTGCGAGGGTAACGAACCCAGCAGTCTAATGTAGCGGCTCAGAGATACACTTCAACTACAAAATCAACATACTCGCATCCTTCAAAGGCAAAGAAAATCACACGAATTAACCTGAGAACTTAAAACAAATGCTGTCTGCCTAGACATGTTAGCGGACTTCACAAGATCCAGAACTTTCCGACTGAACAACCTCTAGACGCCTTTTGTTTAAATTTGCATTATGAAACGAGGGTTGTATCCGCCTCAGTGAGAACCAAATTAACCAGTTTAATTAAGGCAAGTTGATTTGTCTTTTAACTAGTCAAGACTATCCAAGAAAATTTTTCTTGGTAAAGAGTCATTCCGCCAATATCAACGAAAAAAAAAACGAAATCTGAAACTGTCTTTCCAAGAAAGTGTAGAGGACTAAATGCTCTCATACAAACATTAGAGAAAAAAGGAAATCATTTATGTTTGCAAATGTATGCTTAACTAGAGAGGATAAGAGAGTTTTTAAGAGAGACAGATCAAAGAGCCCACCAAGAAATCTATCACCTACACTACAGTGAATGACTATGATGCTTTGGGACTCCCTGCATTTTAAGATCAAAGCCACTTATGATAATGATTTCAATAAAGGAATATGCTTTCCAATTAGCATTCGCAACTGGTTTTCTCTTAATTTCAATACCGACTGTTAACAAGTGGGAGTGTTTGTACGTTTTGCCATATGAAGGAATCCTTCGTGAAGTCCAAACGATTTGATTGTCTGTGCTCTTTCAAGAGCTGCTTCGAAGATCATTGAAATCCCCGGACAAATCTCTACCATTCGAGGTCGAGTTTACTGAGTCAATTATATACACGCGTAATCCAAGAAATGTATTACGAAAATTTTAAACTCAAGTAAGATATAGTATGTTATAGAAAGAGATAACCTGAACATACTTTTATAAACCAAACTACTTACTATGAAACCAGCCGCCATTTCGTGCCTCTAGCGGATATGGAAAACTTTGGGACTTTACCCGCATTCCAAGAAACAAAAGCTTTTATCATAACAAATTTAAAACTGGGTGCAGAAGATAAAACTCGATTTCTAAATTGTCCAAAAAAGATAACTTAACATGGACAGTTTTAGTGTTAAGATAAGGAACTGATAGCCAATCTCTAACGATCGGCAGCCAATATATGTATAATACAATCAAGTGAAGGTTTGTCGAAGTTCTGGGTTCTAAAACTGTCGGTAATTCTCTTTCTCTTTCTGATATGGGTTCGTTTAAAGTTTATTGTTGTAAATAAATTGAAATTATTTAAACGGAAGCTTCGGTTTTAGGCTTGGTTTTATATATTATTGCAAAAAGCCAGTTTTCATATCACACGCAAATCATAGCAAACCATCCTTACTTATCCTTGTCCAAATTGAGTCACTTTGCTGATACAGATTCGTACATGTACACTCGCGTTACTTTTAAAAATAAATGAATCTGCCCACACTCTTTTACAAACGTTTCTCTTTTTGTCCGCCATTATTTTCATGTAGTTTATACTTTCCAGGTTGTTAAAGGAACAACAAATAACGTCTTCAAATCCTATTCCCATCTTCTTATCCATAATTATTTAGTTTTACACATTGAAATGACCCTTAACGAAACAAAAAATGAACCTTTCCTTCAAGCAACAATGCAGTTTTTGCATTTTTGTCAGAAAGAAAATATATATCCCTTTCCTACACTAGTCAATGACTGATAAGGATACGTACACTCGCTTTAGTTTTGAGAATAGACGAATCTACTAACTCGTTTCCAAACATTTCTCTTTATGTCAAATTCTCTCTACATATTTTGATCCCATCATATCTATATTTAAGTTAATTCAGACATCTTAAACAAAATATCCCGTAATAAAACAAAAAAGGAAGCTCTCCTTCAAGCAGAATGCAGTTTTTGCCTTTTTATGTGATAAAAATATATATATTTCCCTTTCCTTAACTAGTCATTAACAAGTCAAGCTACTTACCTCCGCAGAGTGAAGTCTATCAGTCGCGCCTGGCGTGCTATCAGACCTTCAAAGGCTGTTGTGCTCTGAGAAATAAAGGCAAGAAGTCCCTTGTTACGAATGGACGGCAAGCTATTTCCTTGACACTTTTTTCACAGGGAAAACTAGACTCGCATACTGCTACATAAACATTATAATAACGAAAACTAAAGACAACACATGTCGCTCGCTGCCGCTCAACCTGCGAAGCGGAACGTACAATGAACAAGATCTTGGCGAATGCAAGAAAGACAAAACCATCTTGCTCCCATAATAATATTTCAAAGACAGGTAACACGTAAAGCGATTTACGTACATTGCTAACTTACACGTATGTTAAACTGCCAGGAGAGACCAAAGTTCTCATCAACAAAACGCGCCTTTGGTCATGAAAGGAATCAGCCAAATGCATAAAAAGTAAACAAAATGATGTATGCATAAAATTTACACAGAGGGAAAAACCCGTCAATTTTTGTTGCTCAACCTGTAAAATGGATGAACTTAAAAGATTCAAAACTTTCAGTGAGAACAACTAACGTTTATCTGTACCTTCCTGACACTTCATGTTAAAAATATCGCTATGAAAAAACAAGGTTACATATAACTTGGTGGACGCAAAACTAAATAGTTTGAATTAAGCTGACAATGCTTTAAAGCAACCACTGTCAAGCGTTTGTCAATATTTACGACTCGCACCGAAAGAAATCTCAATTTGTCCTGCCCTTAATCAACAAGAAATCGCTTCGCTTTCCGAGAAGGAGGAGAGAAACAAACAAATCTCACTTCTAATTTCCTAGTTGTCTGACATGTCAAGCACGGAAACTTAATATTCGAATCTTAAACTAGGAAGTATAAATGCCTAGATCAACGTACTCACCAAAAATCTTTCTAACCAGAAGTACAGAAAGGAAACTAAAAATTGAAAAGTCTCTCTACATTCTAAGAAATAAAGCCTCGTATGATAATGATTCTCCGAAAGAAACACCACTGCACCTAATATAACATGCATGACGTGTCGCGAGGCAGCGGGCCTACTGATGAATTGTTTCATATAGTTTGGAACTTTCATACTAAGTGGAACCAAACGCCTTTTTTCTATCAAGTTTGTTAAAAGGAGCAAATATTGATATTGCCTAGAAATCCGCTTAAGCTGGAGAAAGGCTAGCCTGTTAACAGACCCTCTGTTTTGTCTTTTAAAGTCCTCCAACGCGCGTACGCAAAACAAAAACCCCAGGATCATTGACCGCAAGCGAATATTCGGAATTTTTTTTACTAAATT
Organism: Porites cylindrica; assembly: GCA_964035525.1. Lineage (NCBI taxonomy): Eukaryota > Metazoa > Cnidaria > Anthozoa > Scleractinia > Poritidae > Porites > Porites cylindrica. The sequence continues at coordinate 28,429,736 of OZ037775.1, forward strand.
ACCAACCATTTTCGGAGGTTGAGTTCTTCAAATTTTATTACCAAGACATCACGATTATTGTGAAAAAGGGTCTCCCTAAAATTTTTGTATTAGAAAAAACGCCCTCTAGAATCCTCCAATGAAGTATCGCCACTCTACAGGTAATGGCACAAATCTTGCGCCAAAACCATAAATAGTACGAAAACTATTCCACCGTCCGTTAGACAATTAATTTCTGACTAATTCGTTCCCAGGTTTTTAATGTCATGTCAGAAATTACAGTTCGTATACCTTTAAAAGAAAACGAAAGATCCTTTAATAGTTATTGCCCCCGCAGGGATTTCGCCCAGAAGTACTCGAAGTACTCTAGTAACTCGCGCGTATATTAAGGGAAGTACTTACAGTTGAAATATACAATCATACAGTCAATATAGAAAAAATCTCGATTTGCTTGAACAGGGGCCGCAAGGAATCGGTAGGTAATGATGACGTTTCTATTGTTTGCACCCGCAAGTACGAAATGGTTAGGATGACGTAAAACACAAAAAATCCTGAAGGGACCGCTTACAATAGGTAGATTTTGTGACATTAATTGTACAGTCACACTTCGATACTCTTTTGCGTTACGTGTTATCTGTGACATTCTGTGGAGCAGCAGCTGTTATGAAAGTTATGGACCAAAAGACACTCGTTAAGCGCAGATGAAGTTATAAGGTGCATATAACTGTTAACAGTGTTTATTTTAACACTAAGTGAGTTTGCCAGACACGACTTCACAAATCTTTGACTGGAAACCTTGCCAGACACTCTTTCTCTTTCTTTGACCGGAATAAGACTCGGCCCCAAACAAGCAAGAAGAGTGAATGATTCAACAGCTAGCTTATCAGTAGCAGAACGATGGACGATTACAGAAATTCGCCGACCATCAAATTCTGTGCTGACTTATTCCCTGCTCACAGATGTTCTTCCGCTATAAAGTTTAAAATAAGACTAGAATGCGCGAGCGCGAATTGATCAAACGTTCTTTTAATTTGCAAGGCTTACTTTCTGGCAAATAAAATGAACTAAATGTGAAAAGTGAAAAAGAAATAGCGAAAAATTAAACTTCTGATTAAACCTTTTCTTATGGTTTAGAATAAACTATTCTCGAAACTGAGAATGTTTTGATCAAAGCTGTGTAAATCGAACCGAAAATGTGCATCGAACCTTGCGTTTATTTCCTGTCGATTTATCTCAGGTATTGTATGGAACATGTGTGAACATCTTCATTATGAATCGGTATATTTCAAACAGCTACACAACGAGCAAGAATACTATTGACCGACAATATACAGAGCGGGGGCAGCTGTAGTGTCAACTATTACTAAGCTAGATACAGTTGCTGCCTTGTTCGAATGCTGGAGATAATGTGGAGCAAGTAATTACAAATACGAGCTGACGAAAATACTGATGGAAACTGCAATTGAACAGACACACACTTTACCACCCGAAAGAAGACTTAAAGGGCCTCATTTACCGGTTTTTGTGAAAAGTCAAGTTTTAAAATGGCAGACAGTCAGACGGAACATGTTTCTTTCGAACAAATATTTATTGATACTAAATCGAAGAATCTAGATAAACTAAGCAAAGAAAGGCTGCAGTATTATTGCAATGCCCTAAGATTAAAAGTATCTGGCGGCAAGAAAGAACTTACTCAAACATTACAGCCACTAGCCAAGTGTAAGAAGTTGTTTACAAAAAGTAGTCGCAGGAATAAATGAGGACCATAACTTTTCTACTGCTCTGGATCCTAACTTAATTCCACCTCCATCTGCGAAGTGGAAAGTCATTTGTAAGAACAAAGAGGTAGCCATACCAATTGTGAACGAGAGCACCATTAATGATTATCAAATTTTTACATTTTTTAATAATAGCTGGAAGATGTTTATAGCCTTGGAGAGTCCACGATCGTTATCAAATTTGATAACCATGTGACGTCACAACATGGTGGTCATTTCAAAAGTCGGGAATTTTCGTACTCACCTTTCTTTATCCGAGATTTTGTCTGATCTTATTCGGTGTAAACTCGTCAGGTACCAATGGTTTTGTTCGGCAAGGCCAAGGAGCTTCACATGCTTCAAAATGGCAGATGTGTATCACGCGTATTGAAGTAAATTTCCCTCTCAAAGTGAAGCGTCCATCAGATTTTTGTTCCGAGATCAGGTATGTTTTTCCACTTCGTTGTTAAATTTAATGTACTTGTCGATTGGCGTTATATCCAAGGTTTATACTTTCGATTCAGCATGTTTCTATTGGTGTGCAGAATCTCTGAAAAAAGTGCATCAGGTATTTTTATTCGCAATGCGCTTTCCATTATGTCGGACATATTTGATTGATGTCTTCCTCAAGGTGCTGAGATGGCAGATGATGCCCATAGAAGCAAAATTTCAAAGTTATGTCGCCTTTGTGGCAAGATCGCGTCTTCAAATACCTCCAGACCACGCAACAGATATGACTCTTCGTGCTATACGACTCCGCACTTCAGTAACGCAAAATTTATTTACACGTGAAACACGCATTAAACTCGAAAATCCGTTTCTTTGGAAATTCTTGACCAAAAACTTTCATTTTGGTATCACTAGAAAGCTCAAGAAATGTAAATGACGTTTTTATAAACGAGATGGTTCTGACTGAATTGTTTTAAGGCTTGAGAACATGAGAGGGAGTGACTGCGCGCTGAAATTTTTCAAAACCGCTTAACACAGTCACTTTCAAAAATTATTGTAAGTCAAATTCGCTTCGGCAAGCAATAACCAAAATTCTAGCATAAAGCTAAACTATTACAGTATACATTACGAAAAGTTTAGCCCGAGTACGAATTAAATTGCAACAGTTACTGCTCTTTGTGCTATGCGACTCCGCACTTCAGTAACGCAAAATATAGTTACACGTGAAAAATGCATGAAACTCGAAAATTCGTCTCTTTGTCAATTCTCGGCCAAAAATTTTCATTTTGGTATCACCGGATAGGTCAGGAAAGGTAGTTGTTATAAAAAGATTTGGTTCTGACGCGCCGTATAAAGGAAAACGGTTTAAAGCTTGAAAACATGACAGGAAGTGACTGCGCGCTGAAATTTTTCCAAACCGCCTAAAGTGCACCTAACCCCAAATTTTTTATTCGCTTAGTTGAAATATCCATGTTAATTTAGGGCCTGTTTACATGGAGGTGGGGGACCCCAGGTAGGTGAGGTAACCTGCTTAGGTGGGGTAACCCGCCAGTCCATATATTCTCTCATTTAATTTGATCACGTTTACATGATAGGTGGGGTGACCCGCCAAGGCGGGTAGCCCGGTCTACCAGACCGGGTTACCCTCTCAGCCGGGGTCAATTTTGCCATGTAAACGTTTCAAGGTGGGGTAACCCGCCTTGCCGGGGTCTGACCCGTGATACATCAAATTCGCGCAAAATTCACTTTGGCAGTGGCTTTGCATCATTATTAAAGTTAACAAAGGAAAGCCATTGCACTAAAGGTTGCAGCAAGAGCAACAAGTGAGTGTAAAAGTGCATTAATCGCCAAAACACGTGGTTTGCCAGCATTTTTCTTGTTTACGTGCTTAGCGACCATTCAATAATCTTGACAAAGTGCACCCCGGGATGGCGGGGTTGTAAGATTGCATGTAAAGGAGGGTTATTTTTTTACCTCACCTAAGCAGGTTTGTAAACAAGTCGTTAGTTGTTCTGCCAAAAAATAAATCGATTTGGTTAAATATTCTTTTTTTCTGTGGCCTGTTGAAATTTCAAAAATCGCGCCAAAACGGAGCTGTGTTTGGCTCACTACCGAGTTCTACGAGGCATGGCTCTAGTCACGTGGCGTGACGTAGTTTCGGGAACCACACGAGAACTCATTTCCTTCATTTTTGCGGGAATCAAGTGCGAAAACTATGTTGTAGTCTTGCAAAAAAAGAAATTATGCCTGCCCGGTGCGTCGCTGCCAATTGTGGTAACATCAAGGACAAGAGAGAAATATTTCAACAACAACAAGTTTATTCAGTATTACCATTTTGTACAGGTGTTACCGATTAAAATAACAATAATAAACAGCTAAGTTTAAGGAAATGCAGATATGATGAAACGGTAGAATTAACTATGTTTCTTTCGTCTTTCAAATGCTTGAAAGATGAAATTAGCAGCTAGCCTGCTGATATGTGAATCAGTATTGTTAAAAAGAAAACAGACTTTATCATGGATATTGTAATGTGTAAATAATGCATTTCGGTCGTTGATTTTAATAAAAAGAGTCTTTCTCAAATCATTGTATTGATCACAGTGAAATCACATGTGCAGTTCATTTTCAACCGAATTTTGGTTGCAATGATCACAGATTCTAAGGTCTTCAGGAGTTTTGGGGATTGTAAATCTTCCAGTTTCTATTTTTAAATTATGATTTCCTATCCTAAATTTGGAAGCTACACGCCTATGTTCAGGATTCCGGATATGATTGATGAATTCAGAGTGATTTGTTTCATTTTTAAAGATGGAGTAGAATTTTAGTTTTTTTATTTGTTCTTATCAAATTTAGCTGGCGGTTTTTCAGATGTTTTGACAAATTATTCTCAGCTTTGGATAGGAAAGTAGAAGGGTTTTTAAAGTTAACTGACTGTTTATGAATATTAAGTTGTGTACTCAAAAGATTTATTTTATTTATTAGACCTGATTTATTTTCTTCGGCCATTTTATCCGATATGTTTGAGCAGAGTTTTGCAATGCTGTCAGGGGGTTGATTTTCAAGGTGAATCCAAAATTTGAAAATGTTCATTGTTATTTGTAAATTTAGAGATAATCTACCAAGTTCATTTCTCGATGCAACATTCGGTGAACGTTTGTTTAAACCTAAACACATCTTACAAAAATGTATATGCGTTTTCTCAATCGAGTCTTTATCCAAGCGGCTATAATCACTTTTATCATAGATTCCCCAAACTTCAGAGCAATACGTTAAAATTGGGAAAAATAGTGTATTGAACAGTTTGTTGATGATGTGAACTGGTAATTTTAGAAAATCTAGATAACGACGAGCGGCAAAAAAGGATCTCTTTGTTTTTTCTGTTAAGTTTTCCTTGTGATTTGTAAAATTTCCATTGGCAGAAAATTTCACTCCAAGAGAGGTATAGTTATTGACGATTTCAATGTTTTCATTGCTAACCATAAAATTGTGTTTATCTATTGCTGATTTTCTACTTTTCTTCTAAAATACAATAACTTTGTTTTTAGTAGGATTAATCTTAAGAAGCCAATTCTGACAATATTTTGATAGTCTGTCAAGACTTTGTTGCAAACCTTCTGCAAAGGTAGATATTAGAAGTAAATCATCGGCGTAAAGTAGACAGTTTAAGTGAAAACCATCTGGAAGTAAGATAGAATCTTTAGCATTGTTATTTAGAATGAAGGGTAGTTCGTTTAGATAAAGGTTAAATAGAAGCGGCGACAGAATACAGCCTTGTCGTACACCTTTATCATAGTTGAAAAATTCTGATCGAGTATAATTGTCTTTCACACAACATATTGTATTTGAATACATGCTGGAAATTATTTTGTAAAAGGAGCCACCTATGCTATATTTCAACACTTTGTATAATAAACCTTGGTGCCAAATTGAGTCAAATGCCTTTTTAAAATCAACAAAACAAGTATAAAGTTTACCTCTGGGGGAGTGGGTAACATGTTGGTCTATTAACGTTTTTAAACTAAAGATATGCTCAGACGTACGATGTCCGGGCACAACGCCAATTTGGGAGCGATGAAGTATTTTATGATTGTTTGAAAAGTTTAATAATCTCGTATTTAAAATAGAACAAAAGACTTTGCCAAGACAACTACTAATGCAAATACCTCTATAATTTGAAGGGTCATCTTTGTTTCCGGATTTATGCAAGGCAGTGATTATTCCATTACTCCATGATGTAGGAAATGTTCCAGATTGTAGAATCAGATTAAAAAGTTTCTCAAGTGGATATTTTATAAAGCTTGAGCTTGTTTTAATCATTTCATTGCGTATTCCATCAAGTCCAGCGGTCTTCTTGTTTTTTAATTGCTTTATCAATCTCTTCAATGGATATTGGGTTGTCTAATTCCGATTGTAAATGGTTGCTGTCCTCCAAACGCTTTTTATCGTTTAACAAGTGTATTTGAAATGCCGATAATGTATTAGGATCAGGTGCTGAGTGTAGCGTTTTAAAATGATCATACAGTTTATTGTTCGGGTTTTCGTTATTATTATAAGTTGTTTTCGTTCATTGACTTTAAAGTATCCCAAAATTTGTGGTCATTTTCGTTACTAATCAGCTCATTTATTTTAGAGTCAACAAATTGTTGTTTTTTTTGTCTTATAAGTTTTTTAAAGGTTTTATTTTGAACATGATATTCTTTTCTGAGTTCGGTATCCAGAGGATTGCGGTGTTTTTTGTTAGATAACTTTTTAAGTGAAGATCTTAAAGTTTTGCAATCATAATCAAACCACTTCTTAGTAATTGGCTTTCTTTAAGATTTCTTTTGGTTACTTAATTTGAGTGAGCGTTTTGCTGCCTCAGTCATAATGTTTGTGAATTGATTGGTAGCATTTTCAACATCTGTACTGCTTAAATCGAAGTTTGTACTTTCGAAGAGATGTAATAAAGACAGAATATCGTTGGAAAGAAAGTCAGCAGTGAATTTTGCTGCAGACGTTTCGTCCCAGACGTACTGTTGTGGAAGCTTAACGTTGTTTTTCTCTTGAAAACTGTTATTATTATTTGAGAGGTCTGTACCAGTTTTGATCCAGCAGACAATTTGAGAGTGATCTGAAAATATGTTTGGTTGCTTTACGGCGAAACCTTGAACCGAAGTGAACAGGTCATGGCTAACGATAATATAATCTACAGTACTTATTCCATTAATAGAGTGAAATGTGAATTTTCCTAGGGTATCTCCCTTAGATCGGCCGTTTAGAATCCTTAGATCACAGGTTTTACAAAGATCAGGTAATTGTTTTCCATGATCGTTGACAATGTTATCAAAGTTCTGTCTTTTAGTGAGATTGGGTGGTTGGTTTAGTGAGATTGGTTGGTTTAGTGAGATTTAGTTAGTTAGTGAGATTGGGAGATTTCAATGCACCGGTTTCCGTTTTACGGCGACACAAGGCCATGCAGAAGCGCAGAAACGACGTAAAAGATGGGTCGACTGGGTTAAGCTGAAACGGGCAAAGTGGGAACAATCAGTACATTCCTATTTATGCTCGGTCCATTTTAAACCAGAAGAGTTTATGCTCCAGTTCGGCAATGAGGTAGATCTGAGCAACAAATGGCTACAAAGGGACGAGCTCGGAGTATGCGTATTCCCCAGTATACACAGTGGAGCGAAAGAAAAACCTTTATCCGCGAGAGAAAAAAGAATGGTGAGATAAATCTATCCTTGTTGTCCTACTGAACTTATTGTTGATGTGTCGTTGAAGAATGCGACGAAAAATTACCTTCGCTGTTTGTAAGCCTGTTATAAAATTGTCCTTGTAGGCAGTCAAAGCGGCAATGTCAGGCCACAGAACTGGTTCTGATACCATCGATGAACCAAGCAAGAAACGAGTGAGACTGGCTGGAACTGCCACGGCCACGTGCGGCGGTGAATCCTGCTTCCAGCACAAGAAGCCAACCAGAAGAAGTTGAACCTCCAGCGATTGAGCATTTAGTGACTGAATCAGCTAAAGTTGAACTAATAGAATTTAGTTCTATTGATGAAACCTCTACAGGTTCAATCACCGAAGGTTCGATTTCTGCTCGTTCAACAACCACTGAAGGCTCGACTTCCGAGAAAACCGTAGAAGTTGAAACAGCTGCACCATCACCAGGAAATGATGAACCAGCCGGGTACAAAAGCAAGTGCAGCAACTGTTCTGTTCTTCAAAATCAGAACAGAAGATTGCAAAACAAGATTCGAACGCTTCGAAGGCATCTTTCTAGGCAGAAAAACGAAAACCGGAAGTACGGGAGAAGAAGCGGAAGTAAGTAAAGGTAGCATAAGTTCTGTAACTAAAATGAATATCATCTGAATTGTAAATAGGAATGGTGCTGCAAAAAGACACAAGAATGTAGTTTTTTACTATTGCAAGTAGTCCCTGATTTTGGCCATTCCAGCAAAATACACACACAGGTTCGACAATGAAATCCAACGAGGAGACACGTCACAAGGGAAGGTGCCAAAAATTAGAGACTATAAACAAAGCCAGAGATTTTGAATTAAGCTAATTTTAGGTGCCAGGTAGCTAAGGAAATGTTCTCATATTCATACAAAGTAGCTCAAACCACTAATGGTCATGGTCCTTTAGAATATTTGAAATGGCAATCCATAACTTAAATGCATGTGCACCATTATTTTTTGGTTTAGAGACCAAGGATGTTACTGAGCCCATAGCATCAACTAATCAGGAGTCAGGCAGTCAGGAAAGCGATTGCAACGACAAAAGCATGACAGCTGAAGAGGAGTTGGAGGACATGGAAGAGGATGAGCAGGAGGAAGATGATGAGGAGGAAGAAGTGTATGAAACAGAGACAGACGAGACTGAAACCACTGAGACAGAGAGTGATGAAGATGATGCTAAAAAGTCCAATAGGTAAGAACACATTAATTTTTCTATTCTAGTTCAAGCTTACAGTAAATGCAAAACGTTTATGTGTAAAGTACGTGTCATTCAGTGCTTCTTTGCTGCACGAATTGAAATTCTGTGAACACTGAGATCTGATTGCTTTTGACTTACTCTAAATACTTAGTAACATTGCAGAATCCAGTGAACAGAAGGCAAAAAAATTATCCTGGAAAATGCAAAAAAGACCCTAGAATTAGTTAAGGGATGCTTAATGTGTAAGGGTACTGGTAATTAAAAAATATATTAAATTTTAATGTCTACCTTAAAGTACTGTAATTTTTTATATATTGCCCTTCACAAACACTTCAAAGGGTAATATTTTTAAGGGTTTTGTAAGTTGCAAAGCTATGAGGTAGTACAGGTTTTTATTACATGATTATTTTTTTGCAGGTTGCCACTGAAGGGTTCAAACCTAAGATCTGAACCAAAGCACATTTTCTTCTTCACAAAATTGCTGCTGCTTTTTAGATTTTGTACAAGCTGCAAAGCTGATAATCCACTGGTTGAAGCCAGATAAAATGGTACAGAGGTCATTATTAAAACAACCTGCATTAACCAAAAATGTCAGAAAGAACAGACATGGCACAGCCAGCCCTTGTTGCCCAACTCAAAGATACCAGACGGGAACTTTCTCCTTTGTATGAGCACTCTGCTTTCAGGAGGATCAGCCACCAAAGTGTTTCAAGTGTTTTGACATATGGGACTTGGTTGCGTGTCTATTAACACATTCTTCAAATATCAAAGGGTAAGTCTTGTCTCATTTGTATCCTATGATTACACCCCAAGTTTATTGATTCTGAGCCTTACATTTTTCAATTGTAAAATGATTGCTTGTATTACAGTCAGTAAAACTACAGAAAGGAATGTTAGACGATAAACTGATTGTGCAGGTCTGACAAGTGCATTTCCTTCTTGGTGTTGAAATAACCGAAATAATTAGCCCTGAATTTATATTTCTTTAAAGAGCTTTTTTTGCTGGGCATATTTGGAAGAAAGTTTGCATTCCAGAATGGGTTAGACATTACAATAAAACTGTTCAAAACACTAAGAAAACAGCCTAAAACAGCTTACTATAAACAATCCATGGGCTCCTATTAGTAGGAAGCTATTTATGTTTGAGAGTTTGAGGGGGCTTATTTTTGGGATTTTATGCTATTACAGTATAAATAATGAAGTTTACTTTTTTATCATTTTAGACCAAACACTTCCCTTCAATCTACCTGTACTGGCAAAGATACCAAGCTCAGATGCTTGCAAAGCTAAAGGCCATTCAAGATGGCATTATTATTGCAGGAGATGGTCGCCACGATAGCACGGGACACAGTGCAAAATTTGGTGCCTATATAATCTTCTCCTGCACTGTTCCCATGATTATTCATTTTTCTCTGGTTCAGGTTAGATATATTTTTTATCATTATTACTTCTGGATGATGCACCTACAGTGTAGCTCCCTGCAATGTCACTTAAAAATACATATACTTTAAATAGAGGTCATAATTTATGTACCCTACTCTTTTATTCTCAGATGCACTTTTTTAACTTGCTAATTGACCTTACCAAGGGGCATCAGTATATGACTGTATTCTTGTTGTGATTGTTGTGGTCTGATTTTATTTTTGGTTCAATTTTCTCAGTGTATGTTATTTTGTTTTAACTGGAAGAAGAAAGACTAACCAAAATAAATGATCAATAGAAGTGAGTTATATTTTGGTGTGACTATATATCTCATCATTAGACTAAAAAGCTACACATCAGTTACACCATGTAGGTGTACATTTTGAGAAGACAAAGTTCCTGTTGGTTGACATTCCATTAATTAGTAAAATACTCGATAAATACAATGCATATACTTGGCTAATCTTATATGTTCCTAAATTTTCAGCAAGGACTGGGTTTTACAAAATGTAACCGTAATGTATATTCCACTTGGAAAATGGAAACAATGTAATAAAAGCTTCAATATCTAATAATTTAATTTTCATTGGAGACATCAAACTGGTCTTTCCGTTTTATTTATATCCGTCATTTTTTTTATTAATAGAGGAATGAAGCTGGAAATAGTCCAGGGATGGAATTTATGGCACTTCAACATTGCGTGGACTTCTTGCTGGCTTATGGCCTTCTGATCACCACATTCATTTCAGACAGACATTCCACTACAGCCAGCCACATGAAAAACGTTCTTACGAATATTGTTCACTACTTCGACATCCAGTCTTCACTATCATTGTAGATTGTATTATATTTTTGTAAACTTCTTGTCTGTTCCAAACATTGTGCATCAATCAATTCCAGCTGCAAACATCGCCCCCCTCCCTAATGGGGCAACTGCAGGGGATTTGCACTCACTGTCAATGCTGGGGGTCGGGCATCAGCATAAACCAGTGCGAGAGGCCTGGATATTGACTGATGCATTACATGATCAATCCAAACCCTTATGAAAGTTTTGTTTTTTCTCTTTATGTCTTTCCACAGAATTCCGCAAAGTACTATCGAAGATTGCAAAACTGAAAGACTGTGAAGCCTTATCTCAGTGGATAAAGCCATGTGAAAGGCACCTCCATTGGAGTGCCACCTCTACCTTCAATGGCAATGGGAGAGTTATTTTGGCAAAGTTTAAGAGATTCCTAAATCATGTCATCAATAAGCATTCTGGCTTCAGTGATCCCCTGTTCAATAAATGTGCCCATGGAAATATCGAACCACGGAAATGGCTCAGAAGTGGTATGTTCATAGGTGAAGCCTTGTAAAAGTAAGGTTGTTGCTTTGCTGTTTTTCAGATGGTATGTTGGAGAGGGGGTTCGCCCAAGTGTTCACTTTGAAGATGAAACTTTTAAAAATAACCAATATTCTCAATACTCCCCAGAGCCAACCATTGCCTTATGTAATAATTATGGAAACTCCTATGGTGTAAATAGCGCAAGGTAGTAAAAGAATTGTCACAAGAATGTGCTACAGTACTCTAGTGGTATGCTAGCCTTGTAATTTGACACCATGTCAGTTCCATGTTAGTAGGTACCGATTCTGATCTCTCCATTTCTTGACTAATAGGGACACTGGTGTACGAAAAATTATGCGAGGCACTCAGCAATAAGGCCCTAGTAAGGGGAATTAAACAAGGTTCTCATGCTCAAACAAGCTGTTTGGAAGGTTTTCACTCGGTCCTCAACCACTTTGCGCCAAAGATGATTGCTTACTCCCATGTTGGCATGTATTGCAGGTACAAATGGTTTATGGTCTTTTTGTTCTTGTATGATGGTGATAGCTCTTACACAATTTTATTATCTTGAATATGGTATGGCCATTACCAAAGAGCTCTTTTTCAAAATCAAAACTAAGGTTTGCAAATTCACATTATTTTTGGTCAGAAAAAGGTTAAGGGTTTCCAGAACTGCATCCACAAGCCCCACCCAATTTTTTAGGCGTAACGTATTAATCATTTCATCGTGGTTTTGGTTGTCTGTTCCCATCTTGATGTTGTAAAATTAATGTACATTGTAATGTAGCCTACAACTCAAATAGGCATTTACGTCCTAGGCACATTTTGCCCACAGTTCACTTCAACTTTAATCTGCATAGAGAGGTGAAATGTGGAGAGAAAGATAGGGTTTAGAGGGTGAAAGTATCTTACCCAAAGTTTAAGAATGGTGAAGCTACTGTCAGAGATGTGAGAGTTGAACCAAACCTTGGTAAGCATTTGGATCTCCAGATGAGAACTTGAAATTTTTGTTTTGAAAAATCTGAAAAAGTATTATTTTTACCGAGTTTTCTGTTTTTATTTTAGGGTATGTTGAGGAGATATTTCAGACGTATATGAATGCGAGCACAGATGAATTGAAGGATGCAAATACCGAGCTTTAGGAGAAGACCCCTGCTGCAATGAACACCATGCTCGAGAAACAGCCTAGAGCAGAGGCTTTGCTGAAGAGGCAACAAAGGAGCAAAATGGTGGTAACAGATGTTCCGCCAACCACACCAGGTACTTTGCATCACATCACTGCTGTACACTCCACCAATCTATAATAACTGTTTTGATAGATAATCTATGGCAAAATCTCCTTATCTGAACAATTATTTTTTTTATTGTCATCCCTTTACCAATGTAAGTACTACTACAGGAATTCGTAATGTAAAGTCACAATTTTTTTTGCCCCACCAGTCTCTCAGGTCCCAGAAACCACTGGACAGCAGTCTCAGCGGAGAGAGAAAACAACCAGAAAATGCCGGGAGTGCAAGCAGCCTCTGAAGGGCCACAAAAATGTTGTGGATTGTCCACGCAATAGGAGACAAAAATAGTTGAACACTAGAGAGGTTTTTCTTCGAGTATTCTTGGCTTGCAACCACGTGACAAGGCAGCCATGTTGGTGGTGTGTTGGTGGTAAATACAATAGAATTTTTTCGCGAATAATTTACATGAGAATAGGGTCTAACTCCCAGAGGAGAAAATGCTTTTGTTCTTAACCCTAACACACCACACCAAGTTGGCCGCCATGATGTCAATTACAAACCAACAATTGTCAAACCAACTAAAAGGAAACAGTGTGGCCAATCTAAAAAATTATTTAAAATGTCAAAAATGTAGCGAACCACTTGGAAGTAAATCTTTCGGATAAGTATCAAGAATTTACTGAATGTGGCAATGGCACAAGATTTTTCCATCACATCAGTGTGATAAAGGAAAACCAAAACAAGGGACAAAACCCTTTTGAGAATTTGAAAACTGCTCTGAAAGTGCAGGGGTGGTTACCCTATGTTCTCCCCTATGACTGTGAAATACCGCTTCCACAACCAAAAAAACTAGTAAGCCCCCCCAAAAAAACAAAACTAGTAAGCCCCAAGGGGATATTACAACTATCAACCTTGTTACGTCAAATAATTACCTTCATTTAATTTATCCTGACTGGTCTTGTAATACAAAGTTTGGAGACGTTCTAAAAGATCTGAACAATTTTCTTTAAAGATGATTGATAACATTGTATTCCTGTTCATAAATTTGGTATTCCAGTGAGAATTTTGGTATTGGTCAATCTTGTGATTGAAAAGGTAAATAAAGCAAAATCAAGGCTGATAATTGGGACATTGGTGTTACTCTGTGATGGACAGGGGGAATACATTCCAGCATTTATGTTCATTAGTGCTCCACATCCAACAAATGAGACTCTCCTATGCAACATAAACGAGCTTCCATGGCTGGTTCAATTCCCTTTCTCCAGGACCCTCAGTAATTAAACTTGATTGAAACAGTTTATTTACATTATTGTTTATTTATTTTTATACAACCAAGATGTTTTTGTAACAATGTAAAACAACCCTTCCAATTGAAAAACATCTGGTACTGACACAACTTAAAAGTGCTGTAATTGATTTAAACACTACAATGAAGGTATTTTCACTCACTTTCACTAAATAAGTACTACTTTCTATAAATTAATATCGGAAGGAAACGTTATACAACTGGCACGGTTAGGGGCGCTTTCCGTAAGGGCGGCTTCTTCTCATACCCCCACCTAGCTGGACACAAGTCTCAGATTGAATGATGAAAAAAATTAAACATGCAGCCCATTCAGTTTTAAAAATCAGCCAGGATGAAATACAACTTTACCTAGACTCACTCCTACTGGCATGTGAAAGTTACAGGCAAAGAACTCCTTTTTTGGTCCTCTCAGGCAGCCACGCATATTGCATGAATTGAATTTACTGCCAGTGGTTGAAACATAGTTGCTATACACTGTTGATAGAAGATACCACCCCGGGTCCCTAGGAAAATGCACCAGAGACAAATTGAATATATCTTTTAACCACAAATCAAACAATACACCTGATTCGCGTATGGCTGTATGGTTTGAGTTAGAAAATATGAATTACATAAAAAAAGTGAGTCTATTTGCTGTCGCAAATTTTCATCATCTACCCTGGAAATTGTTGCCTTATGGCAGTGTATGCACATGCTGGCAAGGCAATCTTTCTGTTTCCCAAGATTCCATACACAAGTCTTGAAAACTCACGATATGAAACACTTCGTAGGAAGCTGAAGGGGACAGCAGAAAGCAATGTATTGTGATCAGATTTTGCTCATAGTAGCTGAGGTAGTCGCACAAGGAGATTTAACTGAAAAATACTTGGACAAACGCAAATAACTTTGAAAATGTTCGTTTGTTTTGGGTGGGGAGTCACCAGAGGAAAGAGGCAATACTATATATATGCGGTATATTTAGACAACCAAAAATGCAATCAACGCTAACTTCCCTAAACAATCACCAAAACTCAAGGCAACCAGACAAGGTTATTATTATTATGATGACGATTTTTGTTTCACTGATCACAAGTCGAGACGTTTTTGGTGAACCTACGCCGAAGCTTACAGAATGATTTAGCCTTGAATTCTATCATTAACTAACCTTTCCTCACTTCCTTTCTGTCTGTACTGTTGTTTGCCTTTCGTCTTGAATTTCCCTGCGGCCAACCTCAGACTCCATTTCTGGAGACAAACGGGATTGAATCCTGGGTGCTGCGTAACGCACTTCAAGGTATCGTCGGCCCCGATGTCTAGAAGGACGAGGTCGGTCTTCGTTGATTCCAGGCAGCCCTAGAGTTCGCTACAGCAATAACATTCACTGATGTTTTGTAACAAAAGGACACTGCAGTTTCCACACTTGCACCTACAGAACATAAACTTGGCAAATTGATGAGTCACGGCTGCGTTCGAAACTGCACAAACATGTAAGCTTATAGAAATAAGATTCATAGAAACAAATGCTCACCATTGACTGACTTGTGTAGCGCCCTGTAATCTCTTAGTTAACTCTTGCTCCAGCTCCTTTTCCTTCTCTATTTCCTGTTCGTATTGAGCTGTCCACTCTGCGTCCGCTAGTGGGTCATCTGCAAATGCAGTCGTTTGGTCATCGCTTGTCGGTGGCGATGCTTCGCGATCGAGATCACTTTCTGCTTCCATCTCATACTCGGCGAATCGGTGCAGCTTACCGCTGAATCTTCAGAGGACGACAATGTAAAATATGGTTAAAATATAGCTTCTGGTGACCGAAATTTGGCTCCAAAGTTGCTTTTATGTCTTCCACACCATGCAAAGGTGAGATAAATTGCTTGCCGATTCTTTGCTTGCGGGAATGTCGGTTCCCGAATCTACGTCATATCATGTGACAGCC
Source organism: Porites cylindrica (assembly GCA_964035525.1). Lineage (NCBI taxonomy): Eukaryota > Metazoa > Cnidaria > Anthozoa > Scleractinia > Poritidae > Porites > Porites cylindrica. Next base: position 28,445,529 of record OZ037775.1, read on the forward strand.
CCGGCACTCGTTCCAGATTCTATGTTGCTCGGTACTGGACCAAAATAGAGACCTTAAGATACCCCGATATCGGTGTACGGGTACGGGTAGTGTACCCGTACACGTAAAATGTTCATGTGCGTGACTATTTCCATTAAGATACCCGAAGAACAAGCACGCAAAATTAACTTCGTACATGCATGTCGCTTAATGCATACAAAATCTCCCTCAAATTCTACACTTCATATCTTAACAACAAGCTGCAACAAATAATTGATTCATACATAAGCTTATTGAAATATCATGAAAAGATTTTAAGAAACTTGGCGGGAAGTCCCTCGACCGAAAGCTTGTTATCGCAAACCCCGCCATTTTGATCGAGGCACATCACCAAACAATTCCTTTGATTGTCAACTTCAACAGTGGCTCCCATGCTAAATATTTCAATGCTATTTCTTTTGCGAAACTCAGACCTTCGAGCAATTCTCAGAAATCCCCCCCAAATACCGCCACAAACTGACATCGTTTCAGAGTTCAACCTGCGCATTTGAGGTCCAAAATCACTATACATTTTGAAGCGCTTTCTTTACAGCTAAAATTCAAATTTGGCAAAAATATTTGAACAGACTTGCAATAACATTGCCAAGGAGTCATACAATTTACATTTGTACTTAAAAAGTCTTAAAAACTTACTCGCTTCTCCATCATGTAGGACTTGCAGCTACTCGTAAATCTTCTACGGGTAAACTGGTGTCTACCCCGGAAAAACGGCTGGTTCTACCGGGTAAGATCGATGACGTCAGCACAAAATGGAAAAAACATGGCGCTACCCGTTACCCGTACACCGATTTCGGGGTATCTTAAGGTCTCTAATATCCTCCAATTCAACAGGTCACAGAAAATCGAGGATTTAACCAAATCCAAAACTTTTTTCACAAATATACTCCAGAAAGTAAGCACATTCATTAAAGCCAGTAAAACAAATTGGGGTTAGGTGCACTTTAACACTTATTGTAAGTCAAATTCGCTTCGTCAAGCAACAACCAAAGTTCTAGCATAAAGCTAAACTATTATAGTAGACATTACGAAAAGTTTTCGCCGAGTACGAATCAAATTGCAACAGATATGACTCTTCGTGCTATTCGACTCCGCACTTCAGTAACGCAAAATATATTTACACGTGAAACATGCATTAATTTGCATATGCCAATTTTCAGTTTTCCCCTACAACAGCTTTCGCTACCTGTACAATAAAAAATTTCAACAGTTATTTGTATATGCTAATCAATGGAAGGCATACTCATTGTCTGCATGTTCCGTTTTTGTTTCATCGACAGATCTATGGACAACAACCATCAACGACACCATCTCCTCGTGACAAGAAGAAAAAAGCAGAATGAACTTCGAAAAAAAAAACTTCTGTAGACAATGTTAAAAATAAAACCTCTATCCTTAACAGAATAACCATTGTCTTCCATCACTGTCTCTTTAATTTTAACATTTCAGTAGAAACAAATTACGTATGAGTTTAATGATTTGTTTGAAATACACGAAGCTTTCCGCAGAGGTCTCAAATACAATTTCACCAGTTTTACAATCTACTGCGAGATGTCTGTTATAAAAAATTGCCATGTACATGAGTTGCTGTCTCGGCAGTACTCCTTTCTTCTAAGAATTTCTATTTCAAGAACGCTTTCCCCCAAATTAGGTCACGTGAACGAAAATTTGAACAGCGATTGGCTCGTGGTTTGTTTTAGTCGAGGTTATCAAATTTGATAATGATCCCGGCTGTTGCATTAATATTACTTTATTTATAACGCACAAATCAATTTTACATGTTTGTACTGTCTGTACAATGTCAAAATAACGAAAAATCATAATGCAGAATCTAAAACATGTACACAGCACACAAGATACTTTTTTAACCTCCAAAGCTTTAAATGAGGTAGTGCCAGGCCATCAAGAAGCCTCAGATCTGCTTCTAAGACACTCCTGACAGTACCATCAGCTAAGTTGAAGGCTTACAGCCATCGATCGTTCTCATTTTCTGCACCTAAACTATGGAAATCATTGCTAGAACCTGCTCGCCATCATGATGTTATAAAGACTTACTCACTTTGCCGTTTTTCGAACAAAGTATTGAAATAATGTGTACGATATAAATAGTTGTTGTTAGTTTATACAGATTTTAGTTTAGTATTTTTACACATTTACGTGTAAACTTTCTTAACATTATTTCTATTTATATTAATTTTTCCTTTGTAAAGCACCATGAGCCCATGAATATGGGATCATATAAAGGCTTATATTATTATTTATTTATCATTCAAATCATTACTCTCTGTTTCAAGGTTCCTCCTAAGCTAAATGCAAGCGATGCACCCGTCAGAGAACAAAAGTACCACCTAAAAACATTTGATAGGAAAATGACAAGTAAAGCAATTGCTCTGGTATATTCATTTGCAACACAGAATGACATTCAATGACATTCATTCTACCCGACCCTTCAAAATCTATGATTTCAAAGACCTACAATCCTTCTTTCTTGCTACCGCACTATCCACCTTTCAAGCTACGACACGACCAACAGACAATATACAATTTGTACTCAACCACTACTACAAGAAATGAAGAATCTGTCTCAATCTTTCAATCAAAGGCTACTTAAACCCACCAAGTCATCAACTTCAGCACCACCTAACAATGATTTAAACCAAGGGACGGATGAAGATGAAGACCCTCAATTGAACAACCGTTATGGTAACATCAATGAAAGCTACCAATCAGAAGCATTGGAAAAGAACATCACAGACACCCTTAAATCCTTTTCCGTACCCCACTCTCATCAGTCAGACACAACTACAAACACAGGACTACCAGCAAACACAGGCTCAAAAACAACAACTAAAGAATCCTTCACTAGCCCTATTTAGATGACAAATATTAGCAAAACGGTATTTGGTTCTTCCATTACCTGGTGCTTTCCATCCACTGTTTCACAATCAACACTCTGGATAGAAATGGTTCAAATTCATGCACATCTTTTGCCTTAACGCTGGCCAAATTTTATTTTGTTAACAATTCTGTCTAACAATTCTCCTTTACTTACCAAGATATCAGGCAATTTTGAGCTCGAGGAGTCCCTAGATCTTTCTATCGTAAATTAAAATCCAGCAGTCCCACAAAGCTCCTTGGCATTCTACCTTCCACAACGAAATCAACGAAAACGTCTTCCAACAAAGTTACTAAATACCTTAACAACTGCCTTGATCATACTCCAGTCTTTTGATCCACTAAAATTCCGCTTGAAAACGTTGCGGTTATGCTAAAAAACTTAAAAGTGTCAAAAAGTACCGGTCTTGATAAGATCCCTGCTGTGGTCTTAAAAAGTTGCTTTAAGTGTAACTGCACCATCTTTAACATTCATATTTAATTTGCCTCTTTCCTCTGGGATTTTGGTTCATGAATGTAAAAATGCGCATATGTGCTTGGTTTATTGGGACGGCTTGGGGTGATTTCCAGCTTAGTAAGTAAGTAAGTAACTAAGTAACTAAGTAAGTAAGTAAGTGAACGGTTTACAAAGATAACGATCGTCGTGATTTAGGAATTTGTAGACCCATTTTAATCTTGCCAATATTTAGTAAAGTTTTCGAGAAAGAGGTTTTTAACCAACTACATTGCTATCTAACGGACAATTCAACTATGTCTGAGTTTCAGGATTTCACCCTCTTCATCCGACTGTCTGGACTTTAATTCAAATGTGCGATAACTGGTTTGAAAATATGAACAGAAAATTGATCGGGGTAGTTTTTCTTGATATTTGAAAGACCCTCCATTATTCGATTTTACGAGAGAAAGTTGAGTTTTATGGAGCCTGTGATAGGGAACTGATGTGGTTTAAGTCCTATCTTACCGCCCGACAACAACGTTTCGTAAATGGACATCTTCCTATAGGAAATTACTCTGTGAAGTTCCTCAAGGGTCTATTCTGGCCCTCTGCCATTTCTCATTTATATAGATGACTTTCCAAATTGCTTAGAATTTACTGCACCCTGTTTACTTGCGGACGATACGCAAACATTTGCCTCTACTATTGACGCAGATGTTCTTGCTAATAATATCAATTCTGATCTAGAAAACTGTGATTGCCTCAAGTTAATGTTTATTGGGTCAACAACATATATCTACAGATTTACCTAATACTATATCCATTGACAATATTTTTTCTCATATAAACTCTTGTGGAGTTACCAATACCCGCACATTTATGGCAGAACTCACTGCTGCATCTTTAATAAAAGCACAGCACTGTGTGAAAAAGCTTTGCACTACACCAAACTCACCACCATCAACAAGTATATTTCGAAAAAAAAAATTTCCAAGTATCAAAATCTGACCTCTTTGTTTAGATTTTTTTGCACCTTGTCAGGCAGATTGTTGAGCAGAAACACTCTCGTATTCGGTCGTTTTAACTCCAAAGAACGCACAAATGTTCATCGGACGCCATTTTTCTTCACCCTGCTTTTTTGGCAAAAAGATGCCATTTGTGTGGGAAAACTTTGATGACATTAAAAACTGTCCAGAACTGTGAGAAAACAGCGCTTGGAAGTGAACTTTTGAACTTCATTTGCGAAGATATTGAGCTAGACTCCAGAGAAATTCATCCACAAAAAGTGTGTTCGGCCTGTAGGAGAGTTGCTTACCATAAGTAACTAATTGATGACATCAATGAAATCAGTGAGTCATCAATAAGAAATTGATAAGTAATCAGTTGATTAGTCATTGAATATATCCGATATTCAACGAGTAGTCTATGAGTAGTCGATGGGCCACAAAATTTTCAGTCATCGATTAGTCATTGATTAGTTATTGAATAATCTTGTGAGTACCCAAACCACACGAAATCAAAAACCAGCAGGACAGGTTATTACTGTTCTCCTGCTTTGTTAAGAAACGTTATCCTTGTTGAAATACACGGCTTTCATAATGGCGGACCGCTCAGGTGGAGTGGGAACAAATCACATCACAGCGAGGCAAGTAAGGCCACCGTAAAAAAAATCGAAGCGATGCGACACGAAGCAATCTTATCTAGCATGAAATATGTCGAGTGAATCGTTACTCGAAGAGCAAGATATTCCTGGTGCGTCACTTTGCGGTCGAAAACCGTCTGAATTAAAGAACGAAGAACTTAAATTTTGGTTGGAATTGTAGAGGAGATGCAGGCAAAGTCCTCAAAACCAAAGCTGACCTTGTAAAGAGGTAAGACAGCGATCGCTTTGAAATCTTACTTATATCCTACCAGTCACTTGCAAGATTTGTTCAATTTTAATAATCACCTGATTTCTTTATCAGGGTAGAAGACTATATAAAGACTGGAAAGGACAAAAATATCGTGGATCCCAATCCAAATGGTCTGCACACCAAGCGAAAACAGCACCGCATTGGAATCGGGGCTACATCAAGTGTTACCTTAGATTCCCCATATGTGCTATTCCATAGTAGCATTCTGCCTACAGAAAAGTTTTCTTTCATTTCTAGCAATCAATCCAAGATGATCAAAGTGGTCGTTTCCAAAGCTGTCATCAAGGGCTATCACATATTTCGCATTCGCCCTCCACCTCTATTAGATCTCCAAGTCACCAAGGAGTATGGCAACAAGCACGACAAATATGCCTGCTTGATCTGGGTTCCAGAGTTGGGAGTTAATACCACGAAATATCTGGAGCGTTGTGACAGATGCAAAAAGGGGAGAAAGAGTAGAAACCATCACTGGCTTACCCATTCGATGGGTCCCACAGGGGCTGTCATCATGCTTTTGGGAGCTTCTGAGTTCTCCTCACGTTGATTCAATTGACTGGTAACAAAGGACCAAGGGCGCTTGCGGGCGCGATATTTACCTCACCCATCTAACTTGAATTAATTTCACATGATATAGTAATACATCCCATATCCTCAGTGTATCCTTATTTGATCAAACCCTATTGGGCTATTGCATTTAAAATCCGTACCCCGGGTTAAGGACTTACCTTTTCTTCTTACTCCTTAAGATTGGCTAAAATTGCATTCACTCCTGAAGACTTCCATAAAATATGGGTTTACCCCTGAAGAATTGGGTCATACCCCTGAAGAATATGGGTTTACCCCTGAAGAATTTTGTGAAAATTAAGGCTTCACCCCCAAAGAATTCCATATTTTTTTACTCTACCCCTAAAGAAATCTCAATTTTTATAACTTACCCCTGGAGAGTTCCATGATTCCTCAACCGGGGGGGGGGGGGGGGGGGCGGATATTAAATGCAATAGCCCATTTTACATGACTTGTCGTCTGAAAATTAATTAGATCAAGGGGTCACAATTCATTCAACCTAAAAGCTAAATGCCAGTTACCTGAGTGAAGGGTTAGGACTCCATCGGTGATTTATGAAAAATAATAATTTTTTTGCTGATACAAAAACCAAAAGAGAATGAGGTAGCCCTTTCTCTCTTGCAAGATATGAAATACTGTATTAAATAACCCTCCTTTCAGAAAAAAAATTCTTCTTCTTTAGTAAACAGACGGGACACCCGTCTCAGAGCTTTTCACCATGGCCAGCACCACAGTCACCTGGTGGAGGAGCTGTTATTCCCTGCTCTTTTATTATCAATGTGAAAGACGACCAGCAGCTAGTTGTGTTGGAAAGAGTTCAGTCTGCAGTCAATAACATGGCTGAAAGATCGGTGTTAAAAATAACGATCATTTAAATAATAACGACCACATTAATTCCCAGACTACTCAATGTATCTCTCCTCCTGCCCACAGTTTGAAAACAAAATGCTTTTAGTAAAAATAAATAAATAAATAAATAAATAAGAGAGACAAAATTTAAAGTTTGTGTTGGAGACTGTTGTTTGAAAAGAAAAGCAGGTTAACATTTAATACTCATAGAAACTTGCCACAAAACTATAGTCAACTGTATCAAGAATAAAAAAAATACATGAAATACTGTGAAAATTGCGTTTTCGTTGGAAAAGTATCGCATTCTTACGTACTTTTCGTGTTCTTTACACGAGTCGCGGACCAAGGACCAAATTCGCGGACCAAGGTCCATCGAAAACTTTCGCCTTTTTACGAATTCCAAGCAAAATATTTATGTCTAGAACTTGAAACTTCAGGATTATCGAGAGGAACATAAAAGCTATCTTCAGGGAGTATTTCAGCTCATTACGTTTTGATTCAGGTAAGATATTCAAGTTTATGACTTTTAGACCCAGACCAAGGACCACATACTGTAATTGAATTTGCAAAAACGCAATTCATCACTGGCTCAGGTTCGATGCGGGCACCACAAGGTTGACGCCACATTTGTGGTAAACTAGTGCACATTTTATCCGCAGAAAATTCTGTCAGGCACAACAGGAACCAATGATTTAAAGCATAAAGGAGCCCCATGATATATTTGCAATGCTCGCCATCCCTAAAAGGGGTAAACAGAAAGAGGTTGAGACTCAAACAGCCCAGTTAAAGCGAGCTAAGTCGCTTGATTAACAAATTAAACCGAAGAACCAAACAGCCCAGTTAAAGCAAAGCATGCTGCAGCTGCAAATGTCATAGTCGTCCATAAACGTCCAACTATTCAACTTCCATGCTGCGGGAGCCTCGGCTCATGGACCCAATGCCTCCTTGACTGAATCATCAGAACCAGTTGGAGCAAGAGCCTCTCAGATTCTGTGCAAGTCGTGGAACAAAGGTTGTTGTGTGGGCCCATTTGCCTCTCGTCATTTTGCTCAAGGCTGTTCCAGCTGCTCTGGCGCACATCGTGCTGTCAGCTGCCCAGGGACAGAGCCAGCCCAGACTCCAATCAAGTCCAGCCGCCTGTCGTGATCCCCGTCCCGTTCCTCCAGCAACTCTCGGCAAACGTGAACTCCCCTTTTTAATCTTAGTGTTTGTTGTCTGTTGCTAGTTGGTATTTTCTATCTTTAATAACATAGAAAGAATAAACAGTCCTTTTATATGCTATTGTTATGATATTGTTTGTTTCCTTCTCATACTGTCACTTCCCACGGTTTTGGAAATAACTCCCCTCAAGGTTGACCAGTTTGCCTGGGAATTGCGACATCATCCAAATCAGCAGCTATGTAACTTTGTATTGGACAGACTGTGGAACGGTTTCAAGCTTGGTTTTCAGCCTGCCCTTTCACTGAAATCAGCTAAGAAAAACAATCCTCAGCCTACCAGCAGCCCTTGGTCATTGATGAGTACTTGGCCCATGAGGATCCCCGTGGTTGGATTGCTGGCCCTTTCAGATCCCCTCCCCTTCCCAACCTTCATAAAAGCAGCTTTGCAGTTATTCCCAAAAAGGGTCAGCCTGGGAAGTGGCGTTTGATAGTAGACCTCTCATCCCTAGGTGGTGTAAGCGTCAATCATGGGATCAACGCCCATGAGTTTACCTTGCATTACATAACAGTTGACCAAGTTATCCGCATGGTGTCCCGTCTCGGCAGAGGGGCACTTATGGCTTAGTTTGATGTTGAGGCAGCCTACCATAATATTCCAGTCCACCCATCAGACAACCATTTGCCTGTCGTGAAGAAGGATCTCCTTTTGAATGCCTTGTTTCTTAACGTGCAGTCTCCCTAGACATTGACTCTAATCATGGTGACTTTGCCTCATTGTCGCATAAGGCAATGTTGGAATTGCACGAAAAAGACAAGCCAAATCATGTATATAAGTGGTCAAGATGCCTGAAGGAAAATCCAGTATAGAGATGGATAGAATGCCTTTTGGATCAATGCAATATTGCATTGAATTCTTCAGCTGCACTCATGTTAGCCAAGTAACTAATCAAAAGGATGTGCTTGCTACATAATAATATTGTATATTACTATAATACAGATTGTTCTGACAAGTATGTTTCAAGACAGTGTTTAAGCCCCTCTCCTGCATCAATAGCCAATTTTTTAACATCTCACTTGACTCTGAAGATGCATTTGAAAAGTTTTTGAAATCATTATGCCAGTTACTCTAATGATTTCATTTGTCGGGTTTTTTTGCAATCACTCAATCACATTATTTTTGATACAAGATCAGACAAACACAGACACAATAACAGCATTAGTCTGCTAGATTTCTTACTGCTGATCCATTTTTTGAATTATCGATTTCAGATCAGAGAAACACCTGACTACAAAATTTGGCAGGACACCATGGATGCTGAGTTTGGTGGTGGGAAGTTTGGAGATCAACGAGGAGCCATTCGCCCGCGTAGAGGAGCATCTAACTCGCCGCAACATAACACTTCGAGAAATTTTTTACTCAAACGATCTGCCCTACAATCAGATACGTGCTGTAATTGTTGCACTTATGTTCGGTGTTATCTATAGTGACTGAAAATGAACTACATCGTTTGATCTTATTAGTCAGAGCACAACAAGTGAACATTGTTCAGTGGACATAGAAGCGAAGCGAACAGTTTGACAGTGTTCCCGCGTGTGCAACTAGTTTGGGTAGATTTTGAAAAAAAAGTGTTCCTTCAATAATGATAGGCAAAAAGGGATCAGAAGCAACTGTTTTCTTTCTTTGCGAATAAGAAAACATCTATTTCTAACAAAATGTTCAAGTAAAAAAATAGTCAAATTTTAGATGGTTGTTCTGTTTTCAGTTTTCGGTCGTTTCGATACAAAGTCTTTTATCAGAGTTGAACTTGCTCCTGGAATAACCAGAAAAGTCCCTGCGTTTTTGCTTTCCACGTTTTCTTTTCGCTTCAAACAACAGGTGTTGTTTTTTGGGGGTGAGGTGATCAAAGATTCTGACTCTGTCAAGAACACTATCGGTAGACAGACCGATATTTGATGGGTTGACTTGAGAGGCACTTTGTCGAGTTTCCATGACACTTGCTTTTGCAAGGCCTCTTACAAATTTACAGATGACCGGTTTCAGAGCGCCATTTTGCTGCCTTGAGGGGACGTGATGAGCAATGTCAATATCTGACAGAAACACTTCTGTCCCCATCTCCTGGAATAATTTTATGCACAGGGCGCTAGTTTCAGCTGCAGTTTCACTGCTTTTCTCTGGCAGGCCAATTATTTTTACATTAAATTGGTAGCTATATTCCTCAACCTCGTCAATGGCGTTGCCAACACGTGTGACTTCAGCGCTCAGCTTATTAAGCTTATTAATGCCTTTAGTTGATCAACGACACCAGAATTAGATGCTGACAGGTCGTGGTATTCGTCCCTCAGATATTGTAGACTACGAGACACGGTTTCGTCATTTGAAGCATTATTATTGCTATTACCAGACGTAGCAGCTGCTTCAGCACCAAACCTTCTCTTACAGCTGCGTTATTTCCTTCGAAAGGGCGTCAACCGTATCCTTTAAATCTTGATTTTGTTGCTTTAGTGAAGTAACTGACTCTTTTGGCAAGATTTCAGTGGAAATTATTAACAAAAGGACAGTACAAAAAACAACTCATTAAGGTAAGAAGCGGGAACTCAAAATTAAACGTCCATCTTGGCTCCTGACCGCTGACCTATCAGAGAGGCTGAATAAGGGTTCCAATTTTCTCCAAAGTGCCTTCTGGATCTAAATAACTAAGCAGTTTTCTTTAGTCCGTAAATGTAGTGTTTTCCTGCAATGCTGTATCATGCTGGGCCCAGCTCGTTAGTTTTGTTTGGAGAATGTTAAATTATCACGGATAGTGATTTACAGGTCGTGTGTACTCTTGCAATAAAACGTGACACTGAGTAGAGCGGAGGTACAAGGCAACTGTAATATCATCACGACTGTGTTTTGAGACTACTGGGAAGCCTTTGCACAAGCAAAGCCTGCTTAAGACATTGAAGACTGTGGACATGTGCAACAAATGTCCAGTCTTGAAAGATCTTCACTTCAATTAAAACTCTGTTGCCTTCGCATAGATCTCTAAGATCTTTAAAACTCCCTCCGCAGCTGATGTTTTGATTCTCGAATTAGTAGCGGTCTGTTGCATTTGCGTTTCCAGTCTCATTCACTTCCTTCACCAAGTGACGCGGCTCACAGCGAACCAAGTCACGTGGTACAAGTTTCCTCCCTTGTCCTATTTTTTACTTGGCACTTTGTGCCTCGATTGCCCTTTGGGCGACGTGGTGTGCACCAGCAAGGATATGGCTTGCGGTTACTGATTTTCAAAATGGCGAACAACAAAGTCGATCTGGGTCAGATAAGAAGCGAAGAAATCGTTTACAGTAGATTCATAAAGATCCCATTGGGCTAATTAATCGTGCTAAGCAACAGGTATAGACATTTTTCAAGGTGGGACTTTAAATAAGTAGTCCACTTGTTCACACGAAACTCCTCTGGACCCTGTGATAGTGGTTGTGTCTGCAAAATGGCTTCTAAACCAAGATGCACAACAAATTTCAGGAAAAAAGAAAAACTTTTATTGGCCACATTGGGTAGAGACTTTCCAGAAGTGGAAAGTAAAGGCTATGATAGTAAAACGTTGGCCAAAACGACAAAGGAATGGGAAGAAATTTTAACTAAGTTTAACTCCCAAAATCTTAACGGCATCAAACACGACCTCAGTTTTAAGGATGCTGGAGGGGGCTGAAACTCCAGTCGTAAAAGGAACACGACTTACATCGTCTTGACACAAGAAAAACTGGTGGGGGGAAAGCTTCTGCCTCCCAAAGTGAAGTAAGCAAATTAGAAGCGGATGTAATCCCAGCCTCAGTTATCCTCTTGAGCAGGAATTTGATGATGATGCAGGAGAAGAACTTGAGTTAAGGCAAGACAAAGACGAGATGGAAGTTATTACATGCAAAGTGGGGCCAAGTCTACTTGCCACATTGAAGCCCACAAGAATGCCATCAATAGCACTATTCCTTAATTTGTCTGCGATCTTGCTGTTCTCAAAAATGTGCGAGTCCTGCGTTGATCAACAACAGCAACAACAGTTTACTCAATTATGAAATGATTTAGGTCTATGTTACCTACAATTGGCAGAGCTATTCTAGGTGGGCAACAACACAATAATTGTCTCCTATAAAGTCGGCAAAGGAACAAAGTAAAGAGGAAGCAAAAAATAAAATGAAATTAATTAACAAAAGGTGGCACCTATAGATTTAAGGAAGGAAAACACTTTAACCCTTTAACTTACAAGAACAATTTAAGTTATTTTTACTAACCAGTTGAATATACCAATATAGCAGTTAAACATACGTTATTATGATAGTACCCACCGGCTGATCTCTAAAAGCCAATTGTGTGGTGGATGAGCACACATTAAATAAGTTTATTCCGTTGTTCAACATCAAAACAAACCGTCTACCCAATTGTTGAGATGAGATACTTGTTGTAGAAAAATAGAGTTTATCGGAGTAACACGTTCTTGTTAGATTAGATGCGTTCACACCGGAGAGAAACCATTCGAATACACCCGCTGTGAAAAAAAAGTTTTCAGACAAATCTGCTCTCAATCACCACCTGAAAGCTCACGAGAAGCGAGCTGCCGAACGTACATTTACTTGCGCAACCTGCGGAGAAACATTCCACAACCACACCCCTTACACCACGCATGTCCACACCGCTCATCAACAACAAACCACCAACCATAAACACAAATGACACACCATCTGCGAAAAAATCTAAGAGGACGGACCAAACAGCTGCAAGTACAGCGTCAGAACTATCAGCCACGCCTCATTCTGCTCCTCAAGCATCTGATGCAACTGCAGGTTCCAGTTGGGAAGTGGATCCCATTCTTATCCCTTCAAACCTTGTTTCAAGCTCTGACAAACATATCACTCAGACGTACCGACAACACTGGTCCCAGATCCGTACCCGATTTAGCCGCCACAACAGATGTCAAGACTGGTACAATTCCACCTCTCAACCATCAACCCCCACAGCCTCCGCCAACAACTGAGCCAGATCTTTGCTGATCAACCCACCGTCTTCCAAATCAACTTGTCGTTTGGTTTCATTCTGCAAAACACAGAAACTAGAGCCCTACAATGCCATCACCCGTCTGCCAACAATAATTTGGTGTTAGAACAGCCGTTTCTGGTCTCCAATCAAGATGATTTTGAGCTGTTGTAAGACCAAATCAGAAACATCGATTCCCCGGAGTGGGTTCACCAGCAAAGGCCCAGCAGTAAATGGGTGGTGGATTTGATTATGAACATCACCTGGTTTGTTTTCCACTCTCTGGCTCTCCATAACAGTTGCCATACGAAGAATTAAGAGAAGGGCACGAAGTACTATTACCAACAATACCGAGACGCTGGGTTAGGAAAAAAGAAAATTCATGGTGTCAAGATAAATGAATTAGATTAACAGGAAAAACTACGAAGTAAATGCACAGGTGTATAGTCTCACGCCTACTTAAAGCCACGGAGAAGACAAAGACGATCAAGAAAATGCTCCCGAGATTGCCGCTACACTCCTCCGTCGCTCGCATCACCATTTTTCAAGCACGATGTACCTCAACCTCTGTGAAAACCACTTCTCATATATCAAAGATCTCACCTGGTAATCAAAGTCTTTCTACTGTTCTCGCTGTGGTAAATACAGGAGACGTGCATCAAATTGAAGACAACACGGAAAGACCTGTGGCGGCAAAGTCCAGCTGAAATATCCTGGCGGAGCATATCGCATCCCTAAAACAGTGTTACAAGAAATAGAAGAAGAGGGTATTACGGTCCCTGAAAAAGCACGCTATTTTCCCTACAGAGCCACATTCGATTTTGAGTGCTACTTCGATAAAGAAAAAGTGCAAGAACTGAAGAACACAGACAAATTGAACTGGGAATCTGCCCATGAGCCTCTGAGTGTGAGTGTATGCAGCAGTGTGCCCGATTATGAAGAACTGAAGTGTTTCGTGTCAGAGGGAGATTCAGACCTACTTCTTGAAGAGTTTGTGCAGTACCTCACCACGATTAGCTCCAAACGTTCATCCCTGCTATGCCAACAGTACGCAGAAGTCTTTGAAGCACTTAAGCGGGAATCTGTTCCTAGTCGTGGCGTCACAGAAGATGATCAACTCGCACAAATACTCGTACACATCCAGGAAGGAAATGTAGAGTCTGGCGAAGATCAGAGACATTGATTTAATGGGGAGTGATAATGAAGAGGATGAAGAAGAGATTGAATTGGAGAACGAAAAAGACCGTGCCTTTCTCAATGATGAGATACAAGAACAGGAAGATGTTTCCTTTTATAGAAGATTTCATGTAGAACTCAATAGAGGCCTTAGACAAGAACAAAGACAACAGCAACAAGAACTGGCCACGTATGAAGACATGTTGTTTGGACAAGAACAAAATCCAATTAGAAGAAAAACTGAACGCCTATATACAAGAACTGCCAGTGCTGGGCTTCAATTCTGGGAAGTACGACCTGCCTGTTCCCGTACTTAATCAAGCATCATCCTATCAAGTTCACTGTGAAAAGAAACAGTAATCATATGTACCTCAAGACAAACTCCTTAACATTTCTGGACATTTAACTATCTGAAAGCCTACGAATGCGAACAGACCAAAGGGTTCTTTCCTTATGAGTGGATAGACAGGTTGGATAAGCTCGAGCAAACATCGCTGCCCCCTTACGCTGCGTTCTACTCGACTCTCAAAAATCAAAACATCTCAGAAGAAGAGTACCGATACCGCCAGCAAGTGTGGGAGGAAAACCAGATGATCACAGTTAAAGAATTTGTCACCTGGTACAATAACTTGGATGTGGTGCCTTTCTTAGAAGACATAGAAAAAATGAGTGCTTCCTGGCAAGAGTGAAACATCGATATGTTCAAAGATGGCATTTCTGTCCCTGGTCTCACCCTTAAGTACTGCCGAAACAAGTAGACAGTTTTTTCGAAGACATACGTAACAGTTGCCACTAGCGACAAAGGTGATCGTTTCCAGTCACGTGTCTAAAGAGATGTTATCTCCAAAGGCAAACACATGAGATAACATTCCTTCGCATTTCTTTGCTCACGCTTTGGATGTTTAACGTCACTTATCACTTCCGTTTAGTGATACAACATGATCTAGCTAAAAGTGTTCTAACATTTATTTTCCGGAAGATCGATGCGAACTAATTACAGCAGACAAAAATGAGGTGTCTACCTTTGATGATCTCATGCAAATCGTAAGGAATAAATTAGAGTGTTACAATTTATTCCTGATGAAGAATTGTGGAGTTTGTTTATGGAGAAGCCCGCCATCGTTTAATTCTCAGGAATATGAAGAATGCGATCACTTGTGCTTACATTTGAGGCATCAGGGATAGATCACATGGGCTTAATTCAAATATGTTTCTCTGCAGAGGCAACTGTTTCACGCATCTGTGAAAAAACAGTCTTCCTGTTTCAGTAGTACCTCTTCTCGTTCCTGGACAAAAAAATGTTCTTCAGCCTGTTCAACCAACCCGATAGCGATCTCTATCACCTCATTAAAGATAACAACACGGGTGGGCCAAGTATTGTCTTTCACCGCCGTGAGGCCGGCAAAACCAAACTGAGGGAAGCAGAGAGAGGTCAGGCAGCTAAACTGAGTCAAAAAATCGTGGGGTATGACGCGAATGCCTTGTATCTCTGGGCTCTGACGCAAGATATGCCCACCGGCAGCTACACGCGACGCCTAGCAGAGAATGAGTTCAAACCAAAGGGGTCCATTCGGATGGCGAATGAATGGTTAGAATTTGTAGCTCATAAGGAAAGCATTCATATCCGTCAACAGCGCAACAACACGGAGAAGCATACTGGTGGCAGAAGACTTCCCGACAACGGATTTAACGCCCAGACACAGATGGTCTATCAGTTTAATGGCTGTTTCTGGCACGGTCACGACTGTGCTCTTAACTGAGGAAAAGAAGTTAACGAGAAACCGATGGTAGAACTGCTGGAAGAAACCAGAGCCAACACCGAGTATATTCGCAGCAAAGGCTACCGTGTCGTGGAGATGTGGGAGTGCGAATGGCCGCAAATGAAGAGAACCAACAGAGAACTACAGCATTTTATCGCCACGGAAGTCCGCAGAACCTTAGATACGATCAAGATTATGAGCTTGGAGGGAATATTGAGTGAGGTGCGAAATGAGCGTTTGTTTGGGTGTGTGGAAGTGGATATTCATGTACCAGATCATCTCAAAGAGAAGTTCAGTGAAATGTGCCCCATCTTCAAGAACACCGAAATCAGCCGCGCTGATATTGGAGACTTCATGAAAAGCTACACAGAAGAGCATAACATCATGGCTCAGCCTCCAAGCAGTTTGATTAGGAGTATGAAAGGAGAAAAAATCTTGTTGGCCACACCTTTGCTGAAATGGTACTTAGAACACGGCTTAGAAGTGACTAGAGTACACCAAGTGGTTGAATTCACCCCTGATCCCTGTTTTAAACCTTTTGGAGATGCTGTGTCTGACGCGAGGAGAGCCGGTGACGCTGATCTTAGGAAAGCCATCATTGCAGATGCCATGAAACTGGTAAGTTTTATTGTTTCATTTTTGCGTTATAGGGGAGGGGAAGTCTATTTTTTTTTTTTGTATAGAAATCCTTTTTATTAAATCTACATTTTTTTCTTTTTTGTTTTTAGGTGGGCAATTCAGGCTATGGAAAAACCATTACCAACCAGCTGAAGCACAGGAACATGGAATATTGTAGTGATGCTGAAGCTAGCAGGAAAGTCAACACACCTCGACAGTATTATCGAGCCGCTAGACCGTATTACCGAGGAGACATATGAAGTAGAGTCCTGTAAGAAGGCAATTAAGTTAAATTTACCGATTCAAGTCGGCTTTTTTGTTTATCAGTATGCCAAGTTACGCATGTTACACGTTTATTATGATTTTTTGGATAAAATAATATTTAGATCATGCAGATTTCCAAATGTGTGAAATGGACACAGATAGTGCATATATCACTATCTCAAGGGAAAGGTTAGTCTTTAGTCAAACCAGAACAGAGTTGAATTCGACCAAGATAAATGTAACTGGTTTCCAAGAACCGATACCCCTGAACATAAAACCTATGATAAGAGAAAGCCAGGGTTATTTAAAGTCGAATGGGAAGGACAAGGGATCGTGGGTTTGTGTTCTAAGACTTATTACTGTTTTGGCACGAAAGATAAGTTTAGTTGTAATGGTGTCAACAAGAAATCCAATGACATCAACAAAGACAAGTACCTTCAACTTTTGTTAAGTAAACAGAATAGTGGTGGAGTGAATCTCGGTTTCAGAGTAGTCAACAACACCGTGTATACCTATACTCAAGTTCAAGATGTGCTTTTGTATTGTTATCCTAAATGCAAAGTGTTAGAAGATGGCGTGAGTACTTTGCCACTCGAGATTTAAGTTTTGTTCGAAAAAAACTAGATTTTGCAGATAATTTTCGCTTTCTTTGAATTGTAACTAGCATTGTCTATAAAAAGTTTTGTAAAGACTTCAAATTTCTAAAGAATGTCATTTGTACATAAATTGTAAATAAAATAGGGTTTGATATGCTAAACATGGCCTGTTGTCTGTCTAGCCATGCATGATTCAATCACCTGCGTAAAGAAAAAACACCGTGCTAAACAACGCCCCTGTGGCCCCTCGTGGCCCCCATGGCCCGTTCTCAATAGTCATAGACTTTGTGTCATTAGCAGTTTTATTCAGTTTTTATTGAGTACCCGAGTTAACAGAGTTTGAACAAAAAACATTGGCTTCAATATGCAAAATTTCAAAATACCAATGTGATTCGTGACAAGAAGGCTGAACCCAAAACAATTTTTTCTATAAATGAGAGAGCATGCATCTAGCGCATTGTTCCAAATAACATTCACTTCACAAAGACTAAAACAAACAGAGCTGTTGGACCTTTGATTAGCATACAATCTCACCAACGGTGTGTTTCCTTTTTAAGAAAAAACAACTTGAAAGAGAAGTAAATATCAGGAACACACCTTTTAATGATGACCTCAAAACTGACATGCCCCTGTTTACAGAAACACTTTCATTGCAATAAATTGACCCGCAATTAAATTTTTGAATAGAGTGATTCGTAAATAAAACACTGCAAGTCAAGTCATTCTCTGACTTGAAGCGCGAGTGTTTTCCCATGTACAACTTCCACGCGTGATCTTTGTGCCTGTGTCTGAGAAAGAACACTGGTTTTTTGGTGCCCTTTCTGCCCTTGATACCCTCAAAAATCAATGATAAATTTCCTGTTGTGAACTCTTTTGTTTGACTATTTTCCCCCAAATTCTCAAATTTCTATTCTAACACATCCTCAAATTTTGATGCTACACATGGGAAGCATATTTTATCATCACAAGATCTAGACCCTGTTACTTCCTTAATTATTTATATGCCTGTTTTGATCTCAACCTTTGTATTAATGCTGGTCCTCATCGTTTGTTTAAATTGAAGCGTACAAGGACACTTCCGATTTCCCATGAGCTGAGTCTTTTTGATGCTGATAGCAAGGAACATGTAGTATTCGATGTCACTGCATTGTAAATACGCAATGGATTTCGTGTGTTATTGCACCAAAATCTACAGAAATATACATTAACTTTTACAAACCGTGTAAAATATAAGTCTGTTGATGTTATTCTAGGGACTGAGTTTAATTTTCATTAAAATTGTGGTAAAATTGGCTATGACTTTTTCATTTATGGTGGCTCCTAAAACAGCTGTTTGTTTTTACCTATCCCACGAAACAGGATAGGCGGAGATAATTCAGAACTTGTCTGCATACTTCTCACTGTGGGAGTAGTATATACAGATGTCCTTAGCGGGAAAACCCCAACAAAGTTTATAGGTAGACAAGAACGTTTTATCACCTCTTTTTTTTAATTCCCAGTGCATTGATTCTAACGGTAGGACATTTATTTTAGTAAGTAAATAGTGTCCGATTCTCAATAACTCCATGCTGTCGCTGCCCACCTTCCATTTCATTAGAAGACAGATAGCAAGGCAAAAACCAAAAAGATTTTTCAGGGACTATTCAAATTTTCACTCTGAGGCCTATCTGAATGACATGAAGTCAGCTGACTGGAGTGGTAAACTAAATGACCCAAGTGACATCCACACTAAAGCCAGCAGCTTTGTTGAAAAACATAAAGGCATAGTTAATAAACATGTGCCAATTAAACGTATACCCTGAAGCCATCTCAGGGCTCGACATTGCGACCTGTGGCGTCGCCAATGCGACCAGCTTTTACTCAGTGGCGACTAAATTTTCATGCCTGGTCGCCAACCTGGCCCCCAAGATAGGTGACTTTCTTCTTTGGGAAAACTTACAATGATAATTTGTTACCCTTTACAAAACTAACGGATAGTTAATGGTAAAGAGTACTGTAAATCTCTTGAGATAGAAGAAAGCAAAGAGCTTGAGAGGCAAAAATCATAGAGAAAGCAAAATTGGGAGAATCAGAATTGGAAAATAGCCCTTTACCACTTCTGATGGTCGCTCAAAATCATTTTTAGGGTTGTGTCAAAATTCTTCACAGAAACAAGAAAATAGCTCCTAAGTATGTTTGCTTACGCTTCTTAGATTTTCACTCACAGCAATTCAGCTCACACGTTGAGCCTTCAAGTATTTTTACATGCTATCTTGCAGCATTTCTTAAAATCAACTTCTTCTGCATTACAAGAGTAGTGGCCCCTTTGAATTAAATAAATGCTACACTTTTTGTAATTAGGGTTGCACAATGCTTAAATTGAAATATCTATCACTGGGTATGATACATCAACCATGAATAAATATTTCTTTAATTATCATGGGTGACAAATTACTCCTTTAATTTAAACATCACTTGTGAAAAATCAAAATTGCTCTGGCAACATTGCATACATCTCAGTGCCAAAATGGCATCACCAAATTAAAATGTTATGAATGGATATGCCTCGGCATTAAAAGACGCTTTAGAAAACCTAAACACATGAAAGAGCATATCAAGAAGGATTCCAATACCTGTTGTGTGGAAAAATTCAGAAAATAGACAAGACAAGACTTAATAATAATAATATTTCCTGTACAACTTCTTGGCACACAGTTAGCCAAAAACACTAGACGTGGCATGCCAAATTAACTCTATTACAAATCAGATAATACAGTGGGTTCTCGATACAACAAACTTTTTTAACACCCTACAGCACAGTGCCTCCTGCCTGCAACGTTCATTGACGAAATTAACAAAAGGAATGGTTTCAATATATCACGGCGGGAAAACATTAACTATCAACCAACAAATGTTATCATTCCTGGAAGTAGTGTTCGAATCGTCATTGCAACTAGTGCCCTTGATACGAGTTACAGGTTTACACCAGATTATCAACTACAGTCTTACAAACAACATTGAATTGTTTGAAAATTCATTTAGAAGAGCAGGCAAGGATGAAATTGTCACAAGATTTTCATAACAAGCTGTGTACGTGCAGCTAGGAATTGTAAGCACTGTACTTTGCCCTTGTGTTTTGATTTATTTTTCAGGATCTTCACCTGATAATGAGACAATGTGTTCAGAAGTGCAGGTTTATACATATAATTTTCAAAAGTCTGGTGCATTGACGTTTCACAGAAAAGAGAGATGATCCAGTGAAAATAGTGGCATTACTCAGCTGTGCCGTCAAGAATGCCACCGAAGTTTTCAAATAGACAAAGCCCTCAAGCAGTTTGATTGTTACTGTAACCACAGGATAAACATCAAAAATGTCATTTTGCAAGCAGAGAAAAGATTTTGAAAAGAAAAAGAGAAAAATTTTGAAATGGTGGATCAACTTGTTACATGTTTGAAAGACAAGGTGACATCATTGGACTAAGCATCTATCAATAACATGGCACAAAACAAGTTTGCATTTAGCATACCAGATCTTGCTGTTACGAAACTACTGTTGCAAGAAGAAAGCTCCATATTCAAGAAAGCGATTTGTATGAGTAGCTCAGGGTGTTTCCCTTGGTGACTTCAGAGTTGCTAGTGGAACAGCTTATTGGAGGAATTCTTTCTGTTGAGACACCTTGTCAGCTTATTGGTGTTAAAACTGCCACTTATAAAAGCTGCAAAATGCACATTTAGCGATTGGAAACGGTATATAAATCTGGTATTTGCCAAGTGGGAATGTCAATTTGATTCCTTCCAAATGTCTTGCCTTACAATCGTACTTGGCATTTCTCGTACTCATCATGTCAGCAACAAGGAAGTCTACGATAGAACATGAACAATCCCCCTTTCACAACCCGTTTAAGCCCGACTCAAGAAAGACAAGTTTTGTCTAAGTCGCCTTTCATATCTGAGAAGTGGATACTGATGGCAAATACTCAACTTTCAAGACTCACACCCCTAGACATACCCCTAAGTGTGTTTGATTTCTTTTTTTTGTTGTTTAAGTTCAATCTCAGCTTTAGTGGTCTGTTATAATTAATTTTTGTTTCCTTAGATTTGCAAAGATCAGACCCCCGTTGGTTCCCATGGTTGCCTTCAATGAGACAGTTATCATGGTAAATATCCGTACTTACAAAGTCAGTCACATCGTAAAAAGTATGTTTGAAATACCAATGCACAATACAATTAAACTAACACAAGGGAGACACTTCCATGTGTAACTCTAACAGACTGCAAATGGTAGAAATGACCAATGTCTACATAAGAGATAGCCATGTCACATCAAACAAGTTTTTTGAATTGTTCAAGATAGCTCATCTTTAACTAGAGCATCTCTTTTGTCATGCAGTCTAGGTTGAAACCCAAAATTGGAATAGCCTAGCTTTGTGTATGTGTGTTTTTCCTACAGGCAAGTCCTTCATTAGTTCTTATTCTGTGTGTGCTTAAAGCCCTGATTCCTCAAAGTTTAATCATCAAGTAAACTTTGCCTTCTTACAGCCAAAAACTGCACCTGGTTTTGAAAAACAAAAGAATTGCCACTGGCACACCATGGATATCTTTAAAACATTAACTCTCTTTACCAACTGCCTCTGATAATTCTTTTACCACCCATTTACAGCCTATTATCTTTCTGGAAGGTACGCTGCATTCATTACATAAAATGTAGTTTAAAGATACTTGTTTTGTTAACCAGTTTCTTTGTTTTCCTCCAAATTTCATTTTTATTTGTATTGTTTTCTCTTTACTCCTCTAGTTTTAAATGTGCTATGCATAATGAATAACAGTAATGTGTATTGTGCAATATTAGGGAAAAATAACAAAAATAGTCATAAAAAATGAAAATGATCGGGCCTCAGTGAAATTTCATCCATTGAAAAGAGCAAAAAGTAGATGAAAGGAAGTCTTTGAAGGTGACGTTGGGGAAAAAAGAGACTATTTTGTTTTTGAACAAAATCACACTCTAAAGGCTGGCTGATAGACAGGAAGTAAAAGGTACAGTCTGACCCAATAAGTTTACATTTTGATCGGTTGTATTAAAGAAAACTTGACAAAATCACACAAACGCATACAAATACACCTTTGTGGGTCTGTGTTTGGCTTCGGTCTTGTGTCAGCATTTTAGCTCCTCTGGTTTAAAGGATACTATGGAATTAAGGGTACTCTTCCCAAGCATAAAAGCTGCTTGCTATGTTTCAGGGCAAGAGGCTGAGAACCAAGAATAAACCTGCTAAAGCAGCCATCAAATAAGAAAGTCTCTCAAAAGAGCAGATCCAAAGAACTAAAAAGGCAAAACAGAAAAACAAAGCCAACTGAGTGTATGAAATTTGCTGTTTTGCTAAGCAATAGTGATCCATCATGTCTTTTGTATTTCTTCCCTGTTTTGTGTTCATGAACGTTTTTTAAGTGTCTACTTATGACGTCACTTTTCTAAAGCCAAACAATACATGTCATTCCTCCACTCTGCTACTGAAGGCATTCCTCCCTACTAATAACTGACTTGTTCCATAATTATATGTGGACCAGTTTAAACTTTTTATTATTTCCCTTTTTTTAGGTACTTTCTGGAACAATTTTGCTCTTAAATAAACCAGTTGCCTCATCACCTGAATGAAATACAATAATCAATAAATCTCTTTCCTTCTTTTTTAAATTACTGTCCTTCTTGTTAAGACATACATCATTCCAAGCAAGCAACTAGCTGAATAAGTTAATGCAGTAGAACTAGTAGAACTACATATTATGTAATCACGTCAGCCATCAACAAAATATAAAGCAAACTTCCTTCATCAGGCAGAAGACCCTCACTGCCTGAGAAAATATGAGTACCTGCATAGGTAAAGGCACTGAATAATACTAGCAGTGGAGTAAAAGATCTTGAAAAAATTGCTTCTCGTGGTCAGATCAGTAGTTAAACATATTAACTAAAAAACAAACATTTTTCCTTTTATTGGATGAAATCATTATAATCTAACATATGCTCATGTTTTTTATCATTGTGCTTATCATAAGATTATTTTTGGCTAAAGCAGGAATATAAAAATTGCCTTTAAGTGCTGGTTTAGTTGCAATTCATTGTTATGTACAGTGATCTGTCTATCACCGTCATACAATGGAGCTCCAATTTGGCTGTCTAAAACTAGCCAAGCAAACAACATGAATCAACAAGAATATTCTGATGCCAAATTTCAATCACTTATTGACTCAGACAACAAATCATTTGAAGGGTTCACAACCGAGGATGTTCATTTTGGTGACAAAAGGGGCAAGAGTAGAGAAACTTAACCAGAACACGATGAATCAACAAAAATCGTCACCTTTTTTCAACGCAGGTTAAAAACGTAACCTTAAAACCAATCTTGACCCTTTTTTATCATTGTTGCACTTACATGTGATGTAAGTTGTATTAACATTATTGCTGCTATATACATTTTCTTTTAGATATTAATTCATAACTTTCGGGACCTATTATGCCACAGTAGCATAACGACTAAATATCTTACATATTTCAATAATTTAAAACACTAGATAAGAGTAGGGTCTTGTGACCTTTAGTGAGAGGCTATCATCGAAAAATTATGTTAAAACCGGCAATAGATTTAGCACAAGTTTGGATACTTGCATGGGATTATTTTGTACGGACTTGTGGTAAATCTTAGTCTCATGAGGACCATCAATTTTTACAATTTTAGTCCTGCTGATACCATTCCAGATCTGTCCCTTTAAGGTTAGTAAAAG
>OZ037775.1:28484559-28492059 GCA_964035525.1 Porites cylindrica
TTAAATGGGGTGGAGCTGGGTGAAACTTACTTAACACGATCTGCATGTACTGAATTCATTGAGCACATAAGCTCTGTTATGAAGGAGGATCTCGCAGACAAATTGAAGGAATGTAACTTTTTCTCCCTAATGATTGATGGAAGTACAGATCATGGTGTCATTGAGGAAGCCATTATGTATGTGCGCTACTTGGAAAAGTCAGTTGGAAGACCGGTCACTGCATATCTTGGAATCGAAGAACCTAAGGCTGGAACTGGAAGAGGTTATTTAGATGCGGTTGATTCCTGTTTCCAAAGAGTAACCAACATGAATTCAGTCACCTGGAAGGAGAAAATTACAGGCCTGGGAACTGATGGCTGTGCGGCAATGACAGGTGAGAAGAACGGAGTGGTTGGTTTATTGAGGCAAGAAAATAGAGAATTTATGGGATTCTGGTGCGGAGCACACAAGCTTGAATTGGCAGTTGTCAAGTGCCTAGAAAAATACCCAGATTTTGTGAAAGTACGTGATGTCCTTCGCAGTTTATACCAGGAATATCACTACAGCGCCAAGGCCCTCAGGGAATTAAGAGAGTTAGCTGAAGCACTAGATAACCAGATCTCTAAGCCTACTAATGTGTTTGGAGCTAGATGGTTGCCACATCTTCAAACCGCACTCCAGGTACTGTTTCGGGGATATAAAACTCTCATGATGCATTGCCAGAACACAAGAGAGATGCGTGTAGGATCAAGTGGTAGACAGGGGCGAGCATCATTTTCGGTCAAGTTCTTAACCTCATTCAGAGGGTTGCTCTTTACCAGTTTTCTGTGGGACATTGCGGAGGAAGCAGCTCATTTAAGTAAGGTTTTTCAAGCTGAGTTTCTTACAGTTACAACCGCAGCGGCAGCAGTTCGAAAATTTGAATTACAGTGTCTTAATATGAAGTCGTTAAATGGTCCAAGACTTGAGGCGTTTTTGAAAGAAGCAGGGGATGGCAGTGTGTTCAGAGAAATTGAGATCAAAAGGGAAGACAATGATATTGAACAATTTGAGAAGATCAGAAAGTCTGTTTTGGATGAAATTGGACAGAGCATGGGGGAGCGATTCCATTACCTCTTTAACGACCCAGTTGTAAAGGCTTCTTCAGTTTTAGATCCAGACACGTGGCCTACAGATCCTGAAGAGTTAGCGTCTTATGGTTGTGATCAGCTCTGTGTAATCGCTAACAGGTACCAAGAGCAGTTGCAAAAAGCTGGTTTTAAAGCTGAGTCTGTCAGTAGTGAGTGGCAGGGAGTTAAGAGCCTTGTGAGTCTAATGAAGCACAAGACAACACCTGACATTTACTCTGTGTTGTTTTCTAAACAAGAAGAATTTCCTAACTTCCTTTTGATTGCCGAGATTGTGTTCACCTGGCCTTTGTCCACCGCAGCTTGTGAGCGAGGTTTCAGCTCCATGAACCGCACTAAAACTATTCAGCGTTCAAGTCTTGCAACTAGGACACTGGACAACAACTTGCGTATCTCAGTTAAGTACCACAGCCTGAACAAATCAGAGAGAGTCAAGGCCTTCGCTCAATCTGGGCACCTTGCCAATGCAGTCAAGCATTGGCGAGAAAACAGTGTCAGAGCCCGACGAGAGAACTGGGTGGACAAACATCCAGAGGCTAGAACCTGGAGTTCTCTTAAGGGGACAAAACCAAAAGACTGATGAACATTGCTCAATGCTGTGATTTAATTGTAAACTACACTGTGAATTCAAAGGATCTGTTTTGGACCCAAAATTGGGAGTTTTTCCTTGAGTAAAATACAGTACTATTTGAGGGGCTAATTAAGCTCTTCTAAAATGGAGCTGTTTTGGACAACTCCGAGCTGTTTTGGAGAACTTATAAGACTTAAAAAAATGATCTTTTGAATTTACAATGTAGTTACATTGACATAAAATTCTTTTATAGCACAGAATCAGATAGGAAAATGTTATTCAATTTAAATGATTCCTCAAATGTTTAGCACTTCATTTAATGAGATCCATCCAGGCTAAGGTTTACATAAGGCACTTGATGTTCTGTTCTGTTTTTCCTGTTCATGTATAAAAAAGGCAAGGAGAGGATTGTTCTACTTTAGAAAGTTTTTGGAAGACTAGTTAAGTTGTCATGTGGAACACAACTGTTACTGAACAAATGTGAAAGTCAAGTAAATAATTCTGAGTTGAAATTACCTACTGTTACGTTATTCTTTTATTGTGAAAATTGTGAAAATTCCTTTTACACGCAAATTAAGCCCCTCAAATATTTTTCCGGCTCATGAATGTGTATAAGAAAGGTAAGAAGCAGTTTAATTGTTACATTTTAGAAAATTCTTTGAAGGCTCTTCTAGGTCACATTGAACACAACAGATGTGGAAGTTAATCGAATAAATTAATAAATGAAAGTAAATAATTCGGTTAATTCTTGTTTACGTGTTATTTATTAGGCCCGGCGAATTCTTATTAAAGTGTGCAAGAACCTCTATAACCTATGTAATGATCTTGGAAAAACAATACATGGATTTCAAACTGGGCTCCTAACAATGTGGCTCGGGCTCCTAACTTTAAACTTTAGGAGCCCGAAGGGCTCCCTAAAATTTTTCTTAGGCAGCAGCCTTGCCTTCACAATCAGTTGCGTGGTTATTACGCCGTCAGAAAAAAATCAAGAAAATAGTAGCGGTATCTTTTCTGGTTCTGTGTGGATGTAAGCATTGTTAATGCGTTCATTTTAGAGAAAAAGCGCTGAACCACTGGACAAGAGGACAGCTAGAATTTCGCACCGAACTTGCTCACGGCGTCCTCGGTGATTTCAGCAGCAGTACAAGAACAGTCGCTTCTGGTCAAATGGAAGGAGGCCACTGGCCTTATCCATTCACAAGGGGACGCCGTCATTGCTGTCTAAAGCATAAAGTCACTAAATTTTGTTCAATGGGCTGCAAGCGCTGCGACAAACAAATTTGTTTGGCATGCTTTCCCAACCACATTGGTGCCGTCTGAGCTAATGCATCACAAGGGCACGAAATTCAAACTCGAAACTAAACATTGTGCATTGTAGTATATATTCGAATGATTTGGACTCGAGACATTAGTGACATTTATTTTGTTGTATAAAGGTTCTTTCTTGATAATTTTAACTGCTACTGTTCATGTTATAAAAAAATTAGAGAATTTTTTCCCCTTCTCATTCTCAAAGCATTGTAAATAAATAGTGATCATGGCTATTTTATAAATTTTGCAGATGTTTATCATCCTCAAATTAGTTCCATGATTCGCTGTTTGCCGTAATTGTAGGCTAGAATTAAAGATCATTCCTTGCTGAACATTTTTTGCCTTAAGTGTTTTGCATTTTACTTTGTAGTTTTCCAGATGTAAGAAACTTTTTGAGGAAGGGTAGAAAATGAGTCTGTAGCTACTGTAGATCTAATTAGCTCCCGGGAATAAGGGGTCATGTTTCCTTAGTCTCCTGTGGGGCTTTAAGGGTTAATTACTTGTACAGGTGGACCTGCATGGAAACAAAAATGTGTTTCAGATTCCCTTTTCATGATCAAGGAGTGGGCAGAGTGGTATTTGCACCAAACGTGTTAGGAAAGGGTGATAACTCTCCTGAAAATTCAATGGCTGTTGAAGGAAAATTGAAAGCAACAGGAAATGCTATTGAAGGGAAACAATTCTCAGAGGTGGTCTCCTCTGCAATTGCCTTTTCGTTTGTTTATCATAACCGCCATAAAGATGGAGAAACCCTGATTCCAACCATCCAGGTTGCTAAAAGTGGATTTGATGTGTTTTTGTTCTAAAATAGGCATGTTAATTTAACAGGCCTGCACTGTTTGCAATGTCGTCAGCGATTGGCTAATGTATTAGCTACGGTGATCACAGTGGTCAACCAATCAAATCCAGTATCTTCTTACCACTGCGATGTAACACCTTGTCCCTGGTATATCCTTTCATACTGATTTTCATTAAAGATTTACTTTGCATTGTGTCTAGTGTGCGATTTCAGTTGCGTTTCTTATTAACTGTTGACATAGTTTTTTTCATTGGAGTATTTGTGGCTATTTTGATCATGAGCGTTGTTGGATTTGTGACTTGTTGATTTGGTGGATTTTTGCACCTGCAATGAGCAGCAGAGGCCATGGCACGTGTCTGAAGTGCAAACAAGAGTTCTTCAATTGATCAAAACCCCCAGACTGCTCATGCTGCGGCTTTCATTTGGATGGCATTTTTGCGGGAAAGAAGAAGAAAGCAAAACAAAGTAACCCTGCAGTTGTGGAAATCAGTCAGTCCCTGTACTCTTGCCGCAGTTCTAAGGTGACTGTTGCTTCGTTACCTGTCGTGGAGACTCATGGCTGTGTACATGCGTAGCTTGGAGAAATGTAAAGCTGCACAATCTGTTCACATCAACAGTAGACTAGTAGATACTTTTGAATGCCAGCACATGAACAGATTATGCAAATTTAGAATAGCATTTATATTTTTGACAGCCGTGTTTGACAGCAATGCCAGGAAATTTGCATTCGTTTCAATGGCTGTGGCTGGACTTAAATACATGTACATGTATGCAATGCATTGAAAGCTTTAAAAAGGTTTGAAGGGCAGTTTGCCTTCGTAAACACATCTGTATGTAGCAGGATGTTCCAGTTCAGTAAAAAAAAGCCATGACTCTTAACTTGATGTACAAATTCAAAGAAAAAGAGCGCTTGTGTTGACAAAAGCGTTACGTACTAAGGCTTGATAATAAAATATGCCAAGTTTCATGTCTCGGAAATTTCATACAACAGGCTGTTCCCTTTCATTAGGGATGTTTACTCAGATGAACATCGCTTCCAGCAGGACAAAGATCCGAAACATGCCAGCTCACAAGCCACCACCTTCATGGACAATGGCATTAACTGGTGGAAGCCTCCTCCAGAACCACTAGACCTAAACCCAATAGAGCTGCTCTGGCATGAGCCCAAACCCTTCTTAGGAAAAGTTGTTAAGCCTAAGAACAAAAACGAGCTCCTAGAGGGAATCACTAGATTTTGAATAGAGAGAGTGACTCCAACTAAGTGCCAAACCTACATCTGTCATCTGCACATGGTTGTACAGTTGGTGGTTGCCCTCGAAGAAACCTCAGGGCAGTGAAAAGCACGCTGCACTGAAAGTAATGTAAGTTGTTCACTTTCTATGAGAGTTCATTGCTTAAAAGTTGTTCATCCTTTTTTTGAACAATAATTGTTTGCAGATTCAGACAACAAATCATTTGAAGGGTTTAAGATGGCGGATGTTCATTAATAATAATCGTCACTGTTCTAAAAAAATTTGACCCTTGTTTTATTATTTTTCACTAAGATGTGATGTAAGTTGTACTAAAATTATCACTGCCACATACATTTTCTTTTGGATATTAATTCATAACTTCAGGACCTATCATGCTGTTAAAGCATTTTAACCAAATACTAATATTATTTGTTGTAACAATTTAAAACACTAAAAAAAGGATGGTCTTTTGATGTTCAGTGAGAGGCTATCACTGAAAATTATATTCAAACCGGCTAGATTTTTCACTTCTATGACTACTGTACAAAAAGTACTTTGTTAAAACAACATGGCATTTTGTATTGACTCGTGTTAGAGCATAGTTTGATAAGCACCATCATTTTTTACAATTTTTATTGTACTTCTGCTGATTCCATTCCAGAATCCCTTAAGGTTTAGTAAAAGAAGGAGTTTATGTGTAGTCTCATCATGTTTTGCATATGAAACACAGTCACAAATGATTGGTCACCTTGTACAGTGTAATAATTCAAGATGGATGCCGTTGAGAAAAGGTCACACCATAACTCCCCACAAAGCTGATGATACATCAACAAGTGTGTCACTCACCCCATTGTCCATTCATGATATGCCATGTAACAGTTCTTTTGAAGACCAAGAAATTGGCCTTGGACAGTGCCCACCAGTTTTTTAATTATCTTTACCCTTTTCCAATCCAATCGATTTTCCTATGTTCCATGGCGGGCAGCAACTAACAATACCAGGGTTCAACTACATGATCACTCTCTTAATGATTTACCCCTTTTGTCCTTCAACAATAAAACTTTACAGGATCTTGATGACCTTTATTCCCAACTGGGTGGAGAAGTCACCATCCAGTTTCGTGACATTCATCACAACATCGCCAAGTTACAACCAGTGACGACAACAACTCTTAATGATGCCCTTAAATATCTGACCTTGTCTTTAACTTTTCTTCCTTCCCTCATTTTCATTGCCTTGTTTTAATAACATGTACTTTGTTGTTGTTTCAGTTAACACACCTGCCAGTCCACCTCTGGCAGTAGTAATGAGTGTCGGCAATGAACCAGTCACTCTACTGAATTGTAGTTTCCCCCGTTAATAACTTCCATTAGCAGATCACTATTAATTTTGCTAATTCTGACACCCTCACAAAGAGTTTTACTTACCAAGTACTGTTGTTTATAGAGATCGACTTACCTGCCAATTTGGTTTGACAGGCTGAATACACCTCAACGTACATGTAGTGACGTTTTCTCTACTTACAGTTCATTTAACTGTTTGTATGACCTTGCATACTTCATATGCTAATCTTAAACAGCCACTTATTTCTGATAGTTTATCAACCACATTTGTCCACCTTACATTTTAATTGTTCTTGGATTCTAAAAGTGGGATCAAAATCAGCAAAATTCAGCAGCCTCCTAAACTACACGTACATGTAAAATCAGCACAAGCAATGTCAAGGGATCTGAAGCATAACGACTTTTATGTGAAAACAATATGTCCAAAAAAACAACATCAAGAAACTTAATATTAAATCAATGATTTTACCCCTTTTTCCTAGTTCCTAGTATCTTTTAGTAATTTTCATGGGCACATCTTTTAGAATGCAGGTATGTGTATTTGTGTATTAGATCATGAAATTTGAAAGTGGACTCCTACATAATGGTAAGGGAGATCAAAGTCAATAAGACTGGTCCGAAAACAACAAAAGAGTACGCCAAAAAGAGAGAATTATTATATCAACCATCAAAGAAAGATAAATAAACAAAATTCCGTCATCAGGCAAAGGACACTCACTGCCTGAGAAAAATTATGTGAAAACCTGTACAGGTAAAGAGGCACTGTATAATAACATTATTAGCAATAGAGTAAAGACATTTTTTCCTTTTGTTGAATGAAATTGTTTTAATCTAAGATATATGATCATGTTTTTTATCATTGTGCTAACCATAAAATTATTATTTATGACCAAAGCAGGAATATAAAAATTGGAGCTCTTATCAACAATCTTGCAAAAGATCATTGTCATCTTATCCTCCAGTTAACAAACATTCCCATTTCTTCGTCACTGAAGGCTAAGGAGGGCAAAAAAGGTTTCTTTTGTAAAGCACAGGCAATTACAAAAAATTGTCCCATACAATATCAACAACTACTTCATTCTTTGACAACTCCGAAGAAAAAACATTGTTTAAGGCCAAGACCATTATTTTTTACAAG
>OZ037775.1:28497059-28614559 GCA_964035525.1 Porites cylindrica
AAATAAAGATTGAATGATTCTCACAAGGTACTCACTTCAATTTGAACGGGCTTTGAAAAATTTGACCCCAAATACTGAACGGGCTACGAAAAAACAAAATGCCTTTTGGGCGGGCTTTAGAAAGAAAGAGGAAAGCTATTATTTTTTCCCCGACCCGGTCATCCTCATAAATAATGAACCGTCCCTAATACTGTTTTGTCAAACATGGTAAAAAATTTTTTTCTCCCGGAAGTTGCTTAAACAATGTTGACTTCAAATTTAGCGCAATGAGAACTTAAGTCCATGCTCCCTTTAACCCAGAGTAAAATTCAACATCATCTCAGAGCAATTATTCCTCTGAGATGCTGTTGTTTCCATTCTGTTAAAACCTGTTTTTAATAACTAAACATGTCTTGCTTGTGTGAGTGGGGCATAATAGTAACAAACAACAATTTACAAAATTCATAAAAACCTGTTACTGTTAAAGTGATGTTATTTAAACTTTATAGATTTATATGTAAACTATGCTAAGAATTATTTCGGTACTGATTTAGCATATACTGCTATGTTTATATTTCTTGAATAAACCAGAAGAATTTCTCATCAACTGAAAAACTACCCCACCCTAGTTTTATTTTACCCTGTCCCCCCTTTTCTTTCATTTCTTTATAATAAATATGGCTACAAATCATGCTTGATGCTATGACCTTTAATGCACCTATCAATTTGATTCAAATGAATAGATCCATTCATTTACACTATTGTTTTAGGAAGCCTAACTCTTATTCAGTACAACTGCATGATACAAAATTTTGCACAAGTTTTAAAGCAAGTAAATTCCCTTGTTTAACAGCTGCGCATTTGTTAAACTTTGTAAGTGGACAACATTCCTTCGTGATACTGGTATGTTGCCACAGTTCATTTAGGAATATGCATGGGGAGCTGTTCGGTAAAAATTGGCATGATTTGTTGGCAATGCCGATTACTAGCAAACCCAGATCTAGAACAGAACTTTGCATTATGGAGAAGGCTATTTGACCAAAAAATAAATATGCGACGCACAAGCAGAAATACCAAAACGCAATTTACATTTCGAAAAGTTCGGTGGAAAGAAAGATAAACCTGGAAAACTTACCTGGTTCTACGATCTGTTTTTTCCCAGCAAGATCTTGAGCCTTGGTGGACCGTACTTAAACAACCATACCTTATCCGGTAGAGGTATTTTACAGGACGCCCAGAGGTCGCCAAACGGCCGAATAACTTTGAAGGTTAGTGATTAAGGTCAGGAAACCGAGCAGAACCGAGTGAATCACGTTTCACGTCAGTTCAGTTAACCCTACACGAAACCAAGAACACTCCGTTTCCTGACGCTAATCACCAGCGTGGCTTATTTTCAGCTTTGTTCCCGCTTCATCGGGTCCTCTCTCTCGAAAGGCTTGCTTCATAACTGAATTAATTGATTACTGAAGGCTACTGATTCTTGCAACCTCAACTCTTGTGTCCGCACAGTTTCAAAATGGACGCCAACAGAATGACGCGACTCGACAGAACATGTGCTAAAACGAAAGTCCGCTGACCAGGAGTACGCTTTATTCGCAGTTTTACACGTTACAAGTTGCTTACCATTGGACCGAAAATTTCGGAAATTCCGGATGAATGGTAACAAGGGGCGCTTTCCATTTAGTCAAAATTTCCGGAATTTCCGGTTCGGCGGTAAATGGAACACGTTTCGTTGGTTCGTCCCACTGGAAAATTTCCAGAAAAAGTGGAAAATCTAAAAAGGTGGTCCCGTTTTCCCGGTTGGAATTTCCGAACGGAATGTCGTGTTCCATTTACGTTTCTCGTAGTTTGTACCAGTTCCAGGTCCACGGTCGGGAAACGCCACGTACCGGGGTTTACGACCAAATGGAACAACTTTTTACCAATCGGAAATTCCACTTTTGCTACCACCGAAATTTCCGGGTTTTTTTCCTAAATGGAAAGCGCCCCTTAAGGTCACTTTACGAAATTACATTTTCATGTTTGCTGTCACACGGCGAAAACAAGCTGCTTTCTTCGGACCTCTCTTCGTTGACCATAGTAGACACAGTGTATAAAAGCTAATGTAAAAAATCAACCTCGTCCCCAGGGCTTTTGCCTCAAATTTCCATGTTTCCCATTTTTTGAGGGAAAAGCCCCGGGGACGAGGTTGGTAAAAAATAGAATTTTTTACGCATACTCCAAAAAATAGGGCAATTTTGGTGACCACCTACAGTTTGCTTTTCTTGTTTTTAATTTTATTTTAATCCTATAGCCTAATGTTTACAATCACTTTTCTCTGCTGGACTCATTTTTTAAGTAATAATCATAACTATGACAAAATTGTCAAATCTGATTGGCTATCAACTCCCCTGATTTCAGCCTTAATTGGACAGTTTAATAGGACAGTACGCGTCATGCCTAAGTAATTGGACAGTACGCGCCATCACGAGCGCTCTTAAATGGTTTTTTTTTTCACTGCTAGCAAAACAAAATTTCGAATTTCTTGTGTTTTGATTTAAAAAATAGCCTATTATATCAAAAATTTTGTTAAAGTTATGATTAATTGGTAACAGAACTTCGTGTCGCCCACTTCGGTCTGTAATCATACTCGTGATTAAATAAATCGGACTCGCGCTACGCGGTCGTCCGATTTTGTTAATCACTCGTATGATTACAGACCGATTGGACTCAACTCAGTCCTGTTACCATTTCTAATACTTTGGCTATCAACAAATCTAAAACTAATAAATGTCAAAAGGAGTATATCGATGATTTCCCAAACAATGTAAAATTTAAGACCTAACCACATAGATAAGTTACCGTAAAATTCCGAAAATAAGCCCCTCCATGTATAAGTCCCTCCAAATATAAGCACCCCAAAATCGTAACGCAAAAAACCCTCCGTTAAATCGCCCCTACGAATATAAGCCCCCCGGGGGGCTTGTACTTGGAATTTGCCCTCGAATACAAAGTAAAACAAAGCAAAAATGGTAAATTTGGTACTTTGATTGGCTTTAAGGAATCAAATATTCGTTTAGAAGACCGCTTTCACACAGAACCCTGAGATGTGTTGAGTAAGCGGGTGTTCTTCATGATTTAGGCTTTGTTCACACCAACCTCGTTCCCAGGGTTCTCTCCTACCCGCGGAGAGAACCCTGGGAACGAGGTTGTGTTCACACTATACTGGCTAATAGCTTTTGCGCCGATAAGAAAACCATACTGGATAGGGCTTCTGTTCACACATAAGAACGGTGATTTCGGCACGAGGCCTGTAACGGAGCCAAGCTGCGCCGCACCGATCTCTAAATAATGGAGACTCACGTATCGGATACGTTTTCATACTAGGCTGATTCAGCAACAGAACGGGAACGTCATTTGACGACGGGAAAGCGCGCGGAAAGGACTACACTCGACTTCCGGTGCCCAATTTGCTGCTCTGCTATTGGTCAAGCCAGTTGTTTGATTTGCGCGCGCCGTCGTCAGCTGACGTTCCCGTCCTGTTGCTAAATCAGCCTACTATAGCGGATAGCTTTGCGTGTCGGCACAGAAAGATATACGGTATTGCGTGAACCTAGCCTTAGGGCCTGTTTACATGGAGGTGGGAGACGCCAGACAGGGGAGTTCACATGCGGCGGGTCACCCCACCTATCATGTAAATGTGATCAAATTAAAAGGAGAGATTATATAGACAGGCCGGTTACCTCACCTAGGCAGGTTACCTGACCTATCTGGGGTCTAGAGTGACATATCAAATCACAGCATGTACGTAAAATTTAAATGTTGAAAAGAGGGACTATAACAGAATAATTTTTACAGCTCCTGCACGGAGGTACTCAGGTGTCATCGTCTAGTAAACACTAATGGTGGGGGTGTGCCGCCCGGTTCTCCAAATCTTGACCCTATTTCAGACCGAAAAATGTTATTTTTCACACCCGTTTTCAGACCTGGCCTCTGGGAAAATCCATACCCATTCTCAGACCTAGCCTTTAAAAATTATGTCATCTTACTTAGATGAGAATAGCAACAAAAACAATTTCTTAAAATCCATTACGAATTCCCATATTTGTCTTTCTTTCTTACTCATTTGGAATTGAAACAAATACGTTCGTACACTCCCGAAATCCCTTGAAAACCATACCAGATTTCAGACCAGAGTGAGCAAAATCTATACCCGTTTTCAGACCAAAACGAGGCAAAAACCCTACCCTTCGGGGGAGGACATACCTATATGGCTTTTATAGGGGAGTACCCCCCTGGTACAAAAGCGAGGCCTTAGGGCCACATTGCAATTAAATTGTATACAGTGGCAGAAGCGCATCCTACAATTACGAAAAAAAGACATAGTTCTCACAAATGCTGCATTGCTGCGCTTTGCAATAATCGTTCCGATGATAGAAAAGACTTGCCGTCTGATGTATTTCCGAACGATCCTTGCCGAAGGTTAGCTTCTCCACTGTCCACTATCCAATGCACTCAAAGGTCGTGGTGAATCCAGACCAGAGCGTCATTGGGTTACGGTAGGTTGGTATAACCAAATCGAAGTCTCAAATATCTAGCGTCCTGCATCTCATGTAGGAATACACTGACCTGGCTGGAATAACTCCTGATTAATAATAGAATTCTCTTTATCACTAGACTGGTATCGAAGGCCAGTCCTTGCAAATGCTGGTTTTTTTTTCCAAAATAGTCTTCCATAAGATTCAACTTTGAATCGTCAACCAGTCAAAAATATTGTCATATCTGCTATGCTTTTAAAATCAGAATGAACGTTTATAATCATGTCAAGCGACCTTAAAATAGGACCAAAAGGGTGATGCGTCTAAAAAAATGGTTTATACACAAAGCGTTTATATCGCGTGAGAAAGACTAACTTTAATCTGTCAAGGACAGAAGTGGCCTAATTTCTTCACTTCTTTTTAATTTACTGCAACACCAGCCAAAACAAGCAACAAGAAACCGGATAACCAGCGATAAAGCCGCAGCAATTACGAAGATACCAAATATTGCAGGTACTGCACAAAGAATGACAGTTTCCACTACTTGCCAGAAACGCCACCAGAACTGAAAATGATCGGTTAATGGAACAGCCAAAGATACAAAGGAGGCAAAAAACATGTTTGCCATTCCCAAAAGGACAAGAGACAGCAACGAAATGGTTTCAAGGTTGTTAGCAGTGATATCCCGAAACGGCTGAGAAATGGCATGATGCAGGAGAAACAAAACACAAAGGAAACTCATAATGAGAAGACGAGGCATTGGGTCACTGACGAACGTTTTCAACAAAATGAGAATAAGTCGTCGTCCGATCATAACACTTTCCCAGCCCAAAGAAAGTGTGCTGCCTTCCGAAGGTGTTTTGAAACAGCCAAAAAGTGTCATCTCCACAGATCTCTTGGACATTTTCCTCGTGGCTGAATCTACATGGGCCGCATTTCGTTTTATACAAAGAAGAAACAGGATTAGCCAATAAAGAAGAAAAGGCAGTGGAAAACAGCAAGCCAATAGAAATTTCGCCACAGAAAGGCTTCCGTTGTGCAACTTATAACAAGCCCAAAATAAGACAAACACAAACGGCACGAAAAAAGCAAACACCAAAGCAATCAAAATATATTGCCACCATAGAAAACAGACAAGGTTTCCATCCAAAAATAAACGTTTCTCTGAGCCGATTGGCACACATCGTAAGAGGTTAAAACTAACTGAAGCAAGTGTTTTGTATCCTAGCAACATTGTCTGCAAAATGCCAGCCATGTAAGGAGAAAAAGATGGGGCCTCCTTTCCTCGACACCTTTGTGCTCCCCTGTGCAAACTATAAAGGACACCTATCATGAGAGATGTACCAAATACTTGATAGGCCGAAAATAACTGCTTCGTTACTACTGTAAGGCCCGGAAAGGGACAAATCAGTCCATTTGACGAAAAAGATTGTCGAAAGTTGAATACTCCAACCAGTATGTCCTTTAATTTACCCTCTACAAAAACCAGTGATGTGTTTGAGGCTAGGAGAAGGTCCGCTGCCTGATAAAAATAAAAGATTATTTTTACGTAACCTTCGTCGCTGTTACGTTCTTCATCTCCCGTCTCGTGGGTTTTAAACCACTTGATTTGACGCATAATCCAAGGCGTTATAGGAGGCTTAAATGTCAAGTAAAATGCTATTAGCGATACGTAGATTAACGATAAAGGCCAAAACCAATAATCATTGCACTCGTTTAAGGACCTGCAGGTTGTAGAGTAAAGAGTCTCCGAGTAAGCATCACTGCAGTGTCCACACAATTTGCCAGTACGGTTACCCTGGCAACCATTGTATTTGGGAAACTCGGTTTCGTTAGGAGGACTACAATAACCAACGGGACAAATGGTAAATTTGAGAGTTGGTGGAGTAGTCTGTTCTTTAAAACCCCAAAAGTTTGGTTTGGCGATTATATTTTGAGAGCAGTTTGCTCCAAACGGACATGGAAGACACTGAAATCCAGGCACGGCATGGACTCCAACAGCACGACCACGCTGTAGACTATAGGAGTTCTCTGCGCATGGTGAACAGGTAAACTGCCAAAAACAAGGGCTGTTATCTTTATCGCCTAAAGTATAGTTAAGTATTTCCATTTTACTCCCAGCAGGACAGTTTAGTGAGGTCGAGTTGTCTTTTCCAAAATCCATAACTGTCACGTTTGTGACCAACAGTAGAGGACCATTACTGTCATATGGTGTAGCTTCCATTGTTGTGTTATGTATTGTTAGTACCTCTAAACTGTGGCCGCTTATAAACGAGGCTTTTTTGTAACTGAATAATGACTTCCTTAACTCTGTTTTTGTTTGATTAAGAACACTGTCTTGTATAACAACATTTTTCACACCATAGGCTGCGTACAAAAACCCACCCTGAGCTACTGCAAAGTTGTCAACCGCATAACAGTTTTTAAATGTTACCCCACCAGTTTGTAAATAAACAGCGCCTCCCAAAAGGCCTGTATTTCTCTGAAACATTGTTTCTTCAAATGTCACTTGAGAGTCCTGTGAGAAAGTGGCCCCTCCTCTTGCAGTCTCTTGTGGATCTTGTTCGCCTACATTGTTCTCTACGAATTGACTTTTTTTAATTGTTATTTTACCGCATGAATATGCCCAGATAGCACCTCCAAAGGTTGCTGAACAATTATTGAATGTGGTGTTAAAAATGACAGCGGACATAGCAGCAACAGATAAAGCGCCTCCGCATCCGACATAATTTACAGCTCTATTACCGTCAAAAAATGAATCCGTAATGTTAAGTAAGTTAACACTTACATACAACGCGCCACCTGCAAAAAATGCCGTATTCTTCAAGAATTGGCATTGCTGTATTGTTAGATTACCGGATTGGATGAACGCAGCTCCTCCAACTCCACCTCCGCGATAACCAAGAACAGTGTTCGATTCCATAGAGACGTATAAAAAAGTTACGATACTTTGATCATTTACATATATATTTAAAGGAACAACAATGCCATTGTTTTCAAAAAACCTCGAGTCTTGTATTCTGACATAGCTTGATTTCATCGACCCCTTGTTTCTTGTCGATTCAAAGAAATATGGCCACGGCCTCAAGATTACAGCCCCATTACAACTGGAAATAAAATTGCTGTTGTTAATGTTTATTTCAATTTGTGATTTATAAAAGACAGTTAGAGATCCACCATTTTCATACGACAGAGTTACACATCTTTGAAAACGACAACTCTCCACAGTTAATAGCAAGTCGTTTCCCACCGTTCCGGTCAGTGACTTAAGACTTGTCTCTATTAAAACTCCACTTCCGCCAACACCCATCGTTTTACAGTTGGTAAATGCTGAGTGACGCAGTTTTACAGAAGCCTTAACAGCCTTGATATATAAAGCACCTCCTCCCATAACTGCCGTGTTGCTTGTAAAATTATTCTGATTAAGGCTGACACAATCAATAGTGGCGCATTCAATGCTGATTGCTCCACCCACAGCAGCAGATGTGTTTACAAACGATGATTTTGATACGTTCAACTTGCATAAGTTAGTACCTTGCAAAGAGATGACTCCGCCATTATTACGTCCACGGTGACCATGGAAAGTGGAGTTATAGATGTGAAAAGAAATATCCTCTGCACTTCCATTGAGTACTTTGGCATATTCACTGCTAAATTTACTCGAACCGATAGAAATAGTTACATCGGTGCTACGAACGATGCATAATACACTATCAACCTTCAAATCCTCTCTCGTTGATGAAATAGCATTGTCAAAGAAAGTCACACTTTTGAATTGAATGTTTTGGGTGCCATTGTTGATCTTTAAAAAAATAAGACCTTGTGGTGAGATAAATTTGTTGCCGGAAAAATTTGCATTTTCGAGGGTGATATCGCAGTTTACAGACTGGCCACTGTTCTGTGATTCCGTAAAAGAAATACATCTGCCCACATCTTTCACGATATTTCCATATAAAAAAGATGAATGTGTCATCTTGAAAACTACCTTGATGTTCTTATACTCTCTGCTTGTATACGTACTATTCACGACGACTGAAATGCATGCAGTGATATCATAAAAGATCGAATTCGTAACCAAAATGTTTAATGATAACCTGGTACGAATGTTGATCACCACACCCTTGCTGCTTTCAAATCTACAACCATCGATATGAACAGAAGAATCCAGGACCATGATAGAGCTTTGACTTACAAGTAACCTTGATAAGGCTACTCTCATTTGCTGCTTGTTATCTGAACCGTTAAACTGCAAACCTTCTCCTTTGTTGCATTGTATGTGAGGCATGGGACTGCCATATCCCATAATAGACAAACTCTTATTGATCTGAACTACTAAATGCTCTGGTGATCTTGATTGACAGTTGTAAGGATCTTTGTGAGTGTTACTGCCATCTAAGAGGATGTGATCCCCTCTTGACGCTAACTCAACAGCCCGTGAAATGGTTTTACAAGGTTTTGATTGATCACAAGACCATGAATCGTTACCCGAGGCTCGTGAAACGTATAAGTTTTTTCCCTCTGTGACAGGTCCTGACAAAAAAGAAACAAGAACAACAAAATACCATGAACTGCCGCTTATAAGCCCATTCAGTTACATAGGCCAATGTACCTGTAACCAGAAGATAAGGTCAGATTATAAGCCCCACGAATGCAAGCCCCCTTCCTGCTTCTACTTAAATGATTTCGAATTTTTACGTCGTTTTGAACCTTAATTAAAAATGTATTGTGATCAGCAATGCTGTAGTGTGTTCCTCCCTTTATAAGCCCACCTAAAACCCCTCACGAAGATGTATAAGCCCTGGGCTAGTAAGTTTACGGTGCTGTAGTTAAATCCATTTAAATTTTAAACGAAAAAGAACCAGAAATTTTTTTTTCTAATAGTAGCCTAACCTTATCCTCCAGCATAAATATAACTTTGACAAAGCCTCCCCCCCTCTCCTCAAGGGTGGGCAAAGATGGTGTCACAAAGTCTTGGTAACTGAAACGCGTTGTCAACTGTTTCGCGGTGCATAGCAACGATTACTTGCCGTCTAAGGCCTGTTTCAAACGTCGTGCTACTGCCGTGCTAAGCTGGCTCGACTGTAGCTCGACTGTAGCTCGACTGCAGCACGACTAGCACGACTTGATTTCAGACGTCGAATTTGATTCAGTCGAATAGAACGGCTGTTGCCGAAAACAACTTGACACAAAAATAAAGGAACGGTTTAGCAGACTTTCAAATATATTCTAATGTATTTATAATTTATGAATTGAGTTAGGCAAGGCAGTAGCACGACGTTTGAAAGGGGCCTAAGGTATCTATTACGTTCAAAAATGTTCATTTGAAACTGCATTGCTGCATAGGTAAAGATACTTTTCCTATTCGACCCCGTTTGCTGCCTTTTTCCCACACTGCGGAGCTTGGTCCCAGGTTATGCTAAACCTGGAATTGCTCTTCTTGGTAAGCAAAGCCTCGCTACGGGCTTTCTAAGACTATCCAACCTTTCAAAATCTTTCACTAACTTGGCACAAGTCAACTTTTAAAGTGAATATCCTCGCTAACCCACCGGTTCATTCAAGGGTCTCTGGTCTTCCTGTATTTTGGAGCGACAGAAGAGAGAGCCCGACGCGCAACACGGTCTGACTGCGTGTATGAAAACGTACACAGAATTTCAGACGTTGGGCGTTTAGTGACTCCGGCCCTATAGCGGCTGCGGAGGTGCCTATGTAATCGCTAGCCTCATAATTTCTTTGTGACGTCATGCAACTCCTCACGTCGGCGCAGGGAAAATCAACCAAGAAGCGTTGCGTGAAGACACAAACAACGGCTCTCAGCCATGAAAAGACTGATATGCAAATCAAGAAGTAACGTTTTTGTAGTCCACTGGTGGGTTAGCCTGTTCAATGCCATAACATGGAGCTACAACTATTTTTAAAATCAATTTCTATGTGTTTTCTGCACTCCTACACCTAATATGCAATTTATCGTTAGTCTTCATATGTTGCTTAATGCAGCTAAGTTGTCGTTGAGGAGGGCACTTCCTCCCACGGATCAAGTAAGATATTTAATACCAAATTACAACAGTTACAATATGCGCTAATAACAAATTTCGCATTTGAAACGCAATCAGTCTTAAATAAAGATCACTTTTAGCAATTTCACAAGTTTTAAAACATAAATCGTTCACGGCAATGCATCTGTTATAATAACTTCCGCAAGAAGGCCTAGTTTACAGTCATGTCTTGCGTTCTATAAATTCACGAATAAAGGTTTCAAATTGCTGTCGACAGTACTGCAGTATGAATTATAAATGCTGAATCGCGATATAACGGTATTCAACAAATCATAGAGATGTAGTATTTTTTCAATTTTCTTTGTAAAGTCGTGGTGTGTTCAGCTTGCCCTACAAAAACAAATTTGAGCTGGCCAAAAATGGAACCGATACAGTTCTCTAGGACTCCTTTTAACTAAACTAACCCTTGATTATTATTCATTCTTACCTTTAAATATGACACACCATATGCAGTAAAATGCGATAAAATCTACGATTACAAGTCTTGCCATTTTGTGTCGCACTAACTTCAGCTGTCGAAAGACTAGCCTACCACGCAGACGTTCTTCGAGCTTCGTCACGCGTTCCTGCCTCATTAGTGGGGCAGGAACGCGTGACGAACCCCTAAGAACGTGTGCGTGGGAGGCTTTCGAAAGACCAGAATCTCGTTGCCGTTGCGCCTGACAGCAAATGTTAAGTCACACACCGGGAGCCCATCAATTTGATGGGCTCCTGCACACACTCATTACTCACAGAGCCGTAATTATTTCTTTTCTTATTTTAGAATGACGGTATTCTCGACGGGCCTAAGGAAACCACATCCTTATTTTAAGACTGTAAAGGACGCAAATAATCCTCCTCTCATGAGTTTACATTAAATTGAAGATTATTGTCAGCCTCGCATTAATTTTCTAGACTACGAGTAGTCCCCCATTTTTCCTCAGGGATAGTTGAGCGAGCGAAACTCGAGTGCGCGTGAAAACCACCCCACGCGAGAAAAGGCGTCGCTCTACTATCCATGAGGAATATTGGGGGACTACTCGTAGTCTAATATGCAGATTTAGCCTGGGCTAAAAGCGAAGCTGCCGATTATATTTATAGTTTGCTCAAACAAAATGTAAAATCGTGTAATGCTAAGCGGCGAAGGCAACGAAAACGGCGAAAAAACAAAAAATAGGTCTAATTAGCAAAACAGCAACTTTGCTCGTGCAGCACACTTTCTTATACGGCTAGCCCAATCGATTTTGGAACGTAAATATTCCCTCCGTAGATAAGCCCTCCAAAAATAAGCCCCTCAAAAAGGGCCTTTGAAAAATGTAAAACCCGGGGCTTATTTTCGGA
Organism: Porites cylindrica; assembly: GCA_964035525.1. Taxonomy (NCBI): domain Eukaryota; kingdom Metazoa; phylum Cnidaria; class Anthozoa; order Scleractinia; family Poritidae; genus Porites; species Porites cylindrica. The sequence continues at coordinate 28,508,929 of OZ037775.1, forward strand.
ATTTTACGGTATCGTGAAAAGTAGACGCGCGAGAGGCACGCGAAAGCGGGGGCGGGGTAGGAGAAAGGAGAGCTTGTTCCCTGGTAAAAGAGGTCTCTCACGACGAGACAAAAATGAGAGGACGGTGAACGTGGAGAATGAAAAATAGGAACAAAATAAAGAATTGGAAATGAAGTTACTGATAGGGCAAGGTTTCAAGTTAGGTTTTGTTCCCATTTTTCATTTTCCAGTTCCCCACTCCCCGTTTTAGTAACATTCCTGATAAAACTCATTTTCCTAACAAAGGTTTCGCACTTAGCCTCGTTTTGAAAGTGAGAGTTTTTGTAACTCGGAAATGACCCACTGAGCAGTTGCGTTATCCAACCTCGTCCCCAGGATGTTTCCCTAAGAAGCCCTGGGGACGAGATTGCTGAGATATAGGGACAAACAGCACCTCACTGAACGGCTTACACAATTGGCTGTGAAAACAATAGGATAACCACACAAACATGGGCGAGATATACGCGACTCCAGCTCGAGCGGTTGCCAAGGAGACTAAGAGATGCGAGCCACCCGTAAATTGTCAGTGTTCCCAGGCTTATCAGCCAAACGTAGAGATAACATCGAAAAACGGGGAAATAACCATGACATTCTAACAGCTTTGACTTCTACTGAATTTAGTCAAAAGTTTAATATTGATTATCAAAAAGTAGAAGAAGTATTTTTATTCCATGCCCGGATGCTTCTAAATCTGTTTAAAACACTCGACTGTACCTCTCTCCTCTCCAGAAATCTTTTTGTGCCCACAAACGCTGGAGCGAGCAAAAACAAAGCGTCCGCTTTTTGCTCTTCCAACCGTCCCCGGCACGGTCCAGTTTTTATGAAATCATGGCAAGATAAATCCTTTACGGAGAAGAAAGAGGCCGTCTGTTATCTAAAGTCACTTTCTCTGTATGATGCTCATATATTAGTTGAAAAATATCTTTTAGTTGAAGCTAATGTCTGAAATATTCTACCCTTATACACTTAGTCTCGATTTGTTATAATGTCGTGCATGAGTCTTGTTCAAAGAGGCATCAGTAGATATTCAGCAAAGAATCCACTCATGTAATCATTGTTTCATATTAGTAAAATAGTTATTATGAACATTATCATTATTAAACTGTAAACTATAAACCACCAGTATTTTCAAAGATGTCACGCTCAAATTCACAAAAATTTCCTGAAATGAGGTGCCTCTTACAATTCAATCGATTCCACACCTAGCCGAAAATATAGCCTGCGAAGTGGTCTTATTATTGAAGGCTTACGTCTGTCAACAAGACTTAACATTATTTGTTACCCAAAAATATTATCATTCTATGTATAACAATCATTTTAATTAATTGTTGGAAACTATCCCAATACTGTAAACTGCCTCTTATAAGACTCCTCCCCACCCCCCTTTTATACGCTGCCCCTGCTGTAAGCCTATTAACCTGAAAACAAATCCGATTATAAGCCCCCCATCCCCCCCGCCCCCCCCCACTTACACGCTTCCCCTGCCATAGGCCCATTAACCTGCAAAACAAATCCAAAGCCTCCCTCCAAATGAATTCAAATGAATTATGACGTTTTCAAGCTGAATTCTTCTTCGTTTACAGTAAAGATCTCTCAGGATCCATAGACTCTCACTAACGCTGTCTCATCCCTAACGGTGGGTTTCCACTGTCGCGTAATTTCTGCGTGCCAGCGTAAATAAAATAGAGGCAATGTATGGAAGGTCAAGAGTAAAAGTAGAAGTTCAACCTCGCTCAACTTTAACGTGTACGCGTGGCCTTTCATACAATGCCTCTATTTCATTTACGCTCGTAACTTTTACGTGCGTTCGCACGCAAAAAAACCGCGGCAGTGGAAATACACCCTTAGCCTGAGAAGGTGTAATCTGAGTCCTTTCGAGTCCGTCATCTACCTTTTTCGCGGCCCAATTAAAAAGCTTAATTTAAACCAGTAAATGTTAAACGTATTTTGATCAGCACTGCTTTAGCATGTTTCGCAGCGCTTTTTCTATTTCGGTTATGAGTGCCCCTCAGTTTATAAGCCCTCCTAAAACCCCGCACAAAGATGTATAACGTCAGGGCTTATTAGCGGCAGTTTACGGTATATTTGAATTAAGCATCTGTTTTATGTTTATGTCGGTGATTGTTTGTCCGCCTCGTAAAACAATCATGTAGTCCCTGCAAGAGAAAAAAATAGGAGATTAGAACAAAAGGCAACTTGCTCAATTATACAATGACTGAACAAACTGACGATTCGACAAAACAAAACAACCCAACCACCGTTATTACTATGAGAGAAGACGGATCGAAACCGATCAACGAACTTAATTCATGGGTCGACCCAAATTAGATATGTCAGACTTAAGCCCGTGAAAACGGACGCAACATTGTTGGCCAACAACTCCCAACATTGTTGGATGTTACATGTTGCGTCCTTTTGCACACCCTGTTGCATGTTGTTGTTTGTTGTCGGAAGCTGTTGCGCACAGTTTGAAATTGAGCCACCAACTCTCAACTTCTTTTTTGGTTCCGTGATTGTCAAAGCTAGCGCAACAATGTTGGATCCATTAGCACAGCTCTTCCAACATTAATGACTGCGGTAACGCACGCCCATTTTAATTCAACCAAAATGGGTCCGACCGGGAAAAGTGGTCCACCACAAAAGGTGGACCGGTTTTTTCGAAACAATTCCGGTTGAACCAAACCGATCCATTGAGTTTTGGACCGAAATTTCCGAAAATTTTGGTCGAATGGATCGCGCCCTTGGTCTCCTTGGAGTTTACAAAGTCTTATGGGTTGTATCCTTCCCATGATGCACTGCAGGTCCCATCATTGTTGGGAATCGTTGCATCTGTTTGCATACCACTGCCAACACGGTTTGCACGTAGCTTAAGCTGATTCACACGTCGATCTTTTCATGTATACGTAATTATAGGGATTAGATTTGGTAGGTGTCTTCGAATTCAAAAGGACATAAGTGACCAGATACCACTCTGCATTTTTTACCTTGGAAAATTCAAATTGGCGTAGGTTGGAATTACGATTCATTTTCCTTATCCTCGTGCTGTCTGTGAATCGCCAATGCAGCCAGTCTTTTGTCTCGCAAGCTCCTTCTTTCGTTCAGTTGCTCTAAAGGCATGGTCTGGTTTAATTCTTTCTCCAGCTTGTCAAGTGTCTCACCGCTCAGTGAACGCGGCCCGCCTTGCTCCTCACAAACATGCCTGATGTTTGCTCCATATCGTTCACAGTAATCTCTAATGCCTACAAGATAAATGAAGAAAGTGACCTCATAATGATACAGTCATAATGATATATTAAATATTGGGGTAACGACAGTACACAGAAGCACCAAGAACCAACCAGCAAGTAGACTTGCCTACAGGTCGAGCTCAAAATTTTTCTCGAGCGCGAAGCTCGAGCAGGAGAATTCTAAGGTTTTCGGCGGCAAAGCGAGCGAGAGAGGCGAACCGGAAAGAAGCAGCGAAGGACTTTGAAGTCTAACCAGCCCGTTGCAGGCACGGGAGGGGGGCACCCCCTATGATGGCCTATACGGGGAGGCTCTGCCCGAAAGGGATACCTTTTTCTTTAGGTTTCAGGTATATGAAAGGGTAGCGATTTTACTTGTTGAAGTATATAAAATGGTAGGGAAATCTGTTATTTCGGTCTGTAAAAAGGCGTAACAGACTCATTGTATGACTGTAAAATAGTCGAGAAAACGTGCTGGTTTCATATTTTAAAGACAGTACATTTACAGGAGTTAAAAGGGATGCAAAGTTCTAAGCTAGGTATTTGAAAGGGGTACCAGTTGTCAATACAAGGTATACGAAAGGGGTAGCTTAACTTTTCAGCTAAAAATAGTATATAAAGGGGTAGGAGGTTGGACCTCAGGGCAGCGCCTCCCCGTATAAAACTTTGTTGATTACCTGTGAGAGTTGCAGATCGCTCCACAGGATCGCGATGTGAGAAACAATGGGGATAATGTTTCTAACCAATGTAATAGTTAATCTGGGATAAGGGAATTATGGAGTACTCTGTATGGGTTGGGTATTGATTTTTTAGCATTTAGTCCATTTCAGGTCTCAAAATACAGTTTAACATGCTTTAGTTCCTGATTTAGTATTAAGGATCGTTGTTTGTTACTTTGTTACTTTCTTAGTTTGATACTCTGGATGAAATCTGTTGATAAAGAGATCATTCAAAGACCAGTCGGCAGTTCTTTTACCAGCGTCTATACCAGGTGTAATCCAGTAACATATTAAATGACCTATGGGCCGTTCAGGGTTCTATCTAGGGTATTTTAGGGGTAGAAGCTTCCCCCCCCCAAAATGCCGTGCTTCTCTCCCCCCCCCCCCCCCCAAAAAAAAAATATTGTTATCATTACAGTATATAAGTGACTATATCAGAAAAATCATCAAGACGCGACAAGGTCAGTGCACAGTGTGTCTCAAAATGCACCAGATTGCATCTCAGGGCATATTCATTTCGCAGAATGTGCGGGGGGATATGCCCCTGGACCCCCCCAAGGAAGCTCGTCGCCTTCGGCCATTCGGGACTTCTCCAAACGATAAATCCTAGATAGAACCCTGCCGTTAATTAAAACTAAAACTAATCCGGAAAGGATTTGAAGACGGTACAAGTAACATACCATTGGCATTTAGCTGCATAGTTTCAAATGGACCAATAAGAGAGTAACGCAGACCAAGACCCTCTGTAATTGTTGTTTCCACATCTTCCGGAGAACAGACACCATCCTACAACGAGTATTGTATCTTACAGGAACCAAATTTCTTCGAATAAGAATCTGGGCGCTTATTTAAAATTACAGCTAAAAAGAGGGGCGTTTAATTGAAGGAGGGAGCTTAATAGAAGGGGGCGCTTATTACTGAAGTTTCCTCCCAACGAAGACCAACTTTGTAACGTAAAGTTAATACTAATAGTCTTTCGTTTGTTGAAACAGTGGTTGTAATCAAGCGCACCATAGTCCCATTAAATACTTAACACAGATGTATCGATATCGATATGCATGATTACAAAATGTCGACCATATCATCATCCTCGAGATACAGCCTCGTCCCATTTCCTAAAGGAAAAGCACTGGGGACGAGGCTGCCTGGAGATCATCCTCGTCAATGATATGAAGTTTGCATTCCTCTTGTATCCCTACTATTTAAGAAAGTGAGACGAAGGGGGAGGGGGCGGCTATTCGAGACGGGCGGCACGGAGTGGGCGCTTATTCCGGGAGGGCGGTCATTAGGGCATGGACGCTTATTTGAGGAAATATGATAAACGGTTTTATATGGCATTCACGTAGACACGCTGGCCATAAACTGGACCAAAGCGGTAATTGTAATATAGTTAATCCCGGCATTCGCTAATTGGCCTCTGTCAAAACTACTATTTTCCGCGAAGCATCCCAGTTCCCTTCATGTAGGAGTCATACCCTTTGCATTTAAGTTTCAATGACACTACATCTTGCTGACATTTCCCTATTTACACAGTCTTCAATGCAGCCTAAGTGACATTAACTTGAATATACATTTCAATAGTATCCAGTTATAGCCCAACTTCTCTCACCTCCACTAGTCTCCAGGCCTCCATGATAATAGCATATTGTAAGCGGTTGAAGATGAATCCATTCACTTCTTTCTTTGTCACAACAGGTGCCTGTCCAATTTCCTTCATTAATGCCACTGTACGATCTACTACATCGCTATCTGTCCAAGGTGCGGGCACAATTTCAACCAGTGGCACATAATATGGAGGATTTATCTAGAAAAAAAAAACCTACTTAGGAAGGAGAAGAGGCCTACTTGTAGATGGAAGTCGCACAGTGTAAAACAAACAACAATTGGCAACGGTTTAAACTTCAACATAAAGTGAAGAGAAACCACGAAAGCGACCCACCCTACCATCTTTTGAAGAAGAGACTGAAAAATAGTGCCAATGATAGCTTGAGAGACGTCTGTATTCAATGGATGTACACGCAGAGAGATATTTGCAATAACGTTTTGGAAGGGAAAAAACTCATCAAAAGGTTTAAACTTCAACAAATGGGAAGAAAAACCTCAAAAGGTAACCCCCTAGTTAGGATTTTTCTGGGGGTTGTACTGTGAAAGTAAATCTCAGAGTATATATCCATTACGTCTTAATTTGGAGGGCTGGATAGCACGTACTCATACAAGACTTAATTTACCAGAAAGATACTAAGTTAATAGTATTGATAGTGTTCATTACTTGACGGGAAAATCCCATTTTATGAACTGGATTTGCCTTACAGGCAGCCCAGTTAAAAAGTTAATTAATGGTGGATAAGTCAGAAAGATTAAATCATAAGTGCTGAATATAATCTTTCCCCAGGCTTCACTTCTGAGGTCAGGTACATGTATAGAGACGCGCAGATCTAGGATAAATACTGACCAATTTCCTAAACGAGAGCCGAAGGCGCAGAGCTTCTAGGGGGCCCACAGGGGTATGCTCCCCCAGGAAATTTTTTGCGGGTAGTAGTATAAACAAATAATAGCATGATTTGTACGTGATATTTGGCATAATTACCACTCGTGATATTTAAAAATTGTCTCAAATTTCACTCGCCTAACGGCTTGTCAAATTACGTACAACAGTTTTGAAATATCACTCATGGTCTGCCAAATATCACTACAAATCATGCTATTACCAATACTAATACACATGATGCCTACATTGTAGGTAATTGGACAGAACGGGTAATTAGGCATGCTGTAATAGGATATTATTTGCTCTTGAATGTTTTCTCTCATTAGGGCTTTTGCTTATAAAATCTCAAGAGTGACAAGTTTAAATAAGATTGCAAAAACAAAATGAATGTTGGTAGTTGTAGTAAAATATCATCAACAAAAATTTGATGGCCTAACACGTCTTATGGTTAAGAAACTGTTAATACGGACTGTTCACAGTCCCCTATATTTTTTTGTCACTAAGATAGCTGCCAGTAATGCAAATTGCTTGATCTTGACTATCTTACAGCAAAATAGGAGACTGAGAACAGTGTACAGTTAATAAAACTTATCATCCAATTTTGTTGGTAATGAAACTTTAATTAAACAGATAAACAAAATCAATGATAAACAGACATGATAATACTTACTGGGTGAGCCACAATGCACTGGCTTCGATGAGTCAAAGATTCAGTAAACTTTGATGGAACAAGACAGGAGGTGGAACTGGCCAAAATTGTTTTATCAGATGAGACAAAACTGTCCAGACTGGCAAACACCTTTTTCTTCAAGTCCACATTTTCTGGAGTGCATTCCTAAAACATGAACTTTTGCTAGAATATGACGCTGCACTCAATATATTCTCTCTGTTAGGCATTGTCAAGATATTACGGAGCTTTTAAAGCAGAGGTGCCTTTGGGCGACAGACACCAACCAGAAGTGAGTGTCTTTTCCATCCCTCTTAGGGACTTGTCAGAAATTAGCAAGGGGGGGGGGGGGGGGGGTGGAAACAGAGGGCGGGTCACAACTTTTTGAGACTGCAGAAAAGGGAGGGGTCATGAAAAATGGGCCGTTAAAAGGGGGAGGGTGATGCAAATATGTGTCCGTGATCATGTAGAGGTTCACTCACAGAAGACAAAAGAAGTTCTTTATTTGGTAAAAAACACCTGGAAGAAATAGGAGAGTCGAGTGATCAGCTGTCAGAATCAGAGTCGGACTCAGCTTAATGCTGTCATCTAAAATGTATGTATATGGCATTACAAAGAACAGATTAGAAATATATTTTGAGCTTTCATAATACTGACTCACCCTAGTGTATTGCAAGAACTAGATTTTATCATTTATACAAGAGGGGGAGGGTCATGATATTTTAGGCCAAGGTAAAGGGGAGGTTATAGAAAATTTCACTCCCATTGCAGGGATGGGTCACCTCATTTCCGAACACAAATTTAAAATTCCTACCCCCCCCCCCGTCCCCCCCTGCTAATTTCTGACAAGTCCCTTATAAAATTAAAGCCATGACGCTTCCACATTTTTATTTGTTACAGTGTCTTTAGTCTTACAGAGACAGCATTGCCTAAAAATTTGGGAAAAACCACTGCACAAGAAATAATGCAAAAGGTCCACTTCTGGTTAATGTGCAGACTGTAAAAAGATCTTCTTGGCTTAAGCTCACAAATGAAAACGTGTGAACATCTGAGAATTTGACACAGTCATGTGATACTAGTACTGATGGATAGGCAGTGGTTTGGTAATGTTGCAGCCACAAACATTTAACAGAGAAATTAAGGAAGTGCTTATAAGCCTTTCAGTCCTAATATCCATAAAAAAATTCTCTCTACTGGCCTCCATAAATTTTCTCAAAGAACTAGTTGAGAGAATAATGATGAAAGAAAAAGGTATTTTCCTTTGTTGATTATTTTATAAATTCTCACAGTCTTTTCTCTCAATTATGTATTGATTTTTGTTAGGAGAAAATGATTCACAGTGACTACAATAACTAGCACATGCATGCATGCATCAGGAAGATTTAAAAGGAGAATCTAGTAGTTAATTTATCAACCACCTTGGGCTTTACTAATGAGGTACAATATCAAGATTGTGAGAAAAATTATCCTCATAAATACCAAAATGAAGCCTGGAGAATCTGCACGTTGATTTACCAACCTGCACATATAGAGCACCATCCACTGCCTTTTGAAGATCATCAAAGCTTGACACTAGCTGTAAAGCCTTCTGAGCAGTCATGCCATCAACACGCATCAGCCCTTTACTCTCCATGTCACACAGCTGAGCCTCAATACTAGATAGAGCATTGCTCAGTTGACTGGCAACGGTGTCGTAGAGAGCAACATTGTAACCAGCACTGGAAAATAGCTGAAAAATAAATTCTGAAATTATGGACTTGTTCACCAGGGTTTGCAAATGATATTGATGGGTGAAGTCAGTGTGACTTCTGCTTCACAAACAGCAGGTCTAAAATACAGGTCACTTTTCTACAGGTCAGAGTACAGGATACAGATAAAGGGATAGCATTAAAAGTGTCTCCTAGCCCTAACCTTAACAAAATGCTCCACAAATGTGCTGCACCCACTTAACAAATATTTGTGGCACCATGGTTGCTAAGGATATACTGCAGGGCTGTCAGCCCCCTAGGTTTTCAATTCTGAGAATTGATTGGGAAGGGATGAAAGATGACATCATAACGCACGGCTCATGATGTCGTTTGTGCAAAAAATACAATGTTGCCTCCAATCGCTACGAATTTGTGATGACAGAAGATGCCAGAAAAAGATGTAGTTGGCAATGTAACATCTGACCTGATTGCTTTACTTCCCACCAATCACATTATTGCTTATATTACAATATGGCATACTCAAGTTTATGAGAAAATGTTCGATGTTATATAACAGCAAAATAGCTCAAACAAAAAAAATATATTTGAAATTTCATTGTCGAAAAGTCGACTCTGCAAGAAAATGGCACTTCAGTGATAATCCGGGAGATTTCAGACTCTAAGTTTATCTGGAAACTGGGAGATGCAGTCCAAAATCTGGAGTCTGCCGGATTTCCTGGGAGCATGACAGCACTGATACTGGTGCATATTGAACTTCACTGTTATGGTTAAATTCTTTACAAATAAATGTTCTAGTTCACTTTTTATCTCAGGTAATTTATATTTTCCTTTTGTTTCTGGGAAATGTATGCTAAAGAAGTTGAGACAAAGGAAAAATAAAAATTGCCTGAGATAAAAAATGAACTAGAACAACACATACAATGCAATACTAACAAAATTAATGTACCACTTACTAATATTTTTATTTTACTTTGAAATGGACAATGTCAAAGATCAGTAAAAATGATTTTCATAGTTGTTACCAAAAGATACTGTAGTTATAAATGATTTATCTTGGTCTTCAAGGGGACACACATAAACTACACCTTTAATGTCACAAAAAATTTTTTCTTAGATTAAAACTGCAAAGTAACTAAGAAAATGAAATAAGGATGACAAACACCAGCTGTCACTCTCCATGAAATAGTTAAATGGAATTGCAACATCTCCCTTAAATAAGCACCCGGCCCATCTGATAATTAAGTTGACATGAGGCTTTTATGAGTAAAAATACAGCAGGTCAACTTGAAATAAATCAAGGACAAAATCTCTTACCACAGACCAACATCTTCCTATTAATCCACTGCAAGGTAAGAAGATAAAAATACAAATTTGATGTTGTTCTTTTTGTTCTGTTAATCTAGAATACTGTAGGATGTTGTTTTGATGATTTGCAGTCACTATAATTAGGTGCTATCAATCAATACATAATTATAAATTGTTGTTTCGTTTGCACTTGACAGACACAGGAAAAAGTTAATTTTCGCACCTAACTTTGATATGGTTGTGTTATTTTTTCCAATAACAAATGGCAGTCATAACAGCACAAAAAAAAACTTTCACCAATCCACAAGTGTGAAATGAGTAATTCTTAGCTTGGATGGCTTAAACTCATAAATTACATGCAACATTAGTACGTCGTAAATAATCTAATATTCTGTTATATGTTATGAAGCCTCTTCTCCTGACCCTTTGGAACCGTAACAAAGTCATTTCATTGTGCCAATCAACCAGATTGAAATGTTGATTAATTAAAGCTCCTCAAAACAAATGTGGAGGATCAGGAGACTCTGAGGGGAGGGTTTCTTCCTGGACTGATTCCTGGTGGGGGTGTTCTTCCTGGTTCCAAGTCACTCTGTTTCAGACCAAACCCTACCATTTTCCACACTCATTTTCAGGGCCCTCCAAAAACCATGGATGGGATGGATTGAGCAGGAGGATTGAGGGGGTTGCAACCCCTCCTTTGAAGAGTTCACAAACCTACCTATTTCTATCCCTTTTCAAACTGAATATAAATTTAAAAATCCTAGATCCGCCTCTGAATAGCCTGTGAAATAAGCTCTCTCCTCGCTGATTGTTGCTAGGATGTTTTGGAAGGAGGGAGGTCTGCACCTCATTGACAGAAATTCCATACTGATGACATAAATCAATGTTTACATGTAAATCCGGTAGTCACGAATTTGTTTGATGTTATGATTTTCTTGGTGGATTAAGGTAAAGTTTTGTGTTCTTCTGCTAAAGAGCTTGGCCAGCAGAACTCACATTATACTACTTCAAAAGGAGAATAAATTCCATGAACATTGACTAATTTGCAGTGGATTCATCACATTTACATTTGACCTTTGGGATTGTCTGTCGTTTGACTGTTGTTTATAAACAATAGCTAAAACAATACAATGTATAACTATTAAATATGTTGACCAATCAGAGCTCCTGACCAGATTCCGGACAGATTTTACATCATCAGTATAGAATTTCTCTAGCTGGGGCTCAGATGTCCCTCCCGGCCAAATGTCCCTGGTGCTGAGGAGCTAAGAGAGACAGTTGTTTTTGCAGGATAGCCCCTGAATTTCAGCCCATGGGGAAAATCTCTGCCCATTTTCAATGCACATACTTATACCTATATCTATATAGGGGAGTTTTCCTCAAGGCAGAAAGCCTAAAAAGTACCTGCCAATTATTGCCACTTTGCCCTTGTTGCTTGGTAACGATGCCATTTCTACCTATAACACACCAAGACACACTTTTCTAAGTACATTTGAGCTTACCGGGACGTTTTGGGGACTAGAATACTGAAATACGAGATCTGACAGATTTGCTTGCAGTTTAACTTTGGGCTACTACTTTTTTGAGTGTCAAGAACTTGCTAAATATTAAGCTTAAGCTTAATTATTTATGCATGTATATAATATCTTAGACATGACGTATTTTGGCTACAACTACAAGACACAAATTTCATCTAATTATAAATTGCAGAATACAGGCCACTCGTCCACTTCTGACTGAACCACAAATATATTTAAGTTTAACCTTACTTTGAATTTAATTTGCGTGAATTGACAGTGAAGCCCGCTATGGCGGTGAAGTGATCAAGAATTTTAAAGGCCTCAAACAAAAAAGAGAGAAAATATCAAGGACGTATTCGATTCACCAATACACGTATTGAATAAACCAAATAAATGCATAGCATAATAGTGACTGGAATAACAAACCTGAAATTTTTTTCTTCCCTTGATGGATAAACAAGGAGCGGAAAAATCCCTCCCTACCAAAATGACGACATTTTATTTCTGGCGAGTGAGCCCGCATTCCTAACTTCCTGTTTACAGCCTTACTAGGGGTATAGTAAAATAAATTTAATTGTGAGGTAATTAAATGAGATCTTCTTCATAAAAAAGGTAAAAAATGCAACGTGAATTAAGTAAATATTTCGTTTCTCTAGTCAAATTGTTTTTACACACCATATTCCGCACGAATGGGCTTAAAAATAAAGTATCAAAAGTGCCAAATCTATACTACCCTAGAGAAAACCACTTAAAGCCGTTGCTCTCATGTGACCACCAGGGTGGCGTCGGGGGTTTCCCCGCGGGAAAAGTCCCGGGACCGATTTACAATAAAACTCTTTTGGTTTGCCGTTGGTGTTTCGATTCATCGGGGGTAATTTGGCGACGATTTTCGGTAAAAAAGGTAAGTGATGTTTCCGAATAATTTGCCATGAATTTCAAAAAGTGAATGTAGCTCACAGATACAATGTCCAGTTGACTGCAACGACTGTTTTTTCCCTGAATTCTGACACACATCCACTTCCTGTTTCAGATATTTTATATACACCCGTCATTTTGAAAAGGCAGCAAATTTAAACAACTTCGTGAAAGAATCGCAAGGCTGTAATTCTTGTCATGGTTCATTCGATGTGCTGATTAGTTGGATTAAGAAATAGAAAAATTCATTACTATCTTGGCTTGAGTTGCGCCTTTATATTCATCACTGTGTAACATGGCTGCCAGTTTTCAACCTCCAAGCCATTTGTTTGAGCGCAACATCTCCCTCAATGATTTGGATTTAGCTTTGAACGTGCGAGAGATCGTACGAAAAGATGTCGTGGTACCGGCAGAGGCCACCAAGCACCGCCATCTCGGCTCTTCGACGAGCTACTCATTGGTTCTACCATCGTTTCAAAACTTAGAAGAGGAGTTTCGCAAGTTCGTGTTCAGCTTTCTCGTCGATGGCCACATTCTAAGGGAACTGGAGACGGCGAGAAGGCTGAATTGGTGCGGTGCATTATGTCGTATGGTGACTGTTAACACCCTGGGTGATGGGAATTGTTTAATGCATGCTGCCTCCATTGGTATGTGGGCTGTAAATGATCGTTATCAAACTCTGAGGAAAACTGTCTACGAAGCTCTTGTGGAGGACGTGGAAGGTACAAGTAAGTTTTAGTAGAGGGAGGGGTGAGAGAGTACGTAGTCATCCACTTTTTTTATTCTCTTTCCCCCTTCCAAGAATTCTTAAATTAACCCTCTTCCCTTAAAAGTCTTACGTTATAAATCGTTTTTACCTTGTATGAAATTTCTTGAGTGTCGAACGTATTTCAAATAACAGGTATAAGCTTAAGCAGTACTTCCTTTTAAAAGTATTTTTCTAATCTGAGAACCAGTTTTGGCCCACTATAAGTCCACCCGTGGAAATGATCCACGTATTAAGTTAAATGGAAAGATACTTAGCAAAACAGAAATCATTATGGTGATTTATTGTTCATGAGCTAAAGATAACTCATTTGTATTGTCAGGAATATTTCCTGCTGATCAGCTGAGAGTTCATTGTTGTAGCATGTTTTAGTAATGACATTAGTTGATGAGGAAGTAGAACTGCTGTTGTTCGCTGATGAGTAAATTCCTTTAGGAGGCTGAAAAGGGGTCATTAGTGATGTCAGACTAGCGTTCTAATAAGACCTTTCCAATTAATTGGCTTTGGATAGTCCAAAGTAGTAGTCTAGCTCAATGCTTTTTCTTTGGACTAGTACGGTGTTACCAAAGAAATCAGTTATCCTTATATTTTTTAGGGCATCTGCATGAAGGTTATTCTAGTTCAGAACTTTGATTCAATGTTATGTGTCATGAAGAAGATGGTGTTTTACAAATTTTGGAAGTTGCAGAGCTAAACTAAAGACCTTTTATATTAGCATTTCTTACCTTTAAACTCTTTGCAATGGAAAAAAATTTGATACTTGAATTAAAATAAGACTCATAACCCCCAGCGAATGTAGTGTGTTTGACCTTCATGAAGAAATAGCTTGGTTTAGGTTTGGCTTTCCTGTTTTCAGTAGTAAAAATAACTATTGTTGTAAATGAAAAATGTTACCTCTTACCCAGCTGCCTAAGATTTTCATCGCAAGTGCTGTGGATCTTGTACCCCTTACCTGCATGTTGTCACTTACCATAATCTATTTGTGATCGTATTATAGGGTTTTATCACGGCCGCTGGAAATCTGAGGAGCAACGTCAGATTTTATTAAATCATATTGGTGGATATGAACGTTCAGAAGAACAATGGAGTCATGAATGGGAGGAAGTTATACGGCATATCTCACAGACTGAATTCCCTTATGGTCCAAATGGTGCACAGTTTGGAAGCCTTGAAGAAATTCACATATTTGTCTTAGCCAATATTCTCCGTCGCACTATAATAGTAGTCTCAGATGAGACGCTTAGAGGGCACTTTGGAGATTCATATGCACCAATTAACTTTGGAGGTGTCTATTTACCCCTGCTTTGGGACTCTGTTGACTGTGTAAAAAGTCCATTGGTTATTGGCTATGCTGATGGCCATTTTACAGCAGTTGTGAGTATTGAAGATGGAAAGTTGGATCTTGACCTTGAAAATCAGGTGTCTCCAAGTGTGACTAGCCCTTTACATGCAGTACCGTTGGTGAAATATGATGGAACACCCTTAAATGTTCACTTCCTTTATGATGATGAAGTACCACTTGCTAGTGATCGTCTTCGTCAGTACTTAGATTGTGCCAGAGTACCATTTGCCGCCAACCCAGATGAGCCAAGGTCTCACATTCTTGTTGCAAAATTACATTTTGCGGAACAGCCTGCTTGCATAAAAGATCTCATTGAAGGATACTTTGCAAAGGCAAGAGAGGAATACAGTCGAGCCTCCAGCAACAGACAACTAAGTCCACAGTTTCAGCCCGGTACCCAACAGCCAGCCCTACAAATTGTTCGCTGCCAAACTGAGGGTTGTGAGTTCTTTGGTTCCACTGAAACTGGCAACCGCTGCTCCAAGTGTCTTAATGAGTATCTGAGGAGCTTAGGGACAGCATCAGAGCCAAGAGCTCATGTTCCGTCAGGACAGA
This sequence comes from Porites cylindrica, assembly GCA_964035525.1. Taxonomy (NCBI): domain Eukaryota; kingdom Metazoa; phylum Cnidaria; class Anthozoa; order Scleractinia; family Poritidae; genus Porites; species Porites cylindrica. The sequence continues at coordinate 28,524,178 of OZ037775.1, forward strand.
TTCCCACAGGGCAGCAGCCAAATCCTCCTACTGCAAGAGCGAGTTCACTGTCTATGAATCTCCCACCTGCAAATTCTGCCAGATGCAGCACCACTGGTTGCAAGTATACAGCGGTCGCCAACCGAGGTGGTTATTGTGAAAGGTGCTTTGAAGCTGAGAGGAGTGCTGAAGAATTGGCGGCCAGTATGAATCATGTGACTTTGGCATCAGCCAAGCCATGTGCTAATCGCAACAATGGGTGTGAGTTCTTTGGATTACCACAACATCATGACTTGTGTTCCAGATGCTACAGATCCTTCTGTGTTCGCATGGAGAGCACTTTGGGAGTGAGCTCACCAACTGGTTTACCACCTCCTAGCCCTACAGCAACACCGGCCAACATGTGCAAGACCAAAGGCTGCCCTTTTCCGGGTGTCCCTGCGCTGTTTGACATGTGTGTTGAATGTTATTCTAAATGCATTCATTCGTTCATCACATCTGAAGGCAGATCGGTCGGGACAGCTGCACAAATCAGTCGGCAACTTCCACCACCTCCACCACCACCACAGAAAAAGATGCCATTGCCTACAGGTGCAGGAAAGAAAGGTGTATTGTGTGCGTCACCTGGCTGTGTCAATGAAGGAGTATTTCAGTATGGTGATTTGTGTCCAGAATGCTATCAGAGAAAGTCAGGTCCCTCTCCACAGATGAAGACCAATCCAGTTGTTGTTCCAACCACATCTGCTACTTCAGCAGCTAATGTTTCAGGGACTCAGCCTCCTGTGAGTACTTTGTCATCATCAGCAACAGTTGCTTCAGTGCATAACCTCCCATCAGCATCACCAAGAGCTGCTGGGCATTACTGCTCCAACCCTACCTGCCTTAATGAAATAGTTGAACAAGGAAAATTTTTATGTTCAAGATGTGAACATTGGCTTGCTAGTTTGTCACATGTTGTTCCCCCTTCAAGTTTACAGCTGCTAAGGAGGCCAGTTGATGTGGGAGCCACAGGAGGTTCAACAGCCACAAGTATGCCCCAGGCCCAACAGACACCTACCAATTCTAGTGCTTTTGCATTTCCTGTACCAACTTCATCGCAGGAGAAAAGAACCTCCCATCAGGCTACTGCAGCTACTGGAACTGTAAACCCATCCACATCAGCTCAAGGTAATAAATGCATCAATGGATGTCAGAAGCCACCAGTTGAAGACACTGGCCTGTGTGAGCAATGCTACCTTACTGCTCTTCAGTTTGAACTCAACAGAGAACCCATACGACAGCCAAAAAGGCAGCAAAGTGTTACGCCACCAATAACTTCTAGCAGTCAGGTATGACTATAAAGCAACTCACCATTTAACATAATAGTCCAGTTTCAAATTCATTGTGGCTGCTGAATAGGAGCACTGAAGAATCATTTACTGGTATCCAGGGTTAGTCTAAACTTAAGGTAAAATATATCACAAATTCCAGTCAGAAGAAGACTTGAGTACAACTGTGTCTATTTGTTTTAATTGCAAATTCAGGCACCTTCTCACCAGTCTTTGTGAATATTTTACTTTAGGTCGAGGCTAACCCTGTATAAATGAATCTTAACTGCTTCTATCCAATGGCCATGATGAATTCGAAACTGTTGTATTGTCCTGTGTAATCTCTTACCCAGAGAGCTCTTGTCGTTGGAGCCAAAGGCAAGATCTGGTCAAATCTGATTTGTGCATGTGATTGCCTGTCTGGAAAATGACAAGTGATGTAAGAACACATGCTTGAAAGGAATTTTTAAAATGGTGGCTGTGTTAAAAGGACAAATTTGATAGAGCTGTAAAGTTTTCTCTAAGAAAATGTTGTAATACACACAACTGGTATTTTAACAAATTTTTTTATGCTGATTTTGATACCGAGAAGGTCTGTTTCTCATAAATTTTGAACAACAAGTTAATTAACTTCAAATTTAAATTGACAGGGCTTTTGTAATAGCAATTGTTTTTCAAAAAAATTTATGAGCATTTACTTAAAAGATATGGAAACGAAAAAGATGTTCTAAGGAAGAGGTACATACACAGTGGCAAAAAGAGGAACAGTTTTTAGTTGGCCACTGTCGCATTAGCGGTGCAATATTATGGCAGTCTAACTTGTTTGCTATCGTTTTGCATCTATTTAAAGGTGGAGCAAAGAAATATCAATACCCTATCCAGCTCTGCTAGAAGTCCTCAACCAACTGCGACATCAGCGGCGGCTAAAAAGGGGGCCTCAGTGACCTCAATGCCATGCACGTCAACAGGATGTCTACGATTTGGCACCCCAGAGAAAAATGGTTATTGTGATGAGTGCTTTCTTAAGGTGAGAAGAGTGCAACCAAGTGCCCCAGCTTTTAAAGGTAGTCAGCAGCACAGTTCAAGATCCATGGAGCCGACTCCCCGGATGGTTGGAAATTTTGTACCATCTTCCTGTCCACTTAAAGACCCTGTGCAGGTGTGCCAGACTCAAAGTCCACCTTATGGGGCCAGAGTTAGACGCCATGATGCATATTCAGGAAATGCTGAAGATGATGTCCATGGTCGGAAATGCCGTGGAACCAACTGCAAACTATTTGGCACTCCCGAGACAAATGGGTACTGTTCTCGCTGCTTCCTGGAGAGCACAATACCTCAGTCAGGTCCTGCTTCAATTCCAGGTGAGAATTACAAAGCGAAACATGTAGAACAGTTGGTTTAATAGTGCATGGCCTTTTGTGCGGGAGTTTCTGAGGTTTGATTCCCAGGTGTGAGCTCAAAATCCTTTGTTAACAACAACAACAAAGCTTTGTTGTAAGAGTTAACGTAAGTAAATTACACTGACCTGCAGGTAGCAAATACTAATCTAGATGGGACAGTAAAACAAGTGAAGGTTACATGTAACTGTTTTAGATAAATATTATTTATCCCCCTTTTACTATATAACATGAACGCAAAGCTCTACACACCTTTCCAAGCTGTGAAGATTCTGTAAACAAACAAACAAACAAACAAACATAAAAAGACTGGCAACTAATAAAATATAGCAAAGGCGCTAATTTGGCAACCTGTACATATCAAGCTTCTCCAGTCTTTTTATGGGCTTGCGGATATTTTAGATGCTGGTTTATGTATTGCCAAAAGGCGACTTTGGAAAAATTTAAGCTTGGAGCACTAATTTATTAATTGCTATATTCTTCACACTGTTTTCCATTCATTTCTCACAGAATTGATGAGGAGAAGTCAAAATTAAATTCAGGTTAAATTTTTTAACCTTGGTTGATTCTCTATTTTCTCTGTATCCTAATTAGCTGATGGCCAGCTAGAAGATGACAAATATAAATACAATTTTTTATTGATTGACTTTAGCCATAGTTTTCAACACATTTTTATTCACTCATGTATTTATTTATTTATTTATTTATATCAACATATTTTTTCTTGCAGACTTCCCATCAGAAGTGTCTTTTTTGTCCTTACCATCAGATCACTCATTACCAGAGCGATGCAGAGTAACTGGCTGCGATAATTTTGCTGCTTTTGACAGGCATGGACACTGCGACGATTGCTTCAAAAGGTTTTATCCAGAGGTTATTTATCGTGAAAAGTTTACTCAAAGACAAATATCTGAAATATCTGGAGGCAGTAATTGAAAGTCCTTTGTGTCTTTCTACCATTCAAAAAGTAAGAGTTTCGACTCACTGAAGGCAAAGTATAGAGTTGAACATTTCGTATTCTTCGTCTTCAGGCTAAGGATGAGGGATTGAATTTAGTTATATGGACACTGTGAAGGTTGAGAAGTGATTTCTAACAAAGCAGTCAGTCAAAGACAATATATCTCAATTTGCTGAGAGCATTATTCAAAAATAAAATTCGAAACTTAACGTAGGATTTGTAGTCCGAGAAACCTCTACCAAAAATATCAGTTAAAAAGTAAGCGAATTCACGGTAAATTCTTGACCAAAAGAAAGTGGACCACTGTACCAGCTGATTTTTAGATATGTTATACAAAATATTACCAGTTTGCTTAGTGAGGTAACATGAAACTCTTTTACAGTGTATATCCACACAATCCGTTAAGCCCTATGATTGATACTGGGAGTTTAAGTTGCCTTAGTGTAGGTATAGTGTAGTAAAAACCAGAGTAAAAAAAGTCGTTATTTACCACAGTGGATGTGAAAAGTGAGGACCACTTCTCACAAAGACCGTGGTGAATATACAGTAAATATATATACAGAATCAGTAGTTCATTAGTCACGAACAAATTGTTCCTTTATTTATGAGAAACTGGACGAAACAGGGCCTGATCATAATGGTGGGTGGGTGGGGGTAAATACAAACTTTAATTTAGGTTTGTACGTATTACAGTTTACAAAACCCACTCGGCCTTGGAACAAAGCCTTTCCTTCACTCACTCGATTTTGATCAAGAGGAAGGCAAAAGTAGGTTCTGCCCGCAGGTTGACAGACAGTGGGCCAAGTTGTTCGAAAGTTGATTTTAATTCGTCCAAATTTAAGGTCACTTACCATGACTTAAATTTAACTTTAATTGTAATAATCGCCTTGGAGCATAATATTATTGCTTGCTTATTTAGTGATACAGTTTTGTATCGTTAGCTATAGTTGCTTATTAAGTTAGATAAATATTATTTTGAATCGATAGAAATTGGCGACGGATGTTTAGTCAAGGAAGTAATTGTTACAGTATTATCTCCTCAGTTTTTCTAGGAAAGGAAATGTCTTCAGTATGTGTAAGAAATTATAATGTTAATTCAGTGACTAAAACTTTCGGCTGTTGTTATCATTGTAAAATCTTAAACCAGCGTATTATTTTTTTGTCTCTGATTATGGCCATCAAACCAGGCTCGGTTTGTTCAAAGCTGGGTTAAGATTAGGCTCGATTTCCGCCGAGCCTAGGTTAAGATAACCCATGGTTAGTGCAAAATTTGAATTCAGATATAAAACCTTAAAAAGTACATTCAATTGTTTAATTCATTTTGTCCCGGCACAATTTGATCATTACATGCTCTAAAAAGAGTAAAAAAAGTTATACGAGAAAATGCTTTGGAACAAATGAAAAAGAAGCCGGGATTACAATTTTACCCTGGGTTAGCGCTACTCGGCCTTCGAACAACTAGGCCTTGGTAATTAGTTATTTTTGACACCCCTTCATCCTCTTCCCCAATTTTAAGACTAGCTTTACTATAATCAAAAAGTTAAAAGACGGTTCGTCGTGACATATTAACATAAGTGCGTGGAAAAGTGGATGCCTGAACATGTTTGACTTCAAGCTTTTGAGACTGAAATAAAATCTACCTGAGGCTGAAATTTAGGGCTTTGATTTTTACGTAATGAAATCATCGTTCCAAATCCGTATGTTTCAGGAAGAAGAGTGAAATAACTTGAAATGGGACAGGCCGTGAAAAAGCACTATAAAATTTACCAAAAAGAAAAGTGTACGAAAATTCCAAAACCTTGATGTCATGTAGGAAGCATTTAACTTTATGGGAACTTCTTTTAATTTAGCCACAATAAACTGCAACGAAATCGTCAAGTTATTATGAATACTTTTTTCCCCATATTTTGACGAAAGTTGTCACCGTTTTTGTTCCCTTATATCCACAAGCGCTGTCGATTATCTGTACTTGTGTGCGGCTTGGGTTTTCTATGCTTGTGAATTTGAAATCTTTCAGTATAAAGCAAAGGGTTAAATTCTCAGTAATTATAATTTTATTAAAACGAACGGATGATGATACAAAACCTAGAGCATTTGCTATAAGTAAATGTTTTCTCAAACGTTTCATTTCGTTTTTGTTGATACATACGTACATAGCTGTAACAAGATGTCTTAAAGCTATAGATTGTAATAGAAGTTCAATAAACTGCTCTGAAAGAAATCAACATTTGTATTCATAATAACTGACTCTGTTGACCTGAAATGAATTTCAAAATTCATCTTCCCTTTTGACGTTGCACAATGTCGCAATCTGCTATTTTCTAGTACAAAGTGACTTGTTACTATACTCTGTCCTAGAGAAAACGGATACCAGCCTTGCATGTTGCTAATTGGGCCATCCTGGAGCAGGCTCTTTGCGCCTCGAAAAGAACTTACACGTGAGTCTAGCGTGGGCCATCGTTGCTTGCCGCCCTCAGGTGGCACCCGCTCTCGCTTCTCGTGCGTTAGAGAAACAAACTGACAAAAACAAACCATCGTGCATGAAAACATGTGGAAAGAAAGTAACTGTGTTGAGCAAAACGGTGTTTTTTTATTAGAACGTTTTGGTGGAAATTTTTCTTTCCCGACATAAGCTCAACTGAAAAGCGTTTACTCCTATTTGGAGTGTGTTGTGTGCATTGTGCGTTCGTAAACACGTCATTCGCGAATTATTTGCTTTAAGCATTTTCCTGATCATGTCGCAGATGGGCGAAGGCATGAAATATAACAAAAGTCTAGTAGGTTTTAAAAGGCCTCACTTGCAATTTGACCTTTGTGTTTATTCGCTAAGATAGACACACTAGTATGAAAAAAACGAAACGTGAGGTTTACAAAATTTTAAAATGAGGTTTTCTTTGTTCAGTGTTCATGGTTTGGGAGATGAAAAGAATTTTTACATATAAAACATTTATTGGTGTTTTTGAAAAGTAGTTTACATTTAGGGTTCATCTCACGTTTTAAACACCGGATGAAGCAAAAGGAAAACCTTCTCGCAAATCTCTTACATATTATTGCACCCCTAAGTGTAATCAAAGTTCCTAAGTATAAGAGTATTTTACGCGGGGAGTCTTAACCTGAGATCAGGCTCTATTTTCGTTTCGCTTAGAAATTACATTCCGGCGAGCAAGGCGAAACGAAAAGAGATTTTAGCGGTATAGCTGTTAGAGAGAATGTATGAGAACCGCTAAAATTGGGCCTGATCTCAGGTTAGGAGTCCTTTCGGTCAGCAATAAAGACGATGCCCGAAAGCTATTGTCGCGATCCGAGATGTTCCTGGATATTCTGAATGACTAAGTTTGATACAAATCAAGTTAAACTTAAGAAAGATGGAAAGTAATTTTTAATGTTGTTCAGGCCATACAGATCGTCCGCCGGATAGATCTTTTGCCGATACCTTTTGCCGTTTAACACCAAGAAAACGATTTACATCCAAAAACAAATAATAAAAGTCGTAACTCCCGTGCAAAGGTATCACAAGCGGAGAGAAATTCAGGCTTATGGATGTTTAGCAACTAAAGGTGTCTACTGAATTGTTGATCACTTCAATTGATATAAATTATCATTTTACCTTCTAAAAAAAACATTTTAACCGAGCACCTAAAATGGTGGGCTCCTCGCTTTAACGTTGTCTTACCCAAAAAGGGGACTGGAAACTAAACCTTTGAGGGCTTTTTTCTTAAAAAAACTAGCCGTGGGATTGGGATACAATTTTACGTGCACGGTGGCTTTAAGCAGTTTCGTTTACCTATTCTTGTGCTTCTAGTGCCGTAGCTATGTACAGCTCTGAACGGTTTTCCCCCAAAATTCGTTAAATCGCTGTTTTCGTTAAAACGAACCCTATGTATAACGAACAAATTTTCCCAGTCGCTGAAAGGTAGCACCTCTTCGAAGATTCTTGGCGTCTTCGTTAAGTTAGGGTCTTTCGTAAATACATTTGAATATGCAGATGTATTCTCCTTGTAACGAACTTGATATCTGAGGTATTTTTTCCTTTTTTTGCTCTTACTGGCTCTACTTGGCTTAAGTATTTATTTTCTTTTTGTTTCTTGGCGTTACTCGGTTTGTGCTGTGTGACTTGCATTTTTTGTTCAGAGCGCAGAGTGCTGCCTAAAATTTACACACGTACATTGTCTGATTTCTGACAAGAAAACCAGCGTTCGTCGAGGCCTTAGGCATTTCTTTATTTTTCTACATTTTTTAGATCTAAAAGCTTAATATTGAGCAGTTGAAATGTAACGCAATGAATAACGGATTTTTCATTTAATCCGTAAAATCGGAGAACCCCGGAAGTAGAACGTCGGAACTATAAATATGACAAGTGAAGAAAGTCTTAATTTCAAAGAAAGAAATCACTTCCCGTCTGTCTATGAATTTAACCCGGGTCTTAATAAGGTTATCTTTGTCAAAAAGTGTTAATTATAAGAATCTAAACTTCCCTCCCGCGCGATACATGCCAATAGAGGCAAAGATTGATTTTGAGCCGATATGCATCTCAAATTCTCTCGGCAAAAAGAAAAAGGCTCCACTAACATAATGACAACCAAGATCTATATATAAACATACAGTGGATAGAATTTTTTCCTGGTCATATTGGAACAACCCTGTGTTGTTTTTTGGTTAATTTTGTATTAGGTGTAGTTATTTAACATTAACACACAAAACACAAAACACAAAAAAAGTGATCGAGCGCAGGCTGACTGACTAAACAGCTCACCAAACAGTCGATACCTCATTCACAGTTCACACAATGAGTTTTTGATGTCTCTTATTATTATTATTTTTTTCCTATATATAATAGAGAGGAATAATTGTTTATTGTAGACATTCATCACTCATTTGCCAATCAAGTACATTTAACTAACTACACAGCAACTTGTTCTGTTCAGGATGACGGTATAAAACGCATAGCAAAAAATAACACCGTGCTCTCGAATGCGGCTTTTAAGTTAAACAGATACCTCTCGCGAAAACAATCAGTGATAAATGAAAAAGTGAAATAATTTAGCTATTGAACTCGAACTGATTAACCACTTTTAAGACGATTGAAAAATATCGGTATGACCTCTGAAAACTGTATCGAAACACCTTAAACAGATCAACATTTGTATACATGGTATAATATTTTCCAATACGCACTCGCTCGTTACACCATGTTAAACTATTTGGAAATGAATTCTCAATATTCATCTTCCTTTTGATTGGATTACACTATATTTTACTGTTTTCTAAACCAAATTTTTTTTTATTTCTATACCTTATCCTCGAGAAAGAGGAAGCCAGCCTTTTTCCTAATTGGGTCAACTTGGAGCGAGTTTTTCTGTTCAGACATGGAACGCTCCGCGAAAGACAGAAACCTAACGCGCGAGTAGCAAGAGTCACTTTGCTTGCCGCCCGAGGGCGACACCGTCTCTCGCTTCTCGCATGTTAGAATATAAATGCCTCTGCAAAAAAAAAAAAACAGAGTCTTCATGACCGCTTCGATTAGCCAGACCGGAATATTTTTACACCTAAAAACAAACAATCGTCAGGAAGAAAATGCCGTGACTGTGTCTTTTTTCTCTGTCTGTCTCTCTTATTTGGCGTGCCTTGTGTGCGATGTGCGTTCACAAACACGTTTTCATTCGCGAATTAGTAGTTTTATTACGGCATTTCCTGATGATGCCGCAGATGGGAGAAGGTTGTAGTTAAGGCCTCACTTGACCTAGTTTGTAAGGATGCTACTAAACAAAAAAAAAACATAAATGCATACATTAGATGTCTTTTAACAAGCTGGTATAAAAAATTGGAACCTGAAGTTTGCAAAATTTCAAAATGCGGTCTTCTGTTATCCATGATGCATGGTTTGGGAGATGAAAAGGATTTTTACATATAAAACATTTTCGAAACATTTGTTGTTGTTTTTGAAAAGTATTTTCACATTTCTTGATCCCAGATGAAGAACCTCTGTTTTAACATAACCTCGAACATTGAAGTCTAATAATTATTTATGAAAGTTCCTAAATATACGAGTATTTTACGAGAGTCTTTCTCTGCGATCAGCAGTGTATTAAATATTAATGATCCAGCCAACACCGGCTGAGATGTTTTCACTGAGAAGTTCAATTTTAGAAAGATGGTAAGTCATTACTTAATGTTGTTCAGAAATTTTGTCAAATAAGGCCATACGCCAGACAGATCTCTTCTCGAGGCCTTTATTGAACATCAATAACATACGTATAATGAAGCGTTGTTTTTTAGTATTTATACTTTACAACAGACACTAATTTTTTTTATCCAAATGTTTATCGAAATCGCTTCTTATTCATACGTATAACTTGGAAACAATAGTCATAAACCCCCGTAGTTAAGGTTCGGATAAGGTATCATAAGGACCATAAGCGGGGAGAAATTCCTTTTGGACCTTTTAACTTAATTCACATATATCATTTTGACTTGAGAAAGGCTTGTTCCTTGTTGATAACATCAGAGTACTTTCTACTATTTGCGCGCCGTGCGTAACAAAGAACGTGCAACTGAAGCAAAGCGATTTCTCCGACAAATCTTGCCTGGCATTTGTTTCATTCTGCGATAAGTGGTCCCTTAGAGGTCTTAGAGTTTTATATCGTTCTATTTATAAAAGCACCGGACTTAGTGATTTTTTCTGATATCTCCTATTGTGGTCAATAAAGTAAATTTCGATAGTAATAACCAGTTGTTTATTTTACCCATCTAGTGTTATCTGTAAGGGTAAAACAGTGAAGCTATTAAGGAGGATACATGCAAAGGTAGACTTGCTACAAGTCGACCTCTTGGAGAGCGGAGCGAGCCTTTTTTGGCCGCAAAGTGGCCGACCGCGAGCAACGAAGTCTGACGAAGGACTTTTTTGAAAGTCTAATGCAAAGGGCGAGACTTTTACCCTTCAGACGGGCAAGGACACCAATATAATGCGAAAAATTTATCAGTTATACCGATTTAATGAAAAAAATTCTTTGAGGAAATAATTTTTTTCAGATTTTAGCTCTACGTATGCACGGGCGTACACAAGCGTGCGTATGTGGACACTACGTTCCTGAACAAGTGCTGGTAGGCAAACTCTGTATGCAATTAATGGCATCAAACATTTGTCGCAGACTATCGTTTTTCGCTTAGTGTAAAATTTGATAACATGCAGTTAATAAGCGTAAGTTTTTCAATTCCAATGTCAAAGGACATCTCCTAATTAACAGGGGCACCCAACGTCAATTTTTGGAAAATATCTTTTCGGAAGACGATTTTAGATCTAGAATTTTCGGAACATTCGTTGTAAAATTTCTTGCTTGCCTGCCTCTCCTAGGATTTTCGAACATCTAAAAAATGGTATGATTGCCCATTTTTAGCGGGTTTTTACACTAAAAAGGTCACCTAGAATTTGTGTGAACCCTTTTGGTGGCTGAAATTTTCGAAAAAGTAAGTTTTGATCCCTATAATTTTCAGATCACTAGACTTTCAGCTAGGAAATCCGAGCAGATGAAAAATTTTTAGGGGATAAAAATATGCCTATATCTACCGTTTAAATACTAAACTACGTTCAACAATGCTATGTATAAGTGGTTTTGAACTATATTCTCGTTGGGTGCCCCTGAATTAAGCAATCTGATCCATAAACTGGATCAGCTTGATTCCTTGATCTTTTGATTTCTCCTGGCTTCTTTGTCAAGTTCGTGTCTTTTCTTAAATACATTTGAATATGCAAATTTTCGTTTTTACGATTCTTGATACCTGACAGAGGTATTTATTCTTTTTTTGCTCTCACTAGGCTCTTCTTCACTTGGATGTTTATTTTACTTGTTTCCTCTTTATCGTTACTTTTTGTGCTATGTGACTTGCATTTTTTGTTGAGTGAGTGGTGCCAAAAAATTACAAATCGTATATTGTCTGTATTCTGACGCGAAAACCTTCCAGTTCATTTAGGCCTCAGGCATTTCTTTTTATCTTCCTATATTTTTTCAATTTGAAAGCCTAATTTTAAGCAAAAATCTTTTAAATATGGTAAAAAGAAATTGTAGAAATTAAGCAATAGTAATGAGAATAAATTGTATTTTATTGCAAGCATCTTACATGCTTCTGTAAAGCGATCGGAATGATTTGTCTTGCTCTGTATAGATGTATATCGGAAAACGCGGAAAGTGGAAAGTCGAAACTAATATGTAAAATGAAGAAAGCGTAATTTCAAAGAGAGAAATCACTTTCCGTCTAACCATGAATTTTAAACTTTATAGTAGGTGTACGGGTCTTGAGGTTATGTTTGTCAAAAGTGTTAATCATAAGTGGACTCTAAACATAACACCCGCGCTATACAAAGACTGATTTTCATTAGGTGACTAAGGATATGCACTTCCAACTCTCTTAGCCTGCGAGCAAATTCTCCATTAATTAACATGATCTGTTTATAAACATACAGTGAATGGATTTTTTTCTTGGTCATAACGGAACATCTTTGTGTTTCATTTTTGTTCATTTTAGATTCAGTAATTGTATTTATTTAACATTTACTCACAAATGTATAAAAGCGCGGACTAAAATTAACAGTCACTACCTTCACAGTTCACAGTCTTTGATGTCTGATATATTATATATTTTCACTGTATTTTGTCTGTATATAATTGTATAATTGCCTACTGTAGAAATTTTAGTGTTACTCGTTTGTCAATCTTGTGCATAGAGAGTTATTTATGTCTTGTTACTAACTATATATAACGTAGTTTGATTTGTTCTATGAGTATGTAAAAACGCATAGGAAAAAACTCGTGCAACTTGCTCCCGAATGCAGTGGCCTGCTTTTACTTTATGTCAGATACCGCTCGCGAAGAAAAAAAAAACCTCCTTTTGTCTCATTAGGGATACACTAACGTGAAATGAGCCGGCCACTGCACTCGTGGGTTTGCCGTCGTTGTTTTGCTGCTTGAATCGTAATCCGCAGCAGTGTGCATTATACTGAGAAGGAACGAAAAAGCTAATACATAGTATTGGCCATGGTATACTGGGCTTATATGGGGATTAATTCTCTTAGGCTTTGTCCTCTCTAGTCTGCTACACAGCCGTTTTTAGTGTCGTCACGCAACGTCCTCTCCTGATCTGATTTTATTTACGAAAAAGCACAAATCCACAGCAACAAACGAACGAACGAACAGGAAGTCCCGACCAATAAACAATATGAAATATTGTGATATGAAACATTCCTATTGATTTTATGCAACGGAAGATGTTCCAGCACCTATTTCTGTCTGATAGGTTCATGATGTTCTGGCCCTGACTTGCATAAACAGAATAATTAACTCGATTAGAAAACAAAAAGCACAGTCAAAAACCTTAAAGGAATTCCTCGAGAATTTTCCACATTTTTGGGGTCTAAAAATCTTGTGTAACAGTTACATCAAGATACATGAGTGCTATACTATAGTAAAGATGAAACAACTCTTCGACGACCCGGCCCTGTCTCGAGTTTCTCCCACAAGGGGGAGAACTGGCCACGTACCGAACGCATTCGTATGAGATGGCGCCTAAATTTTGTGTTCGTTCCTTTATGCGACTCTCGATGGTGGAATATAACGAAAATTCATATACTTTGCGGTGTAATAGTGGGGGACCCGTTTTTTTTAAAACTTGCCGAAACGGCAAAATTACTAGTCGATTTTTTCTACTTGGGCTTTTTCCCCGGCTGATCAGCACTCGGTGGCTTCTCAGGGATGTCTCACCAGTTGTTCTTAAAAAACTCATGACCGTTTTCGCTTTTAAATTTGGACCGAAAAGATTCTTTACATCTTTTTTGTTTTGTTTTTGAAGTACACTTCTTGAGTAAAATAAATGATTACTCGGAACCGTTACAATATTTATGGGCCGGAGAATATACTAGAGAATAGATCGTCTGTACTTCTTTGTTGCTTAAGGCTAATATGAAAACAAACAAAATAACACGAATAGAGGAGGTCGACTTCAAAGAAAGAATCATTTTCCGTCTGACTAACCATTCTAATTTTATACACGTGGGTGTAAATCTTAATAAGGTAAGAAGTGCATTTCAAATTCTCTCGCCACCATTGTCAGTCAAAACAGATAACAGAAAGACTAAAACAATTCAAAAGACCGTTATTTGTACACTAGTATACACTGTAACAGTAACAAAAACATTTTCATTCATTTCATAATACAGTTTCAGCGGGTATACTAGATACTGTTAACTAGTGCATTTGAGAAAAGACGAACAGTCAAGAACTGCCTTTTCTACACTTCACTACGACATCGCCGACATCGCATCAGTGATTTTTTTCAGCTTACCATCATGTCAGGGGCACCCAACGACTGTTTTCTGTGAAATATCTGTTCGGAGAAGTAAAATTGCTTAGAATTTTCTATAGCTTGAGGAAGGCTAAAAATTTGAAGATGACCGTTCCATTCATGTACAATTTTCGAAGCTTATCTAATAAATTCCCTACGATGTTCTGAAGTTGAATTTTTCCCATTTCACTCCCCAGGTTAAGCTGTTTTTCGTAGAGATAGGAAACCTAAAATTTTCGGAATCGAAAATACGATGCAGAGAGGAATCAGAAAAATTCTCACTTTCATAAAGCTTTAAATTGCAGCTAAAATTTTCGGGAAAATAATACTGAAGCCCTTGTAATTTCGAAAAGACTCAAGTTCTCCTAGGATGACCGAACAGATATAAATTTTTTAGCGCCACTTACAATACATTTGTAGAGATCTAAAAGTACTTTGGATAGTCTAAAACGTGTTTTCAATGCATTTAGGAGAAACTTTCGTTTGATGCCCCTGATCACGTCAGGATACATTTTTGCCCCGAGCGTAAAACGCAACTTGCCAAAGATACAGGGCAGCTCTCAATTCGCGCTCGACGACTTTTCTCCTCGTTTTGCCTTGCGAGTTCTGCGGGGCAACTGGAGAGTTAAAGAAAAAAACTGGTACAAGCGACTATCGTCCTTCGATCACCGGAGCCTGTCGTTCTTGAGAACCCCAAAATAGCTGTATCCTGTTCATACAATTGAACACAGGCAATCAAATCATTGTTAAATAAATACATGCAAACAGCGACCGAAAAGTCTGTCTATATAGCTGAAAAATTGTCCAATGTAAATTTCTCTATCTCAAATCTCTGTCATGAAATGGATGCCAGATTGAGGATATATCTTTATTGCAAATTTTGGGACTGGGTTAAGAGTGCGTACTTTTTATTGATGAAAACTGTTGCTAGTAGTTGCGGCTAGTGCGGCTCATTTTTATAGAAGATAGAATTACCCCACGAACTTGACAGTGTTTTGTTACTGATGAATTTATGTGTTTGTGGATAAGCCGGGGAGATACTATACACGACGCAAGCTAACCCTGCTGCCAATTTTATGGATTCTGCAATATCAAACGAGGTCAATTGTATATTATACTTCAATATATTGAATATACACAGCGATTTTCATTGATTTTTTCAGTCGAGACATATTGATTTCACTGATGCATGGCGAAATTCACAATAAAAACGTTTATCTTGATTGAAAAGGACTTATTAACATTCAAGATAGAAATGAAACTTGTTTCTGACATGTTTGCCGGGCTAACGATCTGAGAATAACACGTACCTAGATCCAGTGTTAGACTGAATAAGGTTATTTAACTCACCCCTTTTCTGTTGTGGGCCTATCTTCACATGACAGACACGAAACAGGGTCGAAATAAGACAGCGTTCAATTTTGTAAATTTGTCAGTCTTTTACTCACTTCACAAACTCAGTAAGGAATTTTCAGTTGAGGTATGTACTAATTAGTAATTATTGCAGTTCTGAAACTTGTTCTCTATTTTGCATCGATCTTAAGGAACTAGTAACTGCTGCGGTGAATCGTGTTGATTGAAATTGCGTACTGGAAAACCGAAACTGGTTAAGAATAATAATGGACAAAAGCATAATAAAATAATCAATGACTCTGGAGAGATCTATGAGAGAAATCGTTGGCGAGGTTTAGTCGGCCTTGATGTTTTTTTTTTTTTAATTTATCAAGGAAAGTAGACTAAAAAATAAAATAAATAAAACTATACTGATTTTGTTACCCTGTGGAAAACAAGTGACGTTAAATTATCTCTTACAATATAAAATGCCGCAAAGCATTTGTCTCATCGGAGCCTAGCTAATATTTTATTCTCCAAAAATAAGCGAAATTTTATACCCTTCTCGTACCGAAATAAAAGCCCCGTTTTAACTGACTGATTCTCGGTCTCGAAAACTTATGTTTTAGCTATTTGGAAATTAAAATATATTTCTACATCAGTTAGAAAATCAGTTTTACTTTTTTCTTTAGATTATCCATCATGTCAGGAAAGAGACTGGCTGTATTCCTTCTTCTGATCTTGGTGCTGGAAGTGATGCTGTTCCATGAAACTGATGCTTGGAGACGACGACGACGAAGATGGTTTCGCCGAAGAAGAAGGTACCAACGGCCACCGCCACCACCACCTCCACCGCCACCACCTCCGCCACGACCGCGACCGCGACCGCGACCGCGACCGCCGCCGCCACCGCCACCACCTCCACCACCGCCACCACCACCGCCACCGCCACCACCTCCGCCGCCGCCACCTCCACCACCTCCGCCGCCACCTCCAACAACGCCGCCACCACCTCCGCCACCGCCACCACCTCCACCGCCGCCACCTCCAACAACGCCGCCACCACCATCACCACCAACAAAGCCACCACCGCCCTGTGATTCATCAAGACCACTGTGGCACAACAAGTGGAAACAGTCGTTTGGGGTTAAATGCCCCACAGGTAGGCCGTTTTAGTGGTACACGAGCCATGGTAAACAATTACTTTGTGGTTCAGACTACCTATTTCAGTTTTGCAATAATTTGAATTAACTCGCATTTACAAAAGTTAGAAAAATTGCATGGCGCCATCATGATCAGTTTCTATGGAGACGCGAGTGGAGACACGCGTGAAGAAAGCGCGAGGATACGCGCGTGGAGAAATCTCATCAGTCTATCGGCCTTAACAAAAAAAATTGTCATCCTGTAATTTCTCCCTTGTCTGGTGGCGCATTGAAAAGTTCTGTTTTTGAGAAAAAACCTCCAAAAATCGTTTTTGATTACCAAAATAATATAAAAACTAAAGAAGTGAAACACGGCTAATAAGAATGAATCGTTTGTTTTGAACACCAGGTCTTACCCCTCAAAAAAGTTATAAAAGGTTAACCATTTGGCGTATAAGGCCAAAATATACAAAACTTAGATATATTTTCCGCAAAAGCACCACCCGTTTTTTGTCTGACCCTTTGGTAATAGAGATTCACCGGTAGCGATGGCCTGGCAAAACGATTTTCAAAAGAAAACCTTCATTTCATTTGCAGGGTATTCCATGAACGTGTGGTTGAGTATTTACAGAAAGTGCCAAAAAGACCGCATCTTCTACTTCAGATGCCATCGCATCCGGAATGAAACGTACAACGAGAAATTCTGTCATTGGACTAAACCAGATTCAGCTGTTCAACAAGATATGAAGTTCAACTGCCCTCGCAGAGGTACTATCACTGGCATGCGTTCTCTCTTTAATGAATCCTCAAGCGACCGAAGGTATGACACGTGTCTTGATAATACAACCATAACCACCATCAAAAACAAAAAAAAAAAAAAAATTACTGATCTCTTTTGCAAGTGCAGTCTTTTCAGGCAAGAAAGATTTGCTTAAATTCTCTTGAGGATAACGATATGCGCTCAGTAAAATAACTTAAAAGAAGAGAGAGAAAAAGAATACTGGACTGCTTATTATTACACTAATGGATTACTTCTTTGGCTACTCTGAGGTTTGAGTATGAACAGGGAAAAGCCGTTCTTTTTTGTGTAATCATAAATTCATGCTGAACTTACTGCCGTGATTACAAAATTAATTTTCGCCTTGTTTGTGTGTGAAAGGAGAGGAGATCACAGACAGCTTTATTTTTTTTTAACATTTAAAAATATCGAACTTTCGCTAAACCTTCTTGGAATTTAAATGTTAATCTTTTTATTTATTGAGGCAAAATGGCAAGTGCCGTTATTTCGAGGCTGAGCTCACTTTTTTTTGTCTCGTCCCTATTATCTGAACATAACATAACCTGTAACAACTTTATTTAATTGTCGATGTGTTTAGCTAATACAAGCTAATTGGGGACACAAAGAACGTCTGTTGAGCAGGCAAAAAATATTACTGTTGTGAGTTAGCACTGGGTGACTTAATTGTATAGAAGAAATTTCCTTATACATTTGATTTTTAGTTGTTTAAAATCATCCTCCTCTCATTTATTTAGGGTTTCCTTCAAGTGTTGTATTTCCAGTGAGTTCGCAAAGCCTGTTAAATGTCTAAAAACACCGTATATGAACAAGTTCGGTGGGCTTTTGGACTATGTTGTGCCACATGGTTACAAGCTGGTTGGCATAAGGAGCAAGTATTCGGGGAACAGCTCTTCCAGGTTAGTAGGACTAAAAACTAATACGCGTAAAGAACACTACATACACCTTGTGCTTTTCTTACGCAACCAAACAGCACAACGTTGGATTTCCGTCCTCGAGCCTAAAGACCCGAGAAATTCCACACAGCTGTCCACTTCACTTTTTTTGCTTAACGTTTGCAAATATGTCTCCGTTAACCACAGTCAGCGCTTGGGCGCTGTATTTTCGTTATTTTTCATAAATTCCTGCTATGATAAGCTGTAAACTTCACACAAACCTAAAGAGACTTTAAGACATTTCCTTCTTGCCCTTTGTGCCCAGAGCCTATGACTAACTATCCTTTTTAACTTTTCAGCCTCAGTGACCGCCGTTGGAGGTTTAAAATCTGCAAAAGATGTGAAAAATCTGACGACTGTAAAGCCGGATGAGAGCTGTGTACCCATGCAAAGCGCGGGGAGATATCTCATAGACTTAGTTGTAATAGGGTTGGTGCTGCTAAGTGCATGATCATGGCAAGTGGTTTTTGGAGGGAGCAGTTCTGTGAAGCTTGTAGAAGCAACACAACCCTTGTATTAGCATTTAGGTTAAAAATAAGCATGGGGGGTAGCTTTGGAGGCAGAAGCATAAAAAACTGGGTAGATTGGCTTGGACAATTGTTCCTCACGAAAAGACCCTTTGGGGAGGAGACGAAACAAAAATTAAAGAGATAAACGCTTTTTGTTATTTCCCCCTTGAGTGTTGCACCTGTTGAACTGTTAACTGCAAACTCCATGACTTGACAAATCAGAGTCAGTCGCCCAAGACAATCAAATGTAACTGCTGTTCTAGTACTTTTAAGGGGCACGCTTTGCAATTTGTAATAAAACCCGTGCAGATGAAGGTTTGTGTTCATTTTTTCTGTGTGCATAAGACTTCCCTCCCCTCTGGAACTTACATAATGAGGAGGTAGTGGTCCCAGACTAGTGCCCCCCCCCCCCCCACACACACACACACCTCCAAAAGACAGCTATGAAGTCAACACAAATACACTACACATTACGCTACACCATTACAAATGCGCCTCCACCCTCCAAATTAAAAATGACTTTAAGCTTAACATATAGATTTAGCCAGAGCTAAAAGCGAAGCTCTTGTTTATGCGTTTTACTTCTACTTCAGACAATGGACTTAGAAAAATTGAAAGGTAATCCACAAGTTTATACTTAACTTTAGGGGAGAACCAAATGACTGAAAAGATAAACTTGAGCCTGCTATCAATTCAAAGTTGTAACTTGTCAGCGGAAAACATCAAAAAACACGTGACCTCGATGAGTTGGCATCTGAGCCCACAATATGGTCACGTGACTCTGGTCAGCAGATACCCTGTTTTGACAGCTTTCATTTGACAATAATATGGATGTCTACTATAAAGTTAGACACAGGTTACAGGCTCCCACACTGGCTTGGAAGTTTGACATCATCAGTATGGAATAATTTCAGTTCTTGTTTCTAAGTCAAATGTCACCTCGCAGGGGAACCAGTGTTGGCATTGCAAAATGTTGGCTGTTTTCTCATGCTACATTTGACAATGAATTATTAAAAACTGTATCATTCACTTGTAAACTGTATTATAACAAAGTGTTTTGCGGACACTCTGCAAAACAAAATTGCTGGTGTCTGTGGGTGTCAATCATACCCAAGCCCGCCCCACAAGTGTAGCAGCTTAAGGAGTAGACTTGCTCACAAGTCGAGCTTTTGAGCGCGAAGCGCGAGCGAACGAGCGAAAGCTACCACACCAGACCAGAAAACCATGCGAACGACTTTGAGAAAGTCTACTTAAGGAGAAGCGACATGAAGGGCAATAGAACTCCGAGTCAACATACACACAATGCAATAAATTACAGCAATGTAATGAATGAAAGGGAGAGTAGCCTGTGAATGACGACGTTTTTCCGGTGGTTGGGTGGAGGGAAGCGACGACTACCTGTGTTCGCAGCATAAAGGGAAGGAAGCAGTCCAAAGATACACAAAATAACTCATGCACGAGGCACTTTTAATCATGGGCTTTATTACATGTTGGACACTTCTTAGAACTTATTTTATTAGCGTTTTCCTCCAACACGTGGAGCCTTTGTTTGCACTGGTTTGGCTGCCTTCTGTTTTTGCCGGACAGGCTGCTGCTGTTGTGCCTGTAGGAGAGAAAACATTTTTTAGAAAAAAATAGAAATAAGGGATAAGTTGGACGCAGAAACAACAAAAAAAATTGGCTACCTTAGCAACCCTCTTTTGTTGCTCCTTAGCCTTGGCTTTTTCTCGTGCAGCCCTTTGGGAAAAAAGAATAGACAAATCAAATTAACTGATTGTTGATCGACACATTTTCCATACATGTTCTGTAGCTAAAACAGAGCAGAACATTTTTCTCAGAGCATGTTTTTCTCACAGACACTCAAACAATGTAGGTATAAAACATCATCACTGAAAAATGTTCAGCAGCAACTGGTTAACAGCATCAAGTCTGCTGTGCATCATTAACTGAGATCTTTGCTCCATGAACAATGAATTTAATTTTAACAAGGAATGAATGAAATACCAACTTGCAAACTTGCAAGTTTGGGTGGTTCAATTGATCATATTCCGATATACATGTAAGACTACCCAAAAGTTTTGCTACTAGTCTCTTCTACTGGACCATTTAAACTTTATATACAGGAAAGTACTATATTTCAAGCCGTTTTTGTAATATCGGAGTACAAAAAAAGCCAAAACAAGTGATTTTTAAAGTTTATTCCATTTATTGTTATTCCACGTTTAAACAATGTCATGTGTGAGTACTGCTGAACAAATAGTGCTTTGCACTGTTACTAAAAACGGTTTTGTGACAGAAGACCCCCTGCATGACTCAAACAAACTTTGCATTCTACTCAAATGATTTGTATGAGCAACATGCATTTCCGACATATTGTTCTCCAAACATAAAATTCGCAATGAAAGTTTTTAAAACATTTTTTTAGCATTATTCTCATAAATAAAAGCCATTTCTGCTGTAGGGAGCAAACCTGGTCCAAGTGACTCAAATAGGCGAATCCCTGCTGACGTCATTGTTTAGATTTTTCTCATGAGCATACAACTTAACTCATGGAAGCAATGGCTTTATAAATGAACTAAATTCAAAAGTTGAAAGAGCTAATTACCTTGAGTAATTTGTGTGATTTTCTGTTTGTTGCAAGCAATGTTGAAAGAAGCATTAGCCATCAATAACTGCGAAATTGCTGAGGGGCAAAAAAGTTCATGAGCCATGCATTTTTGGTAAAATTTCGAGTTTTTAAAAGAGAATTTCTCCAAAATCATTTGGTATATCAGGCTCAAATTTTCAGAGATAATTGAAACTTTTATGCTCTTTCAATGTGACTATCATTTAAAAGATATTTACTAAGTATTCAGATTTTATTTCATTGGCTTTGGCAGATAATGATAAGCATATGTTAATGAAGCAAAAAATGTAAACAAAAATTTGCCTATAAACGGTGAAAATCAGAAAAGAAAACCACCTGGTCAAAGTAGGCTACTGAAATCATATCCGTAGCTCTGTCAGATAGTACTGAAACATAGAAACATGACATAACATTTCTTATTGTGTAAGACTCCAAAACCAAACATGCTAAAGAGAAAATCAAGTTTGTGTGTGCTTTTTGCAAGCCCGTGGCAGAATTTCTAAGCTCAAAAGCACACCAACATGAGCACAAACCGGAAATTGTATAAGTTTATTATGTTTGACTGTGTGGCCAGGTAGGAGCCATACAGTGTTTTATACCCTATAGTAGCATAATACATGTAAGTGAGCCTTTGCACTTGTAAAAAATTGAGCATCATTTGCTTTTCATTTTAACCAAATGCACCTTTTTATGAACAGCTTTGCCTCTCTGCTTTCTGTACATTTCTTAATAAAATTTTGTAAGATATTTTACCTACAGTAATGACACTGCATTAGGGATAAAATTAGTCACTCAACTGTACAAATATTTCCATGTTTAACATAGTCTTGGCACATGTTTAATAATCACTTGCAGAATACATATAATTGAAATCAAGCCAGATTTCAGTTCTTTTGATGATGAAAACCTTTAAAGACAATGTCAAGTTGCAGGTGAACGAGATTTTTCCTTACAAAATTCTAATAAGGATCATGTTCAATAGACCTTTTTACTGATATGGCAGCCATATTGAATTAAAGGATTATTATGGGATGCCCAGGGTGCAAAACAAACCTCACATGACATGACGCATAGCATCAAGGTTGTTTATCTGAGAGCGTATATTTTTATTTTCTTAGTCATGGCCCGACTGATCAGATAAAAACAAAAAAAGAGTTCTGTATTGAGGAGCTAAACGAATGGAACGTCAAGAAACTGTGAAAATATTTGAAAAATCATGGTATTGTTATCATCAGTGATACTTGTAATGGGGACTTCTCAGATAAATTGCTAAACTGGGTGAGTGAAAGTCATAATTTTCCCGATATGATGATGACTGACAGAGAAGATTACCTGTCAAAAAATAACGATAGAAAATCGGCAAAGGAGGGAAAAAATCTCTACAAAAGCGGTTTACAACTTTTTCCACCAGTATTCGATCAGGGTCTTCACTGGGTTCACACATACTATTT
Source organism: Porites cylindrica (assembly GCA_964035525.1). Lineage (NCBI taxonomy): Eukaryota > Metazoa > Cnidaria > Anthozoa > Scleractinia > Poritidae > Porites > Porites cylindrica. The sequence goes on from OZ037775.1 coordinate 28,546,942, forward strand.
TGTTCTCCCCTCAGCGTGTCCACTACAGGAATTGTTTAACTTTTCACCCGCTGTTTAGAATCAGTATCTGACTTCTACTTCTTAATCTTAATTGGTTGTACTGGAAGCTTTTACATGGGAGCTTTTCTCTAACATGTATGCGTTACTATTTCCCGATTGTAGCCGTTCAGAAAGAGCATTGGATGAGGATGACTGTCAACTGGTCTTCCAAATTTAAAATGATTTGAGCCAACTTAAGTATACTTGTTCACGTTAAATCCCTTCCAGCACAGTAGTCTCATCCACGTAGCTAAGTGACTTGGTTCCTTGTACTTCTGGTTTTCTTCCAAAGAAATAGGTTTGGTCTTTCTCCAAATATTTCTCAGGAAAACAGCGAGCATTATTACAGTGTTCATCCAAACAGGGCACAAAGATCTTCTTTGTTGTTTCGATTACAATCTTGGAAAACTTTAAGGTGACGTTACATGGGACAATTCGCAATGACGATTTTAAGCGCAACAATAGTGCAACAATGTTGCAATGCTGTATTGCGCTAAAAATTGTCGTTGTGAATAGCACACTTTCAATATAAATCTTATTAAAATTCTAACATGACTACGAGGCTTTGGGTCAAAATTGCAAATTTTTCATGACTCCATTGTCTTGCAAATCCCAGAAGAGACTTGACCACAAAGAAAACCAAACCAAATATTAAAAAATGACCAGAAAGTCTCGGAGTCATGTTAGAATTTTAATATACTGAACATGGGCTAGTGTCCAGTGTAAACACCACGTTTAAGAAAAATTGCCCCGAAAGGTGCACGTAAATACTGAGCGAGTGTCATGCCTGCTGGGCATCCCATAATACTCCTCAAATCTAATTAATTCAATATGGCTGCCACATCGGTAAAAAGGTCTATTCACCACTTTAGAAACGTAAAGGAAACTGGGCCAAGTGGAGGTACTCCTCACTGGAGACACACTACTGTATTTAGCTACAGTGTATTGGCCAATTTTTTAGCCCTGTCCCTAGTAACTGTCCCAGAAGTCTTTGTGAAAGTTAACTCAGCCGAGTTTACCTATTGTTTCTAAAGTTAGTGGCAAATGTCTGAGTCACAGCAGCAACCAGAAATTGGTGATATCATTGGTGCAAAGTGCTATCGTGTTTGGGGAATAGCACCACTATAGGTAGACTTAAAATTCTAAAAGTCCTTTTTTTTGGTTGGTTTATATGTCCTCTCAAAGGACTTTTCATACCTGTTTGGCATGAAATTCACCAGTTGAAAATTCTTTCCGTCACGTCATGACAATTTGACCAATAGGACAGTGAGTGATATTCATGTCGCTCCAGATACGGCAAACATGTCAATCATTTTTTCCCGCGTGAATTTATAATACCATTCAAATCCATTCACGTGAAACAAGTTGACCTCGAGTCACTCACTTTGCTCACTTTTAAGAACTTATATGTATGAGAGGTCGACTTGCAGCAAGTCTACATTATAGGATTTTGTTCACAGGCTTGAACACACAACAACACACTTCAGGAGTGAAAGGGAAGACACAGTGAGCTCTAAAAACTTTGGGGAGCAAGGGTACAGCAAGATAATCATTTACCTGATAGCTTGTTCACGCTGTGCTTTTCTTACTTCAGGCTTCTGGTTTCGCTTAGCCAAGATGTTTTCTAGAGTTGCACCCTGAACTGAACGTTGGAACTTGACATTACGCCTAGTTCGTTTCTTTGTCACTTCCTCTGTAGTACCCTTTTTGTGCTTTCGTCGATAGAGAACAGTCCATGTGATCTTACGGGGATTCCGGTGCATCAGAAGAGCCCTCTCACATTTCTTGTTTAGGAAGTTAAAGACCTGGATAAAAACAAAGAAAACTTTTGGTTAAAAATGACCCATGCGTCAGACACAACTCAGGGCTGGTATTTATTTCTCCACAAGATCGTATTGTACACTTAACTTAGTTCTGAAATCCTAGCAATGTATATACACGGGAAGTTTGGAGAACACAAGACGAGTGTTAGAGTTGCTTGAGGCGTAGCCAACTTCTTGAGTGCTCTTAAAACTTCCCAGTGCATCCATAACTCTATACATGCACAGCTAAAAGCATGAACCAATAATTCTTTTATAACATGGCTAACAAAAATGCTTGCTTTTTGATAAACTGCAAACTTCTTGTAATGTGCAACACAGAAAACAAACACTTCCATTGGTTGGTTACAAACATGCCACAATCATCTAGTTTGAAAGAAAATTCTCCGTCTCAAACTGACAGTGGAAATTTGCTTGTATTCAGTAATGATCAAAGTAAACAAAGCAAAAACAAAGTTAAAATACTCAAATGTTTGTTAGAAGACATGGAGTATAGTTTGGATTCATTGAAACAACGCTCACCGAAAAGTTGAAGTTTTTGAGAAAGTTTCACAGCCTCTATCATAATTCAAGCGGGCAATCTTTCAAATCAGCTGACGTCAATTTCAGGTACAGTACAACAATTTTGGCAGCGCTTATATTGCGCAGTTATCTTGTTTTTCTATGGAAGCCTTTTATGAGAATATATAATCACTGCATTGTATTTCCAGGGTTCTCAATAGAAGGCGGCACCCGGCGATTGATCGCCGCTTACTTTGGGATTTATAGCCGCTTACTTTGTGTTTAAGTCGCTTTTCTTTGCTTTGTTTTGACACCTCTGGCTTTGCTGAAGAGCCTCCTACTTTATCAGTGATCACCTCCTACTTAAAAATCTATTGAGAACCCTGATTTCTCAATTTATCTACACTGTCACGATGAACCAAATTTTAAAAGCTTAAATATTTTTACAAGTTTCATATGCACTTAAAATTGAACATCTCTTGTAGTTCACAAGATAGAATTCGTATAAAAATACAAAGACTGGATTATCTGAAATTCAAGACAAACAACCACTCGTTGGTCCTTTTTATCGTCTAAAACTTACACAAACACCTACGCAGTTGCCCCTTTCATAACTGGTTGCTGCCATTTTTAACACACCTAAAAAACCTGGACCTTTCATAATATCCTAATCTCTCTCCCTTACCACTACACTACCATACCAACCCACCAAAATTTCAAAAAATTTAAGTACATAAACTGTCTTTCTTAACTGTTACATCATAACAGGTGACCCTAGCCCTTTTTGTAAATTTTGACGAAAACTCAACTTGGGCATCAACGTTGTTATTTCTAACAGTATTTAAAAACATGTTATTTGCCTTTTTGTACCAGGGAATATATTACATATACCATGACTGAAGGCTTGGTTACCAATGGTGGTATTGGCTCTTAAAATTGGCAAAGACTGTTTACAAAAGGGAAATAGGCGGTGCTGATGGTTGGTGCGAATTTTTGCTGTAATGCAAAAAGCTTTTAAGTTATGAATATTCAAAAATGCTGGTTTCTCTAAACTTGATTCTCTAGTCTTGAAACTCCATTCGTTCTAGCTTCGAGACATAAGATTTGAGTTTCAAGTCAAGACTAAAATCTGTCAACTTATTAGCCTGTCAACTTACTTTTAAGCGGTACTGTATGTCTTTCTTATGTCTGTCTCGCACTTATTTTTTGTATCTTTCTAGTTCTGTAAACACTTGTCTGTCTCATCTTCATTTGCAGCCACCGAGCCACTTCACTTTAAGATCTTACGATATGGCTGTGTATTCTGTAGGACTGTAGTTGCTTCCTTAAATTTTACTTTGAGTTTTGGCAGTCCACTCACAGTACTTTTACAAACACAGGAATATTTGTATGTTTTTATAAGCAGAAACTGGATATCATGCTTAATTCTTAGGTGAACTTTTCGAAAATACTCACACAAAAATATAAAAAAAACTGCACATACCTTTCCGTCCACCCGAGCGTACCTCTTGCCATGACCGGGGTAGATCTTGTACCCACTGAAGTTACACAACTCGAGCCTAAAACAGTTTTGCCTTGTAAGTTTTTTAATTCGATGTTTTTTACAAACAAAAATTGCTTTAGAATACCTAAGTTCGTCAGTGGTAAAATGCAACAGATTCTTGGGAAATTTTATGTAAGAATTTATTGTACGATCGAGAAATTTTTCGCCATACGAAAATAAAGGGTTTTCGTTAAGTAGTTATATAGAGAAGGCTTAACATTCCTCTTTTCAAATATTTAGGTTAGATAAAGGTACGATAATCACACTGGCCGATCATTGCTAATAACGGCAAAATATCGGCAGTTTATACCCTGGATGCAAAAAGATTTTCATCAAACTTACTTCATCCTGCGAGATGATTATTTTGGTGGAAGAGAAGAAACATCGGTGCGCATGCGTGAATTTGATCGGAGCAGGAGTCGGCTCGTTTTGCATTCTGGGTATTTTTAAGATGGCGTCCTCGAGGACGCGAACGAGATGCAGTACATGTATTTCTTTCCGATCTGTGTAGTTTATACAGGCGATCGATGGCTATATACATGGAAGGCGCAAGCAGCAGTAAGAATAAACCAAGGGACCCAAAGGAAGGCGAGAGATCGCAGGTTCAGGCAACGTCCAAGATGCAAGAACATTCTTTCTTGACTGATAGAACAGACGTGAAACAAATGGAAAAAGGTTTGCTTGACCTTATGCATGATTTTAACCACGGTAAACTGCATGCGTTTGGAAAAGACTGTACTATTGAAAAGATGGATAAAGTCCGCGAGCTTCAAGAGCGTTTGGCTCAGCTGCATTTTGAACTTGATGATATGACTGAGGGATTTGGTGAGGAAGAGGACACCAAAAGTGGGGGAAACCTGGAGAAATTAATGAAGAATTTAGAGACTCTTAGTTCAACTGTTCAAAGTCTACATCAAGAGAGTTCAACATAATAAAGCGAGAGGTCACCTAGCCAACAAGCCTACACTCTGAAGCCCTGGCGTGTTCACAATTTTTAAAACTAAAAGGAGGCCGGTGAACATACATTTTGCATGCACAATTGAGTATGCTCAAAGTTTTTTCACTGCGATGAACTCTGCACCTATGAACTCCTGCTCAAGGTACTACCACTTAGTAATTTTCATCATTGGCAAAAGAGAAGTTATGGGTAACTTATATTTGAAGTAACTGCACTGTAATCTAGCACAGAGAAACTGTCATAAGATGAAGTCTTATAACTTCTCAATTTTAAGGTTGTTTTCAAGTTGTCTCTCTTCATAGGACATTTACAGGGGAAATTTGACTGACTTCAGACCAAAAATAATATTCTTCTTTTATATAATGACCCTCTCTAGGGTTCTCATTAGGCATCAGAGATCAGAGAATTCTCCATTACATTCCCAGAATTCTCCGACAAATCTTCAATAGCCTATGACTATTTTTTATTCAGACGTGACGCTTCTTTCAAAATACTCACCTATAACATTAGATTTTTCTCCTGCTATTAGAATTCTTAGTGAAAACCCCGCCCTCGCAGCAGTGGATAAAAAGGGTTAGAAACATGGGGCCTGAAGGCGGGAAACTCCCACATGAAAATGACAGGGATGCTCATTGTCCTAGTTAGTGGTAAAAATTGCAGATTTTGTTCTTAGTTAAGGTTTTAAGGACAGAAAACCAGTATTTTTTTCTCATTCAGGTATTACTTGAAAGGGGCTACGTGTTTTTGACTAGAATAAATCAGCTGTTTTAGGTCAATTCTGTGCTGAAGTCATTACTAGTAAGTACCTTTACCCATACACAAAATGCTCCTATAGAGTTGTGAAGCAGATATCAAACAAATAAATATAATCAAGGAGCACTGACCATAATAATTGTTTTTTGGTGATTTTTGCAGGGATAACATTCAAACTTTAAAAAGATGCCCCAAGTTCTTCAAAATTCAATCCATGTCCATCCCTGCTATTTGTTGCAAAGGATGGCAGGAAACAGTTTCAGTGCCTAAATATAGTCTAAATAACAAAACTAGACCATTATTTTTGGAATTCAATTGATGCAAAGATACATTTTAGCCCTTTTCTAAAAAAGCAAATAGCATGACATACATGTAGTCCCTTTAAATGTCCAGTTAAAAAAACAAAATTCTGTCATACTGTGTTGGAGCTATGCCATGGTTGGTCTCCTTTAGGGAGCATTAACTTCGAAGTTTTCAATGAGCATCCCCCTTTCTTACATAAGGGAGCCCTCCCCTTTCAGGGCCTGTATTTTGCAAGGTAAACTTAAAGTCATTTACACTGAAACTTGTTGTACAGCATACATGTGGCAAATTTCTCCTGATTTTATCTCTTTGGTGATTCAAAAGAATTTTTTTCATCAGAATGGTATTGGAATGAAATTTTGCATTATTTTGTACCAAAAAAAGGAATGTTCCTGTGACACCATTCTCTTAACCTATAATTTAAACCTGTATTTCAATGCATTTTCTCCATGCTGTGCCATGTATGATTCCCAAGGCACTGATGAAAAGAATTTGGTGATTGGTCAAGACCTTTCTCACTTTTTGATCTTTTCCATTTTTCTCACAACCTTCCTGTTTGATAGTGAGCAGTGTTACTATGGGGAGAATTGAATGCTAATCACTCAAGTTAGTAGGATCAATATTGTAACTTTATTCATAGTGTCTTCCTCTGAGGGGAATTTATGAGATTGCCGTGAGTGAGCAGTTGTCATTTGATACCAGTGTGGGCTCAAACAACAGTTTAGTCAACAATTTATTTTATTGTGAAAATATTAATGTAGGAATTTTAATTCATTAAAATAGTACATGTAGACTGTATAGATAAAATAAACATCTTTGTGTTTACTATTGACATAAATTACAGACTACAGGGTTCTAATATTTTAAAACTTAAAAGTTTTAAAGTAGACACTGGGATGCATTAAGCAGGCAGCTTGGCAATTGAGTGCTGAAGGCAATTTCAGGCATTTACTTTTCTCATCTTACCTGTTTCCATAGAAATTAGGTGACTCAAAATTCGCAGTAGCTGTTTGGTAACCCATTGGAAAAGACTGACACATGTTTAACGAAACCTTGTTATAGTGAACATATTTTTCCAGCCTCTTGACCCTTCATTATAATATCAAGGTTCCACTGACTGTAATTTATATGACTGTGTTGTACTTGTCACCATCATTATTGCATTTTTGTTTACTGTACTTTTATGTATGACCCAAAAGTACACAATGTCCTCTAGTGCCATGAAAAAAATGCCTGTGGAATCTGGGTGTCTCCTTCGTTTGCCCATTTAATACTTCCAAGCGCCTGCTATGTAGGCTAAATCTGGGTATAGTCTACTCTCATTACTGCAGATACCCTCAGGACACCTCATATTGGTGTCCAGAGTGGTAAAAGTCAGTATAACCTCAGACTCTGTATGGGTACCTGTGGGTGTCTCTTTAGTCATATATTTTCCATCAAATTACTGGTTGTTCACTGAAATTGTTGCTTGCATATCAATGTTATTGTTTTGTGTGATAGTACTACTAGTGACCTTGAGCAATCAGGATGATGAAAACAGAAATGAGGAAATAAACAATAAGTGGTTTTATAAACAAAACAAACTCTTGTTTTCTTTGCTGTCATTTCACTACTAACTTTGTCATGATGACGGTGACAGTCATTGTGATCATTGCTTAATTTACCTCCCAGGATTATTGTCATTTCATCAATAGCAATCATCACAACTTTCATTTAGTTGGAAATACCCATGCAATGCAGATAGTCTCGATAACAGTACCTGTCTCCATGACAGGAGTAATGTGCAATAACATTTTTAGAATAATGAACAGATCTACTCTGTGGTTCTAAAACAGTGGAAAGGTGCATTAAATCAGATAATGCCTCAGCTCCAAGGCCTTCTTAAAAATAATGACCATGGGCATTTATCCTGTATGTAAGAACTTCCTAATGGAAAATATCAATAAAACAGTTGGTCAGGAATAAGTACATTTTTTCAACAACAATATTTTATTGAGTGGCATAATTTTACCATAACAGGCAAAATCACTCCTGCATTTTTTAATCATTCTTAGGTTTGTTATTTTCAACTTACTGGTTACTACAAACAGCCTTTTACAGAATGCCCTCTCTGTTTAAGATATTTTTCATTCTCTTGTTACAAGTACCAGTAGATCTAATAACATCATGGCTGGGGGGCAATCCTGGGAAGCCTATGGAAAATCCCTTTCCTTTTTTTCCACCAAAACATTAGAAAATTCCACTCTTTAACTTAAATCTTAAAATTTGCTGTTTTTGAAGGCTGCTGTCTTCCAAATATTTTGTTAAAAACACCACAGTTTGAAAGCTCACTTTGTTAAAAACGTTTTGTATCAAAGTATTGTTGTCAGCACTTGTTATAAGAACATTTTATTCCATCTTACTGGGTGACCCATCTACATGTATGCAGCTATTTTGCAGCCTCATGGATGTGCTTCAGCAGTGCCCAGTGGCCCCTGGCATCTAACTTTTCCTCTTCAGTGACTAGAAAATCAGATTCTAAGAATTTTTCATAATTAGAAATCATATGCTGGATACCCTGGATTACACAGATCCAGGGCACCCTTCAATTTTTCTCAGGGCACAGCCTTAAGGCTTGTCTCTGCCCTCATGCTCCCCATCTGGCAAGTACCCTGGGTGTGCAGCAGTGTCACCCCCCTGTTCTAAAAATCATAGCCACTCCTGGAATATCAAGTACATTGTACAGTCAACTCTCTATAGCAGCGCTAAAGAGACCTCGAGCTAGTGTTCTCAGGGGCGGATCCAGGATTTTTCTTAGGAGGGGGTGCAGCACTAAGGGATGGCGTAACTGATCGATGACGTAAACAAATTTTAAAAGCGAATATGAAGAAGAAGGCTTTTGACTAGGCAATAACATAATGTGAGCTGCTGAGAATACATATCAAACGATACAGCAAATTTTGTATTAGCTGTGAAGCGACTGCACAGTGTTAATTAGAAAGCTGCAAGTCATCTCAGGGGGGGTGTGCACCCCCTGCACCCTCCCCCTAGATCCGCCCCTGGTTCTTATTGGTGAGAGCCCGTATTGTGGGAGTTTATTTCAGTGAAAATTCTGTAATATATTTTTGTTTGGAATTTAGCTGCTGTTTGCATTATCAGGGTGTCCATCATAGCCAGGCAAGAGCTGACTGTATCCACAAAACCATGAACAAAAGCAACAGTTAGTTCCTTAATTTATCTTATGTTTTCACACTTGATGTGGTGGACCTTTTGAGTAAATCTTTGGGAGAAAACAGCTTTTGTAGGTACATTGTACAGGCTGTAGGTCAAAGAATGCTCTTCATATTAGCAGTTTTTACCCTAGCAAAGGGCTACCCATCTAGAACAGATTTTCTGTTGAGTAATCCAAGTCAGATGGACAATTCATCTTGGTTACTTTTGAAAATCAGGCATCTGTTTGTCTGTCATTTTGACAGAATTTGAAGGAAAGTGTGAAAAATGGCTGTTAAACTATTATTGTACAAAAAGACTGTAACCTTTGGCATAATATTATTAAAAATGTTCGATAATTTATTTATACACGTTTCTTTTTAAGAAGCTACTATCCTTTGAAGGCTATTTACAATTGATAGGTTTATAAAGAAGAGTTGAGACAAACTTCTCCCTATACCGCTGAGTTCCACTTAATGTCATCACACCATCCTGACAAAAAAAAAAAATGGAACATAAACATGTAAAAATAGATACACCAATAATTTTGTCATAAAAATGAAACAAGCAAGCAAATAAACAAACAAAACAGAACAAAAAGTACTTGATACCTGCTTAGCTAAGCCAATTTAGGCTACAGTTATGTAATAGTGAGTGCACTCTTAACCATTCTTACATGTACTAAGTCTTGCAAAACAGATTTATGCGCCAAAAAAAATTCTATCAAGCTTTCTTTCCCAAAAGACATCATTTTTCTTGTTTTAAGTAGTCCATAACATATAAGCACTTTCAAGGAATAAACTTTTGTCTGTCCCCTGTGGAAATTCCAGATCTAAAACCCCCATACCTGCTGGATTCCAATAATTCTTTGTAAGTATGCATGCCTTCAAATTTCCAGTTCAAAGAACCCCCTTGCCCCCAGAATTCTAAAACTTAGCTGTCCGTGGTATGTTTTGGATAAATTATTTTCTGGAAATGCCCAATTAAGCAAAATAATGATTCTCATTAATAACACCATGTACCAGTAATCACCTTGATGGAGAGTGCATAAAGATGATTGAGAGACACATGATCTGGCTCAGGAAGCAGTGATGGGTCATTGTGATCCACAACCTCTTTGTTGAGTATAACATGGAGCAAGTGAGGCGGAAGTACTGGAGGAACACTGGAGTGCATTCCGTCACGCACTGTAACAGGTGTGTGGTGTGATGGAATAAGCTGGCTATAGGAACCAGGGGGAGATCCAGACAATGACTCTATAACAGTAAAGGAAGCAGATTGTAAGTTAGAATAGGGCTCGGAAAAACGACAACAAAAAAACCTTGAATTTCAGCTTGTCCTTTGGGCAAGCAGCTCTCATGTATATTTTTGCTTGCCAGGGGTCACTTCTTGCTCGTCTTAGTGATTTTGTTAGAGGGTGACTTGCTAATGTATTAAAAATTATTGTTACTTGACCCTAACTGTGTATAACTCCTTTAATGTTGTTGTTAACGTGAAGAGATTTAGGCCCTAACAATGAATGGTAGCCATAGAGTCTTAATAGCGGAGCTCCACCCGAGGGTGAAGCGCGCGCATGGGCGGAGCCCCATATAGCTAAGGAAATGTGGTAATCTACCCATCCCAGAAAATTTGGTAATCACGTGACCGTACGACCGTCCGTCCCCACCACAGGGATACCAATGTAAAATAACTCAATCAACAGGTATGGGAACCCAAATGCAACTCAAGGTTTTATTTGTAAGGAAATCACATGGCTGAACGGACTTGTAGAAAGAAAAAAGTCGTGTCTTTTTTCGGCGTTATTTTTTATGTATACACTAACGTGGATAACAGAGAAAAAGCTAGAGCGAGTTATTGAAAATTCGTTGGAACAAAAACATGGAAATTCAAAGCGGCGGTGAGAAAATGAGAAATGCTGGCAGCCAGCAAGGTGAAAATGAGCGGCAGTGAAAAATAAAAGCGAAGCACATACGACAATTTCTCCATAAAAATAGTGTGTAACTAGGAAGTTTGATGTTTTACTCATACAAAACAGTGTTGTAGTCGTGCAAAACAACGGCAAGGGAAAGACAGAAAAGCGTGCTGCACGTGCAAATTTGCTTTTTGCTAATTAGAAGAAAAAGTGGCTGCACGTGCAATTTGTTTTTTTGCTAATTAGATCTATTACTCTTGAAGCCATTTTCATTGTCGTCCCCCGTTTAGCGTCACAAGATTTAATGTTTTTTGTTTACACGTATTATTAACCAGAGCTTCGCTTTTAGCCCTGGCTAAATCGATATATTAAGAACTGTTTCATTGGCAAGACCAGTTTTGGAAATCTAAGATGGTTTCCTTTGTCTTCATGAAAAGGACATCTACTTGTCTTGGGCTACCAAATGGGACTTTATTTGAGCCCTGAATAACCATGAGCTAACATACAGTAATAATTATATTACTTATAATAGCCTGAAAAAACAGCTTCTGAAGTTTGAGCAAGTGTCAAAGACAAATTGTTGAGATTTTTTAGTTTTATGGTCACCGTGGTACTCAACATTGTCTAATGTCACCATTTGCTTTCTCTCATCACCACCTTCTTTCCCTTTTTTTGCTTCCCACATATTTCATTTGCTGAGAATTTACCAGGCTTAAATCGTTTTGGTGGAAAAAGTTTGGGCAAGACTCCATGGATTCTGGAATAATTCTTTTTAATTTATTTTAAACAGGTCAGGTTAATGTAGAAGGCAGAAAAAAAGATCATTATTGGAATTTTCTAGTCAACTTTCCATTGTATTTCTTGTGTATTTTTCTCTGGCCTGTTCAACTCTCTAAGTTAAAGTTTTTGCTTTGTCACCATTTGGCAACCAACTCTTTTGGTTCAGGGAGACTTTTTTACAAATCAAGTCGCTAGTTGCTGTTATAAAGATCTTGAACTCATTCAATTATGGTTTTTGAGTGTTCTTTTCCCCCTGCAGAAATTAGATTAATAAGGCTCATGTCACAAGCAGTACAAAAGGGACTCAAGTTATATTAAAAAAGGGGCAATTAATATAATTAAGGGTAGTTGAGTTTGAATGATTGCATCTTTTGCTCTTTAACTGCAAGTGGTGCAAGCCTTTGATATAGCTTATGTTATTAATTTTTAATCCTTGCTAGTAACTCACTTATTGATCCAGCAGAACCAATACTTGCACTTGCATCAGACTCGAGAGCTTGAAACACTTCAAAGTCAGACTTCTTCACATTGATCACATTGTTTCTACCTCCAAAATTGTCATTTGTGGTTGGCTGTTGGTAAGGAAGAAAGTAAAAAGGGCTTATTAATGTATGCAGTTGAAATGGATGATATAAGATCTATCAGTGCAACAAAGTTGACTTAAAATGTCAGATCTATGTTCTCCTGTGAAAGGTTTTTGTAGATGTAATTGGTGCATTAATGAGCGTGCAATGCAATGTAATATACTGTAGTTGGTTTTTACTCCACTTTTGCAAAGTGAGATTTTTATATTGAGCAAGTGTGTCACTTAAGGCATAATTTTAGTCTTATTTTAAAATGCTTTATTTTTCTAGAAAAAATGCTTTGACCACCTTGTAAGGTGATTGATCACTTTGGATAATTATGGAAACGTCATTTCTGCAGTCATGGCTCCTCTTCCCCCTCCATTGAAAATACTACTTCTTAACATTTAACTGCTGCTTGGCAGGAAGACGATACATACAAACATAATAAATTATTATTAATGATTAACATACTACAGGGCTCTCATTACATTTTAAAGTAGACAGTTAGGATGTAAAAGTAGGTGCCTTGCCAATTGAGTTTTGTAGGCAATTCGAGGCTTTCACTCTCTCACTTTACCCTATTTCCCAGAAAAGTAGATGGCTCAAACCTCCCAGTAGCCGGTTTTTAGCCGGCTACTGGCACTTAATGAAAACCCTGTATAGACATAATTATGTATGGTTGGAAATTGACTTTTATCTTCATAAATTATCTTGTGCTAAGTACTCACAGCATTTGGGTCGTGAATCCAGCGCCCATCAACACAAAACTTGTACTCATGTTCTCCTTCAGGAAGTTCAATTATAGCTGAAAATTCTCCTTGACTACAAAAAGAAAATAACGAATAACAATGATAATAGAAACTTTCAAAAACAGAACATGTGTACACTTCCTTTAAATATTAGCAAAAAGGTGCTTAAGATATGTAGCAAAGAGTAAAAGAATCAAAGTGCTCTAGAAATCCTGAGGGGAGAGCCGCTCAAGCAATTTTGGAAATCCAGGTGGAAGAGGGGGAGTAAAAATAATGTGTCTTCAGTTGGGGGGGGGGGGGGGGGGGGGTACATTTTTTGCTGGAATAACCCAGGCAACAATTGTTAATTGACCTTGAATTGTCAAAAATAGCCTGGTATGGACCCTTAAGGTCCAAAAGCTCTCCTAAAAAAGAAGCAAGGCTACTACAAGACCTTCTTTTTTCAGGCCATCCTCACATCACTATAAGAATTTAACTAGTGGTAAATGATAGAGCCAGTATATGAACCCTTTTCAACAATTTTGGTAGCACTGAAATTCAAATACAGGATCACAAAATGGTTAACACTAACCTCAGGTTCATGGGAATCCGTGCTTTCCATTCATTAAAACTCCCAGCCAGTAGCACGTCTCTGCCGCCGTTCTCCCATCTAAACACTGTTGGTATTGTTCTTTTCTGTGGTGGCTCCGGCTCCATGGTATCATCTTCATAATCATAGTCACTGTAGCTGTCCATATCTGGTTCCCTTGCTAGAGATACATTTATACATGTTTAAGTGAATTATACTTTTGAGTAGATGTGTGGAATAAGACCATCAGAGACTTCTTATTCCCCCTGATTCATAAATTTATAGATCTAGAGAAAGAGAATCTAGTAAGTATAGGTTATCACATGATTTCGCGTGCAATTTGGCAAGGCTGTGCTCTAAGGAAAATTGAAGGGAGCCTAGTGCTCTGAAACATTATAATCTAGGGTGCCCAGCATATGATTTGCATGAAAAATTTGAGATTTTCTAGTCGCCCGAGGGCAAAAGTTAGGCGCCAGGGGCCACCGGGCTTTGCTAGAGCACAGCCCTGATTTGGAATAAATAAGCATGAGTAAATTTTTCAAAGACCAACAAAAGTGCACTAGCCCGTACTTTTTACTGTGTTCGGGTTTTTGGAATATTTTTTTAACTTTTCTATTGTTGTTTTGCGTACAAAATTAAATTCCGTCATTGTCTGTTGAAAACCGTGGCCATTTTTTTGAATTTTGTTGTTAAAACAGCTCTAATCTGATTTGTTCTTGGTGGTTTCTTTTGTGTTTTCAGGCAATCAGAAACCATTTGTAATTTGCACTCGTGTTACAAGTTTTGCACTCGTGTTACAAGTTTGCACTCCTTTCTCAGCCAATCAGAATTGAGTGACTTTTTCGTGTATATTATAATAACCGTAATTAACCAAAGTGGAAGTGAAAAAAAGTGATGGGCATTTACTTTGCTGCTTCATGGTTTGGTATAACAGCAAGGAGCCCAAAACTGTGACCTCCTTTAATAAACTCACATTCTTTCAAGCAGACATTAACCAATCAGAAGTTGAGGACAGTTTCCAGCTGGCTTCTGATTGGATTAAATCTGCACAAAAGAATGTGAATAACTCAAAAGCGGTCTCCTTGCTGTAAAATATTCACCACTTTAACCAACACTTTCCTGAGTAATAAATAAATTGATTTTAGGAAATACCTGGAACAGAAAAGTAACTGTCAAACCAAAGAATTAATTTCTTTTGGCCAAATGCTATGAATTTTTATTTTGAAATCTTGTGCACCATGCAATGCATATTGATGCTCACAAAGTCACACGGTAAAATAGGTGATCAAATGAATGACCTTCGGTACCAAAATTACACTATTTTGGAATCCAATGCTCTGTGCTCAATAAAAAAGTCCACTTTCATTCTCAAAAGCTATTTGTTTCTCTTTGGTTGCTGGGAGGTGAATAGTATTTGGCTAATCACCCCTGAGCTGGCCAATAAGGGGTGTGATTGGGATTTTCAATCTGAATGCATGTGACACATGCATAATTTGTGTGCCTTGGCAAGTATTAACCCTTTAAGTGCCAATAGTGACCAAAAACAATTTTCTCCTAATAATATCCATACATTGTCAAGAGATAAAGTTATGAGAATTAATAAAATGATCACCAAAGGAAAAATGCCATGATCTTTTATCAAATTCTCTCAAGTAATTCTTAAGAAAATCTATGGAGATCAGTTTGGAGAATTTGTATGTGGATATTGGGGCTTAAAGGGTTAAGTAATCAGTCCGGAATATCCCTAAATTTAAGGACAGGGCCAACTGGTCACGCGACACTTTTCAACCAATGAGAGGGCGCGCTTGTGTTTATCAACAAACAAATCAAAACATCGCCCCAGTGATCAAAAATTTTCAAAACAACGGACGGAGGCAGACAGAATCAGTCATCGTTTTGAGGCTCTCAGGCATATTTTAAAGACTTTTCATGAGGAATACACAATTTTTTTAAGTGGACAGCGTATCGGAAGCCATATTGGAAGTGTCTTGTGAAATATTCAGCACATTTTGTGGCTTATTTCTTCTTTTATCCTTTAAACAACGCGATGCATAGGCGAGAGTTTGGTCGGTTTTCAAGGTAGGTGAACAAGTGTGTATTATTTTTTCGATTCACAGATTTTTTACGAAGTTCTAGATATTTTTTCTCGATTGTCCTATCGATTAACTTTTATCATGTTGAATGTGGGGATGGTAGACAACCTAGAATTCTGGTAGACAATTTTTGAATTCCGAGGTCCAAAACACGTACAATTTCCACTTCCGGGTTTCTCACAGAGCCGTGTTATTACTTTTTTTCGCATTAGTACGAGCCTTTGCCTTTTTTCTTTTCAAGGCCAAAACAACTTTAATAGTCTTATGGATATTAACGTCCAACATTTCGCCTCACTTTGCCGAATTTGCGGGGATGAAATTTGAAGATCATAAGCGCAACGTAGATACTAACCGCTTTGTTTCTGAAATTCACTAATCTGGAAAGATTTAATGTTGTTGCATTCTCCAAATGTTCATCCACCGTTCAAAAACAATAAAAGAAACAAGGCAAATCTCAATTGTAAATGATGTATTTCGCTACTCATTGAACATGCACTGATTATCTGGGATAAAATTAAAACATTGCAGGTACTACAGCAAGCAAAGAAAGCACCAGATGCGTGAAGTCAACACGAAACAACACAAAACACAAACAAGAAAAGTTAATAAATTTGAACTACTTTCTATTCATGTTATGATGACTGATTCTTTGATTCTTGTCCTGTAGAAGTTAATAGGTAGTACCAATCCTGTTTTGTACGATCTCAACAAATTTTCATGCTCTCTCTAAGGCTATTTTTCACGGGACTAGTTTGCTTCTATCAAAAATCTTGCAAGCCATGCCAGTGAAGCCACGACCTCCGCGATCGGTCCGGAATCAGTTGGAACACCCCAATGATTCGTTCCTTGCAATGATTAATGCTCTTATTCTCTTACATGAAATGTTTTCTTTGAAATATTAAATGTGAAACCTAGACGAGTGCTGTAAGCTCATCTTTAATTCTGTCCAACTCCGTCCGTTGTTTTGAAGATTTTGGATCACTGGGGCGATGTTTTGATTTGTTTGTTGATAAACACAAGCGCGCCCTCTCATTGGTTGAAAAGTGTCGCGTGACCAGTTGGCCCTGTCCTTAAATTTAGGGATATTCCGGACTGGTAATAAGGCACTCTTCATCCCATGCAGTTTGTACTGATACAACATTTTAACGCACCTGACAAAATCCTCTTGGCTTCATGTTCACTGGGGAACATTTTCTTGCCAGTTTCAAATTCCAAGGTTGAATCCGAGCTATGAACGTCTCTGTGTTTCCCAAGGCCTGTATTTCCCATTGTGCATATGTTGTTCTGTTTGATCTTTTCACTTTGTATTACATCTGGCTACAAAAAGAGACAAAAGTAAACTGACAAACAGTCATACAATGTATGATGTTACCACGTTTTATGCTTTCTACGTAACAGTACAGATCAGAGAAGTCAGTTTAACTCTTATGTCCTCTTCATCTGCGTTAGAGCTTAAAGGTTCATAGAAATCATCAGAAATGAAGCATTTTATAAATTAATTTAATTTTGAAATAATTTATATTGCTGCGGTTGAGATAGGAGCTTAAATACTGAAATACAGTCGAACGTCCACTAATGGCCAAAGGCAAAGGCCACTTTTTTTGGCGGACAGTTCATACATTGACTCTTGCTAAAACCTCTCTACAACGGCACATTTTTTAGCCTTTTGGCGGACAGTCCATACATTAACTCTCTACAACGGCCACGTTCTTATGATCTGTCACCAAGGCGGCCGTTGAGGAGACAGGTTCTAACTGTAGTAGTAACTTTAGAAATACTTGGCTGTCCTCGATTTACAGCTCTCGCTAAATAAAACTTTCCGCGATAAAATGGCAGGCGAAACAATTTCTTACAGTTTGCAGCAGGATTCTGGTCTTAAGATCTTTTACAAACGATAAAAAACGTTACCTTTCAAAGCAGAGATAACCCATCAACTTCAAACGAAATTCACAACGACACAACTTTGACGGTGTGAGAAGCCCAGTCCCCGCGCAAGAACCTGGAAAACCGCAATGGGACATTACTACGGGCTCAGAACAAAAGCGGAATCGGCCGCATGAGATGGAAGGTTCCCAGTTGAAAGAATAAAACAAAACCAAGCGAAGAGTCCTATTATGATCTCTTGACAAAACATTAAGTAAAAAAAAAACAAAAAACAAAACAAACAAACACAAAAAAAAAAACAGAAATATTTTTTAAGAATAATGAGTACTAGAGTACTTTTCACCTTTTTACCAATTGCTCCCGGGTTGCCAGGCTTTTCTTTTCCTCCCCTGGTGAAACTTCGTAGTCCCCCGGGCATGAAGAACGATCTTTCTGACATAAAACGACAAAGGCTATACTTTGTGAGGTTTTATACCACTTAGCACTGACCACCACCGTGAAGTACCACGTTTCAAGGGATTTACAAGCTACCTTGAGGCCTTAAAAACACGACATCGTTAATTGAAATACTAACAGTTTATTTAAGCAATAGACCACACTTTCTATGGGTTTCCCGGCGTGATCACCCACGCAGGGTGTTGGGAGAACACGGGAAAAGCTTGTAAATCACGAGCCAAAGGCGAGTGATTTACAAGCTTTTCGAGTGTTTTCCCAACATCCCATTCGTGCTTTTATAAAATGACTTTAAGTTTTCTATGAGTTTACCGGCACAATAAACCATAGGTTTTTCACCAATCAGATCGCGCGTACTATCTTAGTTATTTTATAAACACAGTTATATACTATACTATGGTAATATCAACATAACTGAAACTAATTCAGCTTTGTTTTTTTCGCTTATAGACTAAACGTATCAGTAGCTTTTTACAAAGTCACGTGAATCATGCATTTCTCTTGGCCAATTAGTACGATGCTCGACCGCGACCGGCTTGCGTGGGAGCTGCTACAAAACCAGGAAATTCGCCAAAACCAGAATCCAATTAAAGTGAGTGATTTACCGCCAGTATGAACACATTGACGACCTCACCGTAGGATTAAACAGCCATTATCGACTACTTGATAATGATGGCAAGTGCAAGTCGTTACTACAGCGTTGGTGTACATTGGTTTCTCTTGTGCTTCATCTTGAAAGGTAAGCCTGCAGTAAATCGATCTAGACTTAGAACAGTAAACTGGAAAAATTAAAAGGCATGTCGCATTCAATCGTCAAAACACGCAGTATATCAATTATACCGGAGTTTAATTACCTTCGATTTTTTTAGAAAAACTTCTTAGTGATAATTTTTTCCTTTAAAACACACTCCTTTTCCTTGCGTCAAAAATTACAAACTTATCCCGAACTTTCGAACCTTAGAGCAAATTATGTTCGGACCGTGACGAATACTGAAAGATTTTCCTTCGATACACCTCGGCGAAAATGTGTCGTTATATTCTCGAAAATGTAAAATTCATGTGATATCCCAAAAACGCGAAAGTTAGAATTTTTGTGTTTCGCCATGTTTTCTTTGTTTCTCGAATTTGGAGCCAGAACTCATCACCACGATCTTTGGCCTTTTCTCATCTCGGAAACCGGGCTGAAATTTGTCATATGAACCCAAGGCGAAATTCGTCCCGGTAAGCTGCAGGCGAGCTCGGTCAACCGGGCTCATGTGAAGAGGCCCTAAATTATTTACGTAGATTACATTTTTAGACGATATCGGTTTTAGTTATTCGCCATGTCACCAAACCAAGTAACGGTCAATAAATCTGTTTAAATGCCGTCACTACCTGTCGACTAAATATTGGTTCTGAATTACTAGATCTGTAAATGAACCGTAGTTTGCAGACAGCACTTTCAATTTTTTTTAACTTCCGGATGTTTCATACTCTAGTATCAGTCTTTCGAAACTCTTTCGAGAGGAAGTTAAAACAATTAACATTTCACTTAAATAACTTAAGAATGCTGATCGATTTGTCCACTTTGCCAAGACAGTTTTGACAAGCAGGCTATTATATCGAGATAAAAGAGAAATTTAGCGATTCGCGATCGCGAGAAACTGCCGATATCAGATTCAAACTGACACTTAGTTTTTTAATTTCTTTTTTCGGGTATAATGAACAGATAAAGACGGTCTAAGATAATTCTCCTGGATCAAACTGATATGAAATTTGCAACTAGGAAAGGAAGCGGGTTGTTTGCCATTTACATGGTCTTACATGGGCAAACCGGTCGGATCACGGTTTGGATAAATGGTATCAAGAGCCATAATGGGTCCCATTATGGCTCTTGATGGTATGCAACCTTAAGACTGGTAAAGTTCGTCCCGGAATAGCTTTTTACCATTGGACAATTTAGTCCCTTTTGCCGAGAAACGGCCGCGAAGGCCTGAAACTGGAATCAAAGATGCGTTTTCACAAATGGAACACGAATTTCAGTTTCCAATATTCCGTAAGGAAAAAGGACAACCTTTTCAGACGTTCCGCCACTCACGGAAATTTTCCGCTGGAACGACCCAAAAAGTGCTGTTCCATTTACTTTCTAACGGGATTTTCCGGAAACCTTTCAATAATTAGTACAAGCGTTTCCTTTTGCCTTCAAACAAATACTGTGTGAGGGAGGGGGATTGGGGGGAATGAGCCGTAGGCGAATATCCGCATGGGGAAAGTGCACATTACTTCATTAATAGCCTTTGTCTGCTTTGTCTTCTTTGAAAAGTTTCCCCCGCCGCCACCAATCTGATTCCGGTGCGTCGCTCTCCTAGCGAAATATTTACAGATCCCTGGAAGATCCAATAATTTAATCTACTTAAAACATTTACGAAAGCCCATGTTCTGTTCATTTCATATGATTATTTTTTTTATTATGAAAGGCACGACTTCTGGCGAGAAATTAGAATAGTTGGCTAAAACGACTTATCTCCGTTCCACGAATGACATCTCTTTCTGTTATCCAATCTTTTGTGTTCCTGTTGAAAATGAAATAGCAAAATGACCGAAACCAGTCTATAGTCCAAGTTATCAGAATACTGCAATTTTGAAAGTACTTTTTCACGTGGAATTGCTTACGCGCTCCTTACGAAACCGAAAAAAAATTAAATCAATAATGAGGTGAAGTGTTTCCCCGTTCGTTTTTTTGTGGCAACTCGGAAGTCACCTGGTATAAAAAACAATGGAGCTGTTCATGTTTTATTCTCAGACCAATGTATCACAAAACCGGGCGTTATAGGAACAATCGTAGACAGTATTAAGCTGGCTGGATGGGGTTTTTCAGGATCAATACATCTAATATCAACTACAAGGTTGTTACCTATTTTGCCTTTTAGGGTTAGAAATACGGTAAATAATGGACAATCTTGATGTTCGGCCGTTATCTATTGAAACGAAAACGGTTTTGAAATGCAACCTCAAAGCAATCTGAATTTGTTTAAAACGTGTGTGAAAGATCATGAAGAAAGCTTTAGCCGATTGCTATATAGAGAGAAGGATTTGATTAGTATGTATCGAGGCGCTCTTGTCGGCGGCTTAAATTTGTAAACGTTTTGGTCTACTTGAATAAATAAGCTAATAATTTTGAAACCGCTCGATAGATTTTCTTTATATTACCTTCAAGATTATTGATAACCTGTAAGGCAGTAAAATAAAGGCTACAATTCGGTATATACAAGGGAAAGCCTCTCATTATTAAGAGGTATTGCATGCAAGTTTCATTTTTGCCTGAACAGCAGTAACTAACAACGCACTTTCGAGAGCACTTGAAATATGCAAAAGTGTTACCTATCGTTGTCCACTCCTTTGTCATTGTAACCTCCGATCAAAACAAATTTTCATCTTTTTGTAATACAGCTGTGGTGGTGATTTTTCCAAATCTTTGTTAATAGCGACGTGGTTTATGCTCAAACTTTAAATATATTGACTTTGAAAAACCCCATAGAGCCACCACGGTTTTTTCAACTGTTGACTGGGACCAGTTAGTGCCGGAAAATTCGTCAACACGGCTAAAAAACGTCTCAAAATTTGCAGAGATGCCAACTTTGAAGGTCATTTGTTGAAAAAAATGAAAAGTGAAGAGGATACAGCTCCGCAAGTCGCCAAACTTTACAGATGTTGGTACACAGTAATTTTTAGGGAGTTATTATAACTCCAAAAATGGAGTAAAAATTTTAGCCCCTTTTTTGGGGTTATTTTAACTCCTAATTAAACTCCGAATTTGGGGTCATTTTTACTCCCGAAAAAGAGTTCTTTTTACTCCCAGTCTGGAGTTAAAATAACTCCAAAATGGGGTTACCTTTACTCCTCACATGGGTTGTTTTTACTCTTTTTGGAGTTAATTTAACTCTGAAAGTGGGGTAAAAATTTTAGGTACAGGATAACTCCTTTTTGGGGGTTATTTTAACTTCTCAATATCTGGGGTCACTTTTACTCCTGAAAAAGAGTTCTTTAAACTCCTTTTTGGGGTTAAAATAACGCCCCCAAAAATAATTCCACTGTAAGGAGTTAAATTAGCCCCACTAAAGGAGTTATTGTAACTCCTTGAAAATTGCTGTGTATCTGGGGTGCAGGGTAAGTTCATGCCTCCGCTATACAAACGTCTGTAAAATTTCGTGACTGTGTGGAGCAATATCTTCTCTCACTTTTACCGTATCGCCTTACGTAACTAAATTGATTTTGATGCGCTTTTTTTAGCAGTTTCCATGAATATTCTTTAACTTATCCGTTTATCAGAGATTGAAAAAACGCGTGAAAGAGTCTATTGTATGCATGCGATCATCCAAGACATCACGAGCAAACAAAGCTTAAGACGTCCGGGTTTTAATTTAATCGTTTTATTTAAGCGTCACTATAATGTCATATCTGAAAACTAAATAAGCAGTAACCCCTCCCTATTTCCCTATTTCTTTGGGAGGCCCGTCGCTCTTCCTCGAAATAGCCTAGGACCAGGCTGCGCATAAATGGTGACCCTATTTGTTTATTTATTTTTACAAGTGATAACCTGCTCTCTAACCTTATGGGACTTGGTTACTCTTTGCAGGAATTTCTGTCCATCCAAAGAACTTATACATCTCCCGCGCTTCAGGAAACGACACATGGTCATGTGACCAGCAGAAGCCTTGTAAAAGTATCTGGCGAGCTGTCAAGTTAGCGTCAAGTGGGGATCACATTTATTTAGAGGGAACAGACACTGAAAAAGACCCCTACAACTGCCAAAAAAGTCTTCATCCAGGACTTCCAGGCCTAGGCACCCCATTGGATAACCAGCTTCTCATTTATAAAAGTCTCTATTTCATAGGACATAGGACTATGCCGCATATAAAGTGCACACAGAATCAACTTCTCTTCCTCAGACTGAACAATGACCTGCCGATGACCGTTACACTATCAGGACTACACTTTAGGGAAAGTCTTCTGACATTTCAGGATTTTTCCGCTATGATTAATGGCTGCATATTTGAAGGTGGAGAGCAGAGTACAAAGTTCCTAGTGGAACAAGCACTGACTTTGAACATTGAAGTTACAAATTCGATGTTTAGAAATATTAGAAGTGGCATCTCAGTAAATGCTTATGTTTCACTCATTAAAACAAGGCTCCTGGTGAAAAATACTTCTTTCGATGTGAGTGCATCGCAAGACAAAGGGAACTGCATTGACGTAACTGCGTATGAAACAGATTGCATCCTGGATTCCGTTACGTTTACAAGCCAGAATGCGCTCATCACCAGCAACCCAAATCAGTTCTGGGATCCAAAAAATCAGAGTGGATTTACAGTTAACAGCAGCATCGCCAACATTTCAGTAAAGAAAAGCATATTCATAGGCTCAAACGCAGGATTCGAATTTCTAAATCTCTCTACATTAAGACGGCTTTCGTTGCAAATTATAAATTCTAACTTCACTAGCCACACGGGGGAAGGCTATGGCCCAGTTATGTCATTAAAAGGAAAGCAGTGTCAGATAGACGTTTCAAACTCATCATTTTCCAACACGATGTCTATATCACACGGTGGAGCTATCAGTATTGAATGCCCCCGAATAAAACTGGATTTTCAAGAAAATATTTTTAAAGACACAAGGGCCAACAAAGGAAAAGGAGGAGCCTTGTACATCTCCACAAACGATCCTTATCCATCCTCAAAGTTCGAGAGTGATGAGCTTTATCAATTAAATAGCATCAGCATCTCTAAATGCCGCTTCAGTAACACATCTAGTTATTTAGGAGGAGGTGCCTTTGGCCTCGATAGCAACAGTACACATACGTTAACAGTAAGCATTTTCGACTCTGCTTTTAACAACTGTGCGTCGAGCACATCTGGAGGAGGAGCAATAGCTTTAAATTCATTTCCATCGGTGACCTTGACATTAAATGTTATAAATTCGACTTTTAGCAAGTGCAAATCAGCAGGGTGTACAGAACATGGTGGATCATTAGACGTGTCTTCCGGTGGCCAAACACAGGTTTTTGTCAAAAACAGTAATTTTACGGGCAATACTGGGAACCATGCGCGTGGTGGCGCTCTGAACATTGAGATAAAAGAAAATGGAAACGGAAGTGTTACAGTGGAAAACTCAATGTTTAAAAACAACATTGCACATCAAGGTGGTGCTATGTTTCTACAGCTGAACAGGAAAAGCACTGTTAAATTTAAAAAAGTCATCATGGAATCAAACAAAGCAACTGGACCCAAAGGACGTGGAGGTGCCGCCATAATTTTTAACAACCTTAAACTAGAAATATTGGAATCTATATTTCAGAACAATCAAGCTGGTGAATGCAGCGCAATTTGCGTGAATGACACACAAAGTATCTTAGTGGCGGACTCTTTTTTTCACAATAATTTTCGCGACGTAAACCATCCTTATGACGAGCCTGGTTCAGGAGCTCTTTCAGCCATGAGTAAAAGTAACGATTCATTGTCTATAAGTATATTGAACACGAATTTCAGCAATTGTTTAGCTGCAAAAGGAGGTGCAATATTCGTCAAACATTCAAATGGCAATGCCAGTTTTGTTCTTGACAGGTCTCACTTTGTGAATAATTCAGCCATTGGTGGCTTAGATAGAGAAAAGGGATACGGTTACGGAGGTGCCGTTTTACTGTCACTAGCACCCAACTCGCCATTCCAGTGTGGATGTGCCAAGAGTTTTTCTAATTTTTGTGGAAAAGGCGGACCATATAGAGAATGCCGAAGACCACTCCACGAAGGACGTGTTCTCGTAGAAGATACAAAGTTCGAAAAAAATCGCGCGGAATTTGGAGGAGCAATACATTTGGTTAACGGAAATGTTTTTTTTCGGAAGTGTAATTTCACTGATAACTTTTCATCTACCCATGGCGGTCATATTCACACAAATGATGGCTCAACAAGTCTCAACATACAAGGCTGTC
Source organism: Porites cylindrica (assembly GCA_964035525.1). NCBI lineage: Eukaryota > Metazoa > Cnidaria > Anthozoa > Scleractinia > Poritidae > Porites > Porites cylindrica. The sequence continues at coordinate 28,572,020 of OZ037775.1, forward strand.
TCTTCAGAAGAAGCAAAAAGTACTTAAAATTCGGACAAAGGAAATTAACTAGCAGCTCTTTTATTCACACAGAAAGTGCAAGATCGTTGAAAATTCACAATACTACACTGGACGCACTTATGGATTCCCAGCCTCATGCCACTACATTTACTCTACTTGCTGTATATGATAGCATTGACAATAATTTGAAATTTGGGGACTCAGCGTTTTATTGTCCAAATGGAAGTCAACTGGAGAGGTTAAATTTCTCAAGTGTCATACCAATGCGTAATCATAACGACTGCAAAACGTTTAATATAACAACCCGTAGATACGACTGTAAGGTATGTCCAATACACACATATAGTCTGCAGCGTGGGAGTGTGTTTGAAGATAATAAAACAGCCCTGCAGTGCCACCCATGCCCTTTTGGAGCAGATTGCACTGGTAATATAAGTGCCAAACCTGACTTTTGGGGATTCAAAAATCATTTAGATCCACCAACACTGAAGTTTACCATGTGTCCTCATGGTTATTGCCGTCCTCCAAAGAAAACAGACTTTTCCGAATACAATGGCTGCCAAGGCAACCGTTTTGGTAAATTATGTGGACAGTGCAAGGTGAATTACTCAGAATCACTTTACTCTGCAACCTGCCGACCTTCACAAGAGTGCAAAGATTATTGGTTTTGGCCTCTGGCTTTTCTATATGTATCATTCATGGCGCTATACTTTACATTTAGGACAATGGTCTTGCCATGGATCAAGCGTCAACTCCTATGGTTCAAGGATGACCTAGATGATGAAATGGAGAACAGCTTCGATAGTGGATACTTGAAGATTATCTTTTACTTCTACCAGGCAGCAGATCTTCTACTCATCTCCAAATCATCGAAAATCATTATAAAAACTCATGTTATTGAGCCCTTCATGGGGTTCTTTAACTTCCAACAAAGGCTTTCTCTTGGTGGGTCACTTTGCCCTTTTCCGGGACTCACAGTTCTGTACAAAAAGCTGTTTTCTTCCTGCCACGTGGCTGGTACTTTCGTCATGATTTGTGCCTTCTACGCTTGTCACTATTGTGTCCAGAAACTCCGAGGTCAGAAATATCCATCACCACAGCCCTATTTAGGCGGCATTCTACGTACGATGTTGCTTGGGTATAGCACATTAGGGTCCACCAGCTTCAGTTTGCTGCGTTGTGTTCCTATTGGCTCTGAGAAACGCTTATTTTACGACGGAAACATTGTTTGTTTTCAGTGGTGGCAATACATCTTGATCGCTTTCGTATTTGTTTCTTTTGTGCCTTTTGTTGTTGTTTTGTTTTGGGGCTCGTTTAAGTTGTACAGTGGAACCATTTCTACAGGAATTTTTATCCTTGCCTGTTGTTTTCCTTTACCGCTTCTTCTCTATTGGGCCTTTGCCGCCAAGTTTTGTAAGGCGAGCAATGTATATTATAGAGGCTCGTTTACGAGGGAGACATCGAGGAACTCTGCAGAGAGGGTTCTTTATGACTCTTTCAGGAGACCAGAGGATGGTGGAAAACTTTCACTGAGCTGGGAAAGTGTTATGATTGGGCGCCGGCTGGTTTTGATCGTGTTTAAGGCCTTTATCAATGACCCAATGCCGCGTCTGCTTCTTATGACCTTCTTCAGTGTTCTGTTTCTTCTCCACCATGCCCTGACGCAGCCGTTTCGAGACAGCACTGCCAACAAAGTGGAAACCATCTCACTTCTATTTCTTGTAGTTTTGGCAATTGTCAATGTCTTTTTTGCTTCTTTTATGTCCCTGGCTGTTCCATTTAGCGATCATTTTAGTTTCTGGTGGGACATTTGCCAGGGTGTGGAAATTGTCATTCTCTGTTTTGTGCCTGTCCTCTTTGGAATTTTCTTGGCGATTACAATTTTATCACAATTGTGTCGAATGGTTGTTGCAGTGTGGTTTTCGTTTCGTCCGCGACTTAACAGCAGAGACGACATAACAGAACCGTTGATATCTCCAATAAACTGAGAAGACTTTGTTCCTTCGGCGTTATGTGTTACGAACTGAGAATATCGACCTTTTTAGGAGTCCGTCTTTGTATTTTTAAGCCAGCTATGTTAGTAGGAATCTCACTCTCTTGCATTGTTGACGACCAAGGTGACAAATATCAAAGGAGATGGCTTTTACGTTGTTCATGCAGCTATAGCTAAGTTTGAGAGTGAACAACATGAACAACGCAAAAGCCATTACCTCGAACCACAATAAAGCTGTCAATAGCAGGTCGTCAAACTTACCAGTTCAAACTATCAACACTTGCAACTGCCGCGGCAAAAGGTCCTGCCCTATGGACGGAAATTGCAACGAGCGGAATATCATATACCAAGCAGAAGTCACGACATCGCACTCGAAGCAAACTTACATTGGTCTTTGTGACACATCATTCAAATCGCGTTACAGAAACTACACTTGCTCCTTTAGAAATGAACGTTATAAAAATTCCACTGAGCTAAGCAAGTATGTATGGGGCTTGAAAGACAAGAAAACTGACTACCAAATTAGATGGCGGAGTATTAGACATGCAAGATCCTATTCAAATGTAACGAAGAAGTGTAATTTATGCATGTCTGTGGGAGAAGTACTATATAATTTGTAGACCGAATATGGCGACCCTGAACAACAGAAATGAACTCGTATCAACTTGCAGACATGCAAAGAAATTTCTTCTAAATAACGTGATTTAAGCCTGTAAGACGTATGTTATTTTTTCCTTTTCAGCGGTTTACTGAAAATTGTTTATCCGTTGCTATGCAACCCAGCCTATTATGAATCGCTACCGTTTTTTTCAAAATCACTCTAAATCACACCATGTATTGTTTCTTTTTGGCAGTTACCTGATGATTGCTTCTCATGAAGCATGAAACTCTGAGTAGCAAGTAAATGTTTTTGACCTAGTTCAAGTCTACGTATCTATTCAAAGCTCTGGTAAACCCACTGAGCACTTTTTAGTTGATGATCAATTTGAATTTCGTCATTTCATCTTATATATACTATATATATATATATATATATATATATATATATATATATATATATATATATATATAACTATAAGTAGATAAAATGAAGACTTCATCTGCTATAAGAGTGCTCAATGGTAACACCAGAGCTGTAAATAGATAAAAGATGAACTTCTGGAGTCGGACTAGTTCAAAAACATTTAATCGCTACTCGGAGTTTCATGCCTCTAGAGAAGCAATCATCAGGCGACTGACAACATTAGCGGTCACATGTAAAGATATACAAATTTGAAAAGACGTAAGAATTCTGATTGGACGGCTAAAATGCTTAACGAACAGGTAAATCTATATTAGGTTATCGCGGTATTTAAAAGAAATTTCTTAGAATGTTGATCTGCATTTCCCCAAATCAAACCCACTGCATAAGATATTTAACCGGAACAGCCTTAAGTTGAGCTACAGCTGCATGAGCAACGTGAAAACTATCATCTCCAGCCACAACAAAGCCCAGATCAGCAAACCAGTAGCCCAATCGGAAGAAGTCGCTGGCTGCAATTGCCGTAAAAAAGATTCTTGCCCGCTTGAGGGAAATTGCAAAATCCAGAACATTGTATACCAAGCAGAGGTCACGACTCCACAGTCAAAAGAAACGTACGTCGGCCTATGTGACACGATGTTTAAGGAACGATTCAATAACCATAAATGCTCTTTCAGGAACGAAAGATACAAGAATAGCACAGAGCTTAGCAAATACGTATGGAACCTAAAACAACGCAAAATTGATTACCAAATTAAGTGGAGAAAAGTAAAGCAAGCTAGGTCTTACTCTAACGTCAACAAGAAATGTAATCTCTGCCTGTGGGAGAAATACTTTATTATTTGCAAACCGGAAATGTCGACACTCAATCGTAGAAACGAACTGTCATCGATCTGTAGACATTCTAAGAAATTTCTTTTAAATACCGCGATAACCTAATATAGATTTACCTGTTCGTTAAGCATTTTAGCCGTCCAATCAGAATTCTTACGTCTTTTCAAATTTGTATATCTTTACATGTGACCGCTAATGTTGTCAGTCGCCTGATGATTGCTTCTCTAGAGGCATGAAACTCCGAGTAGCGATTAAATGTTTTTGAACTAGTCCGACTCCAGAAGTTCATCTTTTATCTATCTATCTATCTATATATATATATATATATATATATCAAAGTAGCTATTATCTGTATGATCATAGAAAAAAAAAAAAATATTTAAGATATAATGAACAGGTATGCTTAATGAATGTAATACTGAAAATCCAAAACCCATAGATAATTTTGCGCTTTTCCTCAAAAATACTCAGACAAACATTGTAGCAGTATTTATATAATATTCGGGTAGCCCATGCGAGCAGGCTTATTGCGTGGAGCCCTCCCCAATAATTAATGGGCCCATTGAATATAGAGCCTTACGGCACGCCAAACACAATGCTTTCTTTGTCTGATCTGCTGTCATCAATCTGCACATGAGAACTCTTTTGACGGAAACCCCTATTATATATCTTTTTCAGTACCCCTGAAGAGAACGGTATAAAAAGGCTCTTGAACAGTCAGCAAACACTAAACCTGAAATTTCCTCTCGTCTCACTGATCGTATCATGTCATCTTGGACGCCTAGGAGAGTACTGGTGGTAGAGTGCCCTTTCCCAAAGCCAGGAAATTTAATAGAAACAAGCAATCTTAGAGTTGTTCCTCTGGTGTTAGATGAACTAAGCCGTACTTTCGAAATGATTGTGCTTTACGAGATTGTCCAAGAAACGTATAACAAGAAAAGGTCAATCATCGAGCAGGGCTTCCATCTCACGTGGGAAAGTAACCGGAAATTAGTCATAAATCTCTCAGATTTTCACGCAATGTCATATTTTTCAGGGGCGTAAATAGGCATTTTTTTCGTTTAAGCTCGGGAGGTTATCAAGGATCAAGAATAAGGATCAATAATAATAATAATAATAATAATGATAAGTTTTCATTTTCAAAATACTTTAAGATTAAAATCTTATAATAAGCTGCACACAAATCTTCAGAAAAAATATTCATAAAAAGAAAACGTCAATATCAATACAAAGTTCCGGCAAAACCCCTTCGCAGTTTAAAATGCTCGATGTCCAGAACTCTCCTTCACTAGAGACGCTTTTTCTCGTTCTCACGGATACGATAAATGTGTTGTGGCTCTTGGTCCCTATACGATACAGCATTAGGGTGACAGACCCTTACATCGAAGAATGCCGATCGATGGCTCTCCCAGTAGAAACAACGTGCGTGGATATCTAACCTCTTATCCTGAGCTTTACTAGATCCTCTGTTTAAATGTTCGCCGGAGATGTCTTGAAGGACTGGCTCGATCTCGACAGCACTACACACCAAACTTAGAAATTCAGCTTGGAGATCTCTTAGCTCGTTGTGGCGTTGAGTAATAAAATCTCCTAGTTTGCAAATCATAAAGTGATCAACAGTAAAGGCTTCCCCACAAGCACATGTGGAGGGGATATCTTCCACTGGCCAGTCGTAGCGTAGTTTAACAGCATCACGGAACTCCCTCTTATTCGGGTTAAAGCCCAAATCCTGGAGGGGAAACACTGTAAGCCATGCTGATGATCCCCTTCCTGCCAGCAGATCTTGTGCTCGCTGAGTCTTTCTTGGTGCCATCTCCTTAATACGCTCTGCCCTGTATTCGAGTTCCTTTAATCCTTCACTTCTTGCTTCCTGTTGTGCTAATTTTGTGAGGGAATCTTCTGGTAACTGATTTGACTGAGATACAATTTGTTCAACAAGGGGCTTCGTTAGTTTGAAGGCGGACGAAGCATATTCGCGCCTTGCTTCAAGGGACGGGTCTGGCCCAGCAGGCCACCCAAGCGAGCGAACTGGCAGCGCTAGAATATTCCTATCCAGCTTATAATAATAATAATTATAGTAATTAAAGGAACAGTATCCCGTTACTGCGCATGCACCAAACTTTGATTTTTGGACAGGATGTCGCGAAATCAAAAGATGCGAGGAGAGTAAGAGAATCTTGAAAAATCCGTTTGCATCGCGCTTGGCCGGGTTCAATACGACACTAAAACTTCTCAGGATTACAGATCAATGATATATTGTTCCTGTTAAGTTTTTATTTGGGCAAAATCTGGATTTTTTGGCGTTACGTTTATTGCCGGTGGCCGGAGGACCAAAAGATTGCAAGCACTTTGATGCCGATTGAAGGCTTATTTCTTCTGCTAGCTTCCATACAAGCGCAGATAATTGTGAAAGGAATACGCAGAAATGAAACAGCAACAATAAAGACTGTAAGAAAGAAACCGTTGAGACATTGATGTGACTGAGGAGATCTTGTGGAGGTTTGCTTCGTGAAGCAGAATGTTTTGCAACGACGCGTTAGTAAACTTTTAAATGAATCTCCTTACGGCCGACAAAATCGAACAAACAGGCGCTACACGTTTTGAAAAACTAGTGACATGAATCATAATATCATTCTTGACTAACCTTCGTGATGATTCATAGCGTTGAGATTGCATTTTTATTTATGTCTTTCAAACGTTTGAGGCTAGAACGCGAGCAAATCAGGAAGATATTACTGGACTTGGAGCGATTGACCTCTGACACGAGTTTCAAATTAGAAAATATGTTTTTAAAGCGAGCGGAACGAGATTTTCGGGTCGCGAGGGGGCCCAGCTAGCGATAAAATCGCGATGAGTCTTCGAACCGCGAGCCAAATTTTTTATATAAGACGATAGACTTCTTCGAAAGTCTAAAATATTACTTGAGAATATAAACAACAAATCTCTGTCGGCGGTGCGGCCCGGAAGGAAATCTTGTCGAGTCAATTTGACAGTTCTATTGTCTTTTGAAGAAAAAACAGATGACGCTTGCGCGTGCGCATAATCGGGACACTGTCCCTTTAAGATATAATCAACTCGTCATTGGTGGACCTTAAGCATCGACAACGAAACGGACAACGACGACGCTCCGCATTCAACCGAGGCAGACTGGGTCAAAAAAATAAGGGCTTCGCTTTCGGCGGGGAAAACGAAGTTTAAGCAGTGCAGCTTCCCAGACAGATGACGACTTGTTTTGCGAAGAACTTTGTCGTGTTACAGTCTTGTTAAGGCATTCAAAGGATTCCGTAATTTAAAACTTATTAGCTATAACGATGGTTTAATCGACGATGGCGAATTTATTGTTCTTTTCGACCTGTATTATTCGATTCTGGAGGCTTTCTCTTCGTCGGGCAGCTTTTGTTTTGGTTTTGAAGTTAAAAGTGAATACCAATCTCGAACAGCTCTTGACTTGCATTTACTATAAACTTCGGCTGCTGAAGAGAATTCAGTGCTGCTACAATGTTCTCCCATATTTGTCCTCTCTCAGGGCTCCTCCTAGCCACATCATGTTCCAGAGTCCACTGGAAAAAGGTGCCTTTACTAGCGGCTAAAAACAACATGGGAAATTAATTTTAGTACGAAAAAATGACAATTTATTCTATAGTACAACCTAAAATGCACGAGTAAACATAGACCGCCAGGGAATGAACAGTATCTAATCTATTACTGGTTCGGAAAATAGCAGAGGAAAGCCTACTTGTCTTTTACGTTCTTTTCTTGTCTTGTCTTGTCTGTTCTGAGGGATTGCAGAATGTCGGCTGTTTTCTCAGGCTAAAAACGTTAGTGTAGTTTTTCCCTCTTCTCGTTGGCTAAATAAGCCTATCGTTAACGTAATTTTTAATCACGGGCACAAGTCCGTTTGGTTCATTGTATTTCACCGTGCCATTCTTGAGGCTCGTTTACTATGGGGAGGCAGTCCGCTGTGAAAAGGAGGCAAACGAAAAGTTAGAAATAAAATCCTGGAGGAAACCAATCTGGGGCTGGCGAAGGCTTTATTTAGCATCTAAAGGATATCATTTATTGCAAAACACTCAACCCAAATCAACTGAACTGACTTTTATTATATTGCAGTAAGAGAGTTGAATTTGAGTACCGCCTTTTACACAGTAGGGTTGTGTTCTTTATTGTTATGGAGATATTTTTCAACGTTCAACTCTGAGCCAAACCTTTATGGGTAAAAACACCCAAATTCTTACCTGTCCCGATTACCCAATGTGAGAGAAAAATTCGTAATTTACAATACTTAGGGAGACGACGAGTATCGTCGTCCTTTCCTGTGAACGCGGTAAGTGAAAATAGTGAAAATCCATCGCAAGAAATGAAAAGGAGTAATCTGACAGCCCAGTGAGTGTGAGCCTTCAGGTTAAAAAGAGTACTTTCAGCACTAGTATTTTATGGCGTGACCACAATGAGTGCGTGACTCAATATCTGCCGAGTCATACGGCAACGAGTTTGAGGTCCTTTGACTTTCGCTTTCAAATTCCGGGTTTGCATCGGTGCAAGCTACGGGGCCCAAAATGGCAAGATGCGCAATCGTAGCTCTGTTTATCACATTTACTTGCATGTGGTGTGTCATATTTGAAGGTAAGAATGAATAATAATCAAGGGTTTTAGCCACGGAGAAGTAATATGTATCGGTCCTGTTGTGGGTAACATGCGGGAAGCCGAACACAACACGATTCCATAAAAAAACCAAAACATTTGATAGATACAAACAATTAAGAAAAGATGAAATGTTACCTATCGCTCGCGTCGCTCTATTTTAGAATACTGCAATATCGAATGAATTTATACCCCAATACTGCAAACGAATATTTGAAGCATTTATTCGTACATCTACATGATTAGAGTTTATAACAAAGCTGATTACTGGTCCTCAGGACCCATTTGAAAATTAAGAGGAAAATGGTCGTCTTGCGTAAAACATTCTGCCGAGCGATTTGATTTGCGAAAACTAGTAAAATTCTTCCTTGAAGACTGTTTCAATTGCAAAATTTGTTGTAAGCATATACTGTAATTTGGTAAGATCTGTTCTGACCCGGGGGAATGTGCTATCTTCATGGTTTAATTAGCCTTTGAGCAAGCTCTCTGGGGAAGCGAAGCGAGCCGTGAGGCGCGTGCCTCTCGCGCGTCTACTCTGACTTCACGATATCTCTCAAATGGAGAGCTTGTTCGCAGGCTAGGATTAATGGCAGTTCAGTACTGCGTGCCAAGGGCAAAATGTGCACTTAGTTAGGATAAAATGCCGGAACGCAAACTTTAGGTTATTTCAGATATTGAGTGAAACATGCAGTATGTGCGAAGAAATAGATGTCCAGAATGTTTTAAACATTGAATACTGAAATGATTACCCTCCCCTCCGGTTAGATTGAGACATGAAGTGTTTCCTTTTGTAAACAAACAGCTAATTATAGTAAGAAAAATCCGCTTTACAGGCGGCGGACAGCTCTCGTGACCTTTAAGATATCAAATTTTATACGATCCCTATAACATACCTCTACTTGGCTCTTTATTGTATCTGACACTATGTTATCCCTAAAAGAGTACCGTAAAATTCCGAAAATAAGCCCCGGGCCCTTTTTGAGGGTCCTATTTTTGGAGGGGCTTATATTCGAAGGGGCTTCTATAGGCTTATACTTGGAGGGGAATTTGAGTCTCAAAATCGATTGGGCTAGCTTATAGTTGGAAGGAAATTTATGTCAGTAAGGCCCGGTTCAGACGCCGAACTTTTCATGAGCCGAACCTAATACATTGAATTAAGTACATGAAAAGTTCGGCGTCTGAATCAATCAGGAACACTTCAGCCGTTCTTCACGCCTAGCCCAGCCGGGAATTTCGCCGTTGGAACGACTTTGGAACGGCTTTGATTCAGACGCCGAACTTTTCATGTACCGAACCTATGCATAAATTATTATAACGTATTTTGTAAGCAGTTTGTCGGAAATTAGCATTTTCCACCTTTTGAACTTAGTTCAGCTGCGACAAAGATCGGCGTCTGAATCAGTTCAGGCGATCTTAATAATTTGGGTCAGCCTTAATTCGAATTAGGTTCGGCTCATGAAAAGTTCGGCGTCTGAACCGGGCCTAATTTGTAGGTTTTACTGAAACTCGCGTTTAGGACGTTCACCATTTCAAAAACCAACCGTGCAAGTACTTTGTCTTTATGAAAAAGCCAAAAGTGAAGAGTGAATTACGGAAACAGTAATATACTGTGACACTTTCTGACTGCAATCATTTGGCACACGTCATAGTTTTTTTGGCAAAAGGAAAAAAATATATGTTACTGTAACAATATTGCTCTGTTTTACTTTGAATTTGAGGGCAATTTCCAAGTACAAGCCCCCGGGGGCTTATATTCGGAGGGGCGATTTAACGGAGGGCTTTTTGCTTTACGAGTTTCAGGGGCTAATATTTGGAGGGGCTTATTTTCGGAATTTTACGATAGCCTTGTTACAGCTGGTCATTTTATTCGAATGACCGTGTTAGGGAGGGGTAACATTGTGGGTTTGTCCAAGAGGTAAAAATGCGCAAAAACAGCTCACGAATGTATGTTGTGCTTAAGGTCAGGTGACAAAATGTGAAAATGACCTGCAGTAAAAACCAGCTGTTTGCAAAACCTGGGTCGCTTTATAATAGCTGGGCTAACTTAACCAGGGGTTGATGCAAAATTTTAATTCAGATTTGAGAGCTTATTTAAAAGGAAAGTCAATCAAATTCTTTTGGTCTAAAATTTGATGATTGGATGCTCTAAAAATTAGTAGAGAAAATTATCCGAGAAAATGCTTTTGAACAAAAGATCCCGGATTAACCGGCCTTCGAAAAACTCACTGGGTTCAGATTATTTTTGTATAAAGGTCATTTGCAAAACGAATGAGTGATAAAAACTTCTCGGAAACCTCCGAAAGGTAGCAAATTTGTCTGCATTATGTCCAGCCTTTAGTTCATGCATAATTTATACCAAAGATGTAACGAAATTTCTCCCATAGATTTCTGTGAAACTTCCCACGACAAAAGACAAGCACCCAAATTATACCTAGCGTAAAGCATTTACAAAGAAGATGCCGCTAAGGGCAGAAATTCGATTTAAAGCTAAAACTGTTGTGACGTCATTCTCACGTGATATTTATTCCGATAGCCCCCAAAATAGAGCGTTTTCACTCACGTGGCCAGCATCTAAGCAAATTTATTGGAACAAAAGAAAGCGTTTGCATAAGAAAAGAGTTCAGCTCCCAGAGGACTGGTTTGAGACACCAACATGGCCGCCGTTTCATTGTTTTGGGACACCAATATGGCCGCCGTGACATCATGTGAAAACACTCTATAATATCAAAATAAAGTTAAGTCTATATGTAAATACATGTGTTATAATGTTTTTACACTGCAGTAAAAACTCGCGAATAAGAACCTGACAATTAAGAATTTGTTAGCCTAAAATTTGTCATTTATACCCCCTATCACAAGAACCTATTTAATCTAGAAAATGAAAAACAGGTTCTTATTTTTTAAAATCATATTAGTGAAACGCACCTGCAAAGCTGTGCAAGAATCCTGTTTGGAGAATTAGGAACTTGGCATTGCGGTGCAAATAAAAGTGCTAATTTATTGATGTAATCAGGAAAGAAATGAAGTTCAAGGGGTTAATATTGTTGCATTGCGTTGAAATTGAAAAGTAGGCTGATTACCATCTTGTTTTGTAGCTTGTTTTTTAATATCTTTTTTTTTTTACAGAAATAAGAACCTATTTAAGAACCTAAATAGCCTAAAATTGTGTTAACTACCCTTGATTAAGAACCTGTTTAGGCTAACTCCGGAAAATGTAGGTTCTTACTCGCGGGTTTTCATACTGTAAAGATCAATTTGTTTAAGTATAAGAGATTCAAAGGTAGAAGGTGTAGCTATAAAAATACTGGGTCGAGCCACCTTAATGTGAGACAAGCAGCCAAAATTAGGATTTTTCACAGTCAGTGTTTAAAATTCTCCACTGTATAATCCACCCGCTACAAAGAAAAGCTAGAAAACCTCTGAGTGTTGTTCTAGAGCAAAACGCTAAGGTCATGATTCGCGAGCTTATGATTGTGTTTGGCGTGTCATTATTGTATTTCCTGTGCATGTGTGTTTGATGTAGAACAGTAGCACTGTCATCACTTCGTTGTGATTGGGTCGTTTCACTGTCGATGTGCGAAGCCTTCTCTGGGCACTGTTCTATTTATAAATCTGCTCAGGAAAGGATTGACTCCAAGGGCTTGTATGAGAGATAAAGAGAGTCATAGGCTACTGATCTGAGTCACCAAGAGTTTGCGACACCAACTTAGACAATGGTGGTGAGGGACCTGGGACTACTATAAACTCTTAAACCCTTACATTTATTATAATCGGTCGCAAAATTTCTGAGGTTACTTCTACTTCTACTTCTACTATATTACTTCGCAAAGCCTGTACAACATCACGCGAAGGATCCGTATATCAAGGTTGACCACAACACCGGGGTCTACGACCCCTACTCTTTACGAACAGTGTGTGGGTTCTTTAACTTCCCACAGTATTAATATAGGCAAGGATTGTGAGACGGGGCCTACGGTTTTTCGTCCTTATCCGAGAAGACTAGAAAGTCTAACCATTTGCAGATGTCATTACAAAGGCAGCACTTTCTTCTCAGTTATTGTTAAGACCCTGAGTGTAGGTCCGGCCGGGGCTTGAACCCGCGACCTCCCGCTCAACAGACCGGTGCTCTCCCAACTGAGCTAACCAGGCGGCGGTCTTACTTATCTTACTTATTATTTCACTTCCTACCTCTTATCATTTCGAAATTTAAAAGTAATTTTATGACTTAACCACAATGTCTTGTTATTTTCGTTCCTTTTTGTAGGAACTGTCACAGAGGGAAAGAACTTATACATTTCTCGAGCTCTGGGTAACGACACATGGTCATGTGATAAGTCAAAGCCTTGTAAAACGATTTCACGAGCTGTTGAGTTAGCGTCAAGTGGGGATCACATTCTTTTGGCTGGCAATAACACAGACAGAGATCCCTACACCTGTCGATCAATGTCACCAGAGCATTCAGGAGTTCAGATAAATAAGAGTTTGTCTATTATGGGATATGGCAGTCCCACGCCTCACATACAATGCAGCAAAGGAGGAGGTTTGCAGATTAACGGTTCTTATAACGAGCAGCAAATGAAAGTAACCTTATCAAGGTTACTTGTAAGTCAAAGCTCTATCATGGTCCAAGATTCTTCTGTTTATATCGATGGTTGTAGATTTGAAGGCAGCAACCAGGGTGTGGTGATCAACATCCGTACCAGGTTATCCTTAAACATTCTGGTTACAAATTCGTTTTTTTACAATAACAGTGCGTGCATCTCAGTCCTGGTGAGCAGTACAACGAAACATCCAAAGAACATTCAAGTAGTCTTCAGGATGACAAATTCTTCTTTGTTATATGGCAATGTCGTAAAAGATGTGGGCAGATGTATTTCGTTTACGGAATCACAGAACAGTGGCCAGTCTGTAAGCTTCAATATCACCCTGGAAAATACAACTTTTTTTGGCAACAAATTTATTTTACCACAAGGTCTTATTTTCTTAGAGAGCAACAATGGCAGCCAATACATTCAATTCAAAACTGTGACTTTCTTTGACAATGGTATTTTATCAACGAGAGAAGATTTGATGGATGATAGTGTATTGTGCATAGTTCGTAGTACCGATGTAAATATTTCTATAAGTTCGAGCACGTTTAGCAGTGATTATGCAAAAGTACTCAACGGAAGTGCAGAGGATATTTCTTTTCACATCTATAACTCGACTTTTTGTGGTCACAGAGGACGCACTAACGGCGGAGTCATCTCTTTGCAAGGAAGTAACTTATGCAATTTGAACGTATCAAAATCATCGTTTGTAAACACATCTGCTGTTGTGGGTGGAGCAATCAGCATTGAATGCGCCACTATTGATGTTTTCAGCCTCAACCAGAATAATTTTACAAACAACACAGCAGTTAGGGGAGGCGGTGCTTTATATATCAAGGCTGTTAAGGCCTCAGTAGTACTGCGGCATTTAACTTTTACCAACTGTAAAACTTTTATTGATGTTGGAAGTGGAGTTTTAATAAACACCACTCTTGACTCACGGAACAAAAAGTCTGGCAACGCCTTGGTATTGACGGTGGAGAGCTGTCGTTTTGAAGGATGCGGGACTAAGGCTATTCTTCCTGGTGGTTCTTTTGGTGTGGTTTGTAAAACACAAACTAAAATAAACATTAGTAATAGTAATTTTATTTCCAATTTTGGCGCTCTACTCACATGGGTTGAACCATATTTACCTGAATCGACAGCAAACAGCAATTCGATTAAATGGAGCTACGTCAAGATACAAAACTGCATGTTTTTGCACAATAGAGGTTTGTATTCTACTCCTGTCTCAATAAAGGTATCCAATCAAAGTGTCGTTATTTTTCGAAATGTGATTATGGAATCGAATAGGGCGTTTATTCATCCTGGAATCGGATGGGGAGGAGCTGCCTCTGTTGAAGGCAATTGCTTTCTTACAATAGAAAAGTGTCGATTCTCAAAGAATACAGCGGGTAATGTAGGTGGCGCATTGTCAGTTACAGTAAGCTCACTCATTGTCAAGGATTCTCTTTTCGTGGGCAATAAAGTTACAGCTTTTCGTGCTGGATATGGAGGCGCTCTATCTGTTGCTGCTATGTCCGCTGTCATCTTTAACTCCACATTCAGCAATTGTTTTGGAACGTATGGAGGTGCTATCCATGCAGAATCACGTGGCAATATAACAATAAAGAAATGTCAATTCGTGGAGAACAATGCAGGTCATATGGACAAAGCAGAGACTGGCGAAGGAGGAGCCGCTCTCCTCTTTGGAACTCATGTGCTATTTGAAGAAACAACTTTTTATAGAAATACAGGCGTTTGGGGTGGTGCTGTTGTTTTGGGAAATAGTGGGGCAACATTTAAAAACTGCTATGCTGTAGACAACTTTGCAGCAGTCCAAGGTGGGTTTTTGTCCTTAGGCTATGATGTAAAAGGTGTTGTTATACATGTACAAGATAGTGTTTTTAAGCAAACTGTAGCAGAGTTAAGGTGGTCAGAATTTAGTTACAAAAAAGCCTTATTTATACACGCTGACAGTTTGGAGGAATTAAAAATATTTAACACAACAATGGAATCTACACCATATTACAGTAATGGTGTTCTACTGTTGGTCACCAACGTCACTGTCATGGATTTTGGAAAAGACAACTCGACTATTCTTAACTGTCCTATGGGGAGTCAGATCGAGATTCTCAGTTTTACCATGGGTAGACTTCCAAAAGGCACTTTTATTTGGCAGTTTAGCTGTTCAGCCTGTGCAGACAATTCCTACAGTCTACAGCGCGGTCGTGCTGTTGGGTCTCATGTGGTACCAGGATTTCAGTGTCTTCCATGCCCATTTGGAGCAAACTGTTCTCAAAATATAATCTCCAAACCAAACTTTTGGGGTTTTAAAGAGAATATTACTCCACCGACTCTTAAATTTTAGTTGTGTCCGGTTGGTTATTGTAGTCCTCCTAACGAAACAGAGTTTCCCAAATACAACGGTTGCCAGGGTAACCGTACTGGCAAATTATGTGGACACTGCAATGATGCTTACTCGGAGACACTTTACCCTACAGCCTGCAGGCCCTCAAACGAGTGCAATGACTATTGGTTTTTGCCTGTGGCGTTAGTCTACGTATCGCTAATGGCATTTTACTTGACATTTAAACCTCCTATAATACCTTGGATTGTGCGTCAAATCAAGTGGTTTAAAACCAACGATACGGCAGATGAGGAAAGTAACAGCGACGGAGGTTATGTTAAAATAATCTTCTATTTTTATCAGGCTGCGGACCTTCTCCTTGCCTCAAACACATCACGGCGTTTTGTGGAGGGTAAAGTAAAGAACATCCTTGTTGGAGTGTTCAACTTTCGACAATCGTTTTCATCAAATGGACTGATTTGTCCCTTTCGAGGCCTCACAGTAGTAACGAAGCAGTTATTTTCGGCTTCTGACGTATTTGGAACATGTCTAATGATAGGTGTCTTGTATTGTTTGCACAGAGGAGCTCAAAGGTGTCGAAGAAAAGAGGCCCCAACTTTTTCTCCTTATATGGCTGGCATTTTACAGACAATGTTGCTAGGATACAAAACGCTTGCTTCAGTGAGTTTTAACCTCTTACGATGTGTGCCAATCGGCTCAGAGAAACGCTTGTTTTTGGATGGAAACGTGGTCTGTTTTCAGTTGTGGCAATATATTCTGATTGCATTTGTCGTGGCTTTTGTTATGCCGTTTGTTTTTGTCTTACTTTGGGATTGTTATAAGTTGTACAACGGAAGCCTATCTGTGGCGAAATTTCTATTGGCTTGCTGTTTTCCATTTCCATTTCTTCTTTACTGGCTATTCCTGTTTCTGCTTTGTGTAAAACGAAATGCGGCCCAAACAGACACAGCCACAAGGCAAATGTCCAAGAGATCTGTGGAGACGACACTTTTTGGCTGTTTCAAGAAGCCTGCGAATGGTGGAATTCTCTCTTTGGGCTGGGAAAGTGTTATGATCGGACGCCGGCTTATTCTCATTTTGTTGAAAACATTTGTCAATGACCCAATGCTCCGTCTATTCATCATGAGTTTCCTTTGTGTTCTGTTTCTCCAACATCATTCCATGACTCAGCCGTTTCGGGATATCACTGCCAACAGAGTTGAAACCATTTCGTTGCTGTCTCTTGTCCTCTTGGGAATGGTAAACATGTTTTTTGTCTCCTTTGTATCTTTGGCTGTTCCATTAACCGATCATTTTAAGTTCTCGTGGTATTTCTGTGAAGTATTAGAAACCGCCATTCTATGCGCAGTACCTGCTATTATTAGTATATTTGTAATTGGTGCTGCTTTATCGCTGGTGATCCGCTTTCTTCTCGCTTGTTTCAGGTGCTGTTACAGTAAATTTAAACAAAGTGAAGATATGAGGCCACTTTTGTCCTTGACAAATTACAGTCAGTCAGTCACCCGGTAACACTTTCTATAAAGCATGTTTTTTTTTTTAGACCTGTCAGCCTTTTGGTCCCTTTCCAATGTTTATCCTGATTCTGAATGCATTTAGATCTTTTTATTGTAGAAGATAACACTAGATAATTCTGACGTTGTTTTCATTCACCACAATTCGCGACAAAATTAGTTGAGGAACTTTGCCGTAAAGGGCCTCTCTCACGTTTTGCCAACCGAAAAAGGGGAAAATAATTAGCCAAAACTGGCTGGTCATACCAGTGTAGTGGTAAAGAGAATTATATCATTAATCAAGGCTGTCCAGCGAGGTCATGTGTTTTTCTAGTAAATGATATGCACGGCTGTTATGAGTTTTTAGCAAAAACTCTATAGGCAAGGATATGTATTTGAATTTAAGCTGTCCACTTGGACACGCTCTACATTCACTGTTTGAAATATTTTTAATATTGTACCACAGGTACTGGAAACTCGCGAGTGACAATCGTTGTTGCGTAACAGAAATATGTAAGGAGTTTGTATAAGAATTTTAGCGATCGTTATTTAGGGAACAGAAATAGCAGGAAAATGCAACTGTTAAATAGCTATCGCTAAAATCCCCATAAAAAACGCTAGTTTTGTTACGCATGCAACAGCGATTCAACACAACAACAACATAAGCTTTACTGGCATGACTATAATTATGAAGTTACAGTATTGCAAAAGCTTTAACATAAAGTTACAATTTATAACAATGATAATGCAATGCAATGATTACTACGGTCAATCAAGTGTCATTAGCATGATTTGATAACAAATTAGTACGTAAATCATTACATAATGATGACATAATGATTCTCACTCGTGATCTTAGGGAACTTGTGGTTATACTTTAGTGTAGTCAGTCACAAATAATACATTACAATTATTTTATTTTTTATTCTATAAGTATAGGTAGTAACATGATTTGTAGTGATATTTGGCATAAATACCACGAGTGATATTTCAAAATTGTTATACATAATTTCACGAGCCGTTAGGAGAGTGAAATTTGAGACAATTTTGAAATATCACGAGTGGTATTTATGCCAAATATCACGTACAAATCATGCTATTATTTGTTTATACTACTACCCGCAAAAGGTTTGTAATTTTCACATGTAGGTATTTCAAATTAAGCCGAAATACCACTGCTCTAAGCCAATCAGATAGCAGAAATTTCTCATGTAGTAGTATAATGATTGTAATTAACCCAATAAATTTAATTTGTTTGTATTGTGTCAAAATGTGTATTTTGACTATGTTGATTCTGGGATAATAATTCAACAATTGTTTCCTGCAAATATTCGACGTTGATGACTTGTCACTTCCCCGATCTGGGTCATTTAGTGCTTCTGGTTTGTCCTGCAAAGAGAAAAATTTGTTTCAGCCAATCAAAAGCACTACTCACACAGTCTGTTAATTGACACGTCATCAGTATGGAGTTTCTGCGTTCGCTCCTCAGACGTCAATAGGGACCTTAAGATCCGAGGACGGCGACGGCAGAGAAAAAACGGCAGCTTAAAAAGTGGATTCGCGTTCCTTCAGTCTTCATCGCGATTACTCCAAATCACTGATGTAGGTGAACCCTAACTGAATTGAATTCCTAAGAAACATATCCAAGTTCAGAAAGAGGGAGGAAATTTCGTAGTCGCTTGTGTTCTTCCTCTGTACAACGTGAAATTAGGCATTCTCACGTCGTAGTCGTGCAGTGACGGGAAAGAAATGTACCAAAAAGCGTGATGCAAGTGCAAAATTGTTGTTTTGGCTATTAAATAAACCTATTGCTTGTTTGACGTTCTCGTTGCCGTTGGCGTCGCCGTCGTCGGATCTTAAGGTCCCTACTGACTTCGTGGGGAAACCAGTAAAGGCATCGTCGCAAAATGTCGGCTATGTTCTTAGGCTAAAAACGTTAGTGTAGTTTTTCCCTCTTTCCATTGGCTTCATAAGCATATTGTTCACGTTTTTCTTAAATCACAGAAAAAAACTATGTTGGTACATTGAATTTGACCTTGTCATACTTGAAGCTCATTTACCCTGGTGAGGGAGTCCGCTATGAAAAGGAAGCAAATGAAAAATTGGAATTAAATTCCTAAAGGAAACCAATCTGGGCTTGGCAAAGACTTTTATTTAGCACCTAAAGGAAGTTGGTTTCGATTTGCATAATCATGGCGGCAACACGCTCAAAGACGTTCGCGTTCTCTGAGGAGCGGGGGCGGGGCGGGGAGTACTTGCTGGGTATGTGCCGCTGACCTCTCAGAGCCCCTACCCCATTATAGTCTATTCTGTGGCCATATTTTAGACCCCATCTTAGTCACTTTTGGGCAAATATGTAATTTTCGCGATCCCAACTTAGTCACTTTCTATTGATGTATATACCTTATTTCCATTTTCATTTCTTATAAGCGCGTTGGCCTCTAGAAGATTTCCCTGCCGCAGTCAATCCTTCCAAGCTGAATTTAATGTTATTATAATATCTATTTATTCTGCTTTTTTTCTCCTTGCTGTAATTTATCTTGACGGGCAAAATAATAAAAAAAATAAAGATAGTAAAATCATTGTAAAACAGACAGCCCAAAATAAGAACTGAATTGATTGTAAATTGCGCCAAGGATCTTGAATTTGTGCACCGTCTTTAACACAGTTACACTGCGTTTGTTATTGTTATACACTCTTACATGCAACTCTGAGCCAAACCTGTATGTGTAGAAACACCCTAAGTCTTGCTCGCCCCAAACACCGAATGGGAGACAAAAATCCGCAATTCCCAAAGGGGACGATGGGGAGCAACCTCGTCCTTTCCTGTGAAAGCGGTTAAAAATACGCGGTAGTGAAAATCCCCTCCAAGAAATGAGAAGGAATAATTAAAAAGAGTACTTTCAGCTGTAAAGTGTTTTCACATGACGTCACGGCGGCCATGTTGGTGTCCCAAAACAATGAAATGGCGGCCATGTTGGTGTTCCAAACCAGTCCTGTGGGACTTATGCAAACCCTTTATTTTGTTCCAATAAATTTACATAAAAGCTGGCCATGTGAGTGAAAACACTTTATAGCATTTTTTCAAAGTGGACAATATGGCGTGATCAAATTGAGTGCTTGACTCAATATTTCCTATCACACGACAACGAGGCTGAGGTCCTTTGACGTTCGCTTTCAACTTCCGGTTTTGGATCAGTGCAAGTTATGCGACACAAAGAGGAGAGACTTGCAACAGTAGCTTTTATCGCATTTTACTACATGTCGTATTTCATATTTGAGGATAAGAACGAATAATAAACAAGGGTTTTAGCTACAGAGCCGGCGGTATGTATCGGTATTGTTGTGGGTAACTTTGGGGAAGCCAAACACAACACAATTCTATGAAGGCAATTGACAGACTCCGACAAAAATAATGAAATACTACCTCTTGTTCGCGTCGCTCTGGTTATAGACAAGCGAGAGACCTAAGAGAGGGATTTTATTTCAGTAACTTAAAAATTTTCGATGGATTTGAAATTTCAATAAAAAACTTAGCAATGATTAAGCTTCCAAATAACCGATTTTTTGAAAAATTTATAGCTCAAGTAATTTTTCAAACCAAAGATGACACCTTTTTGCGCTTACACGAGCAAATCATATTTCTTATGAGTAAGAATAGCAAAATGTTCATACATACATACTTTGTTAGTATTCCCCAAGGGGCTTTTCAATACTAAACAGCAAAGAACATTCTAATAAAAAATGAATAAAACTATAAAAAGCGGTCATTAAAATAATTCTTTAGCATGTGCGTTTTCAACTTTTTTTTTAAATGTTAAAGATAACTGTTTAAAGTCTTTGTCTAAATTGTTCCAAATGTTGACTGCTCTATGGAGGAAACGTCGCTGGCGGGACTTTGTCTTGTTTGGAGGAATATCAAGGGATTCTCTGTTTCTAGTGTTATGATAGTGAAAAGACTTGCGTCTTCGGAGAGACTCACACAAGTATGTGGGGGCCAGGCCCTTCATGTACCTAAACGTCATTACAGTGTCTCTGTAGTGGAGATGCTCATTTAGCAGTAGCAATTTGATCTCGCGTAACGGAGGTGTTATGTGCTCAAATTTCTTGGTTTTTGTGATGATTCTGCACGCGAAATTCTGAACAGCTTGAAGCGTCTTGATGTTTGTGGCAGTTGTGTTTGACCAAACTGTAGAGCAATAGGACAATTTGCTTCGGACTAGAGCGGAGATCATGTGTGATCGCGAAGGGCGATTGCCTTCCAATTTTCACTATTGAAAGAAGCTGACCACACCCTAAGCCAGATATATAAATTTAAATTGTTCTGGCACTGTAAATCATCACTTTTGATGATTAAGAAACAAAAAGTGAAAAGGGCATTTTTTGGGATGCAAAATTTTTAGAACATTGTATTTCAAAAGCGCTCTGAAAGATTTTTTCACTTCTTGCCAAGGTAAAGACAACGGTCTAAGCTATTAGCACACTAGAAGATTTTAACAGATTATTGCTAGCTTTGGAAAAAAAATTCCCAATTTGTAGATTTTGTACAGTTTTTATGTGTTCGCTATTCTGTTGCTATGGAGGAGGGGATGTGAACAAAACATATTCTAACACTAAGTTCAATGTTAACTATGTTGTTTCACTTTGTTGCTTTTCCTTAAACGCACTACAGCCAAAGTTATGAAACATCAAACACGAAGGGGTGTTACCTTGAAAGATGGTTGCAGGCCTCTTTAAGTCTTGGTAACCGAGCAATCTCTTAAAATCCTTGGCGCGGCCCTGGGTGGCTTAGTGGAAGCCCCTAAAGTAAACCTCCCCCACTGGTAAAATTTGCTCGAGGGAAATAGCAAGTTAGCCTGAAATTCATCCGATTGCTTCGAGTCGTTTTCTGCTCTCAACAACGTCTGAGTCGACCGGCCGTTAATGCCGTCCAGTGACGTTACTCACTACCCGAAAACCGGGTAGTGATTTTGATTGGTTGATTGTCTAAACATTCGCACAATTATGTATAATTAAGCAAATTTTTAGTGGGATTGTCGCTTGATATTCAGCAGATCGCATCCCTGGCATTCTTTCGTTTAGTTCAAATATTTCGATAAGCTTAATCTTTATCTTAAACAGCAAAATTGCCCTTGTCTTCGAAACTGAAATGCTAAATTGAACTGCGAATGAAGAATCATTGCGGAGAATCGGTAGGTTTTTTATTCAGAGCCGCCTTGTGGTTCGGCGGCCGGTGATTTTGTTTACGCGAAGTTTTCTGAGATCAATGTTATAATTTGACCTTCTTGTTATTTTTACCGTCAAGTGTAATGATTCTGTTAGCTTTTCTTTCTTGTCTCCTTGTTTTTTTTCTTCGTTAAGGACCAAATAGCTTTTTTTCAATTAAAGCAAATCAATTAAAGCAAATCATTGTGTTTTGGAACTAAGTGTTCCGTGCGTGATTGCGACCGAGTTTGATTATAGAATTTAGCACAACCGGTTCAGAGTTGTACTGCATGCAGTTGATAGTTTTAACGTTAAACATGAATTATAATCGAAAAAATAAAGCAGTTCTGTATCATGCAGACATTTCCAAACGATATTTCTCGGTTTGCCACTTGAAAATCGTGTTTTAGTTTTTGCATCAATTAAGCAAAGGTCAAAGAGTAGTGACGTCACTGGACGGCATTAACGACCGGTCGATTCAGACATTACTGAGGGAGTAATAACGACTCGAAGTAATCGGATGAAACTCAGGCTAATAGCAAGTCGCAAAGGAAACCTCCCGCACTCTTCCAAAATAAAGAAAAAAGAAATACATACATTCATTTCAGTATTAGCTTGCGTGGCAGACTTCCGAAAGGAGGAGCAGGGGGGTGGGAGAGGGGAGAAATTGAGAACGCCTAAATTATCCCTTCCCCTCTCCCTTTTGCCGGCTAATTCTTATTTAGCTGTTGATGCAGGCATGAAATCACAACTTTTGAAAATAACGTGGACTTAGACCTCAGTAATATGCCCTTCTGAAAAACAGGTTTCATGCCCCTTCACATGACTTACAGAGTTGTCTTATTGTAGCAACAATAGGCCTTCGAATTTTGATCTCATTTATTGAAATATATTTATGTATGTTCTCATCTATTTTATCGGGTATGTTTTAGGACTTATAACTTTTAATTTGAAGCTCACGTAGCATGGTGAACTAGGTCGTCTGTTACTCTGTTAAGTCACATGAAAAAAGGACTTAAAACGAGTGACAACAACGAGTTACATGAAGAAGAACTTTTTATAAATTTCAACCGTACAAACACCGGAGCCTGTTTTGTTCAGGTGCTGGAGTTCTGGAGCTCGACTGGTGTAAACTAATTTAAAGATTTTAAATCAAGATTTCAATTTGTCGGTATCTATTAACCCACTGATACACACACTTAAAATAGATAACAAAGAACATCGTAACTGACAGACAGCGTGACTCAAGAAACACTAGGAAAACTTGTGACTACCCTTTGACTTCCGGGTCCGTTCTGTTTGAAGAACTAGTCACCGGCGAAGCCTCTCCAAGCAAGATGAGAAAAGCAAATTTCAATTTTGTAGCACTCGTCTTTCTTTTGTGTTGCATTTCCACAGGTAAGATGATTTCGGACCTTAAGGTTAGCACCCATATTCTTTTAATGAGATCAAATATTTGGAGCACCTCGACCATCATATCTCTTCAATACTGAGCCCGTTTCGTAATGGATAAATTTAATACTGGCGTAATATGATTTTAATATATATGTCTATACAAATCCTGATTAATAACTAAGACAATTTTCCCCTAAATTTCGGTCTTCATTCTTGTCATAACGGATACTCCTGAGTGGCCATATATCGCGAATCAACAGAATAGTTGGCCAAGTCTTGCAGCTATTATATTCCTGGCTTATGTTGTGATTTGCCTGTTCGATCCAACAGGAAATACAGTAATTTATAAAAACCCACATGTAAGAACCTAGTGATTTAACCTACAGGCAGAAATTTAGCCTTTAAATACCCAAAAATATAAGAACCTGTTCAGCCTGGCAAAGAAACATTCTTAAGCAAAAAAATCACCCCAATTTTGATGGTCTAAATTCACGATTTTAATCGTGAGAAACTTTTGACAAAAGGTTATTGTGATATGTTTTCTTTTATTTACATTTGGTTGGATTTTCACTAGAGGTATGTTTCACATAAAGCTACCGTTCAATATAGACGATTCAAGATCTTAATATCTTATTTAAAAAGTATAAAAATGTGTGGATGTTCTTCTTGGACCTTAATTGTTTGCCATTATGTATTATTAGTACAATATTTCTGTCAATGGTTACACTATGACAACCTCTGAGAAATAGGAACCTTTTAAGAAGCTAATCAGCCTTAATTTTGAAAAACTACCATAAAATATAAGAACCTGTTCAGCCTGACCTCGAACATTCTAGTTGTTATATGTGGGTTTTTACTGTATGAAGTCCAGTCGGTTACCTTGTGATCGATAGTAGTCTGATTTAAGAAGACAGGGGAAAGGGACTGCAGATGATCACGCCTCATGACCCCTGCCTTACGTGCCGAGTTTCCAAGACTAACAAGGTTCGATTTGATTCTGACTCACTCAACCTTTCCTGGCTTTCAGTTGCGGAAGTCTTGAGGGAGTTCATCTCTTTAATTTTGGCGCCAAGAAAAAAAAAACTAAGAGTTTATTTTTATTCTCACAAACGCCGTTTTCTTGCTAAGCCTACCGAGAGACAATAAGAGTGCATTTCTTTAATAAAATCCAAATCCGGATTTTTGATCCGAAAAGGGATATTTCGTTTCTTTACTAATATACAAAAACGGATTATTGATGCACAACAAAGGTGGATTCTTTAAATCATATCCAAAACCGGATACTTTGGATACATGATCCGAAGCGTTTCTTTACTATACACGGATCCGAAAAAAGGAATACTGCCATCGATTACTCGAAACAATTTTAATACATACATCAGCTGTTTGTCTACACTGCTCATCTTTACGGCCATTCTTTAACCCGAGGCATGGATTAAACGATCAATTTTACCCGCTTTATCGAAGTGGTAAAATTGCGTAATACAAACAGGACCTGCATTGCTCTAGTTCTCAAGACAAAACTGCCACACAACTTCGCCCGCGTTTCTTGTGAGGATTTACTTTTCCAGTACATATCTTATTGCAAGATTCGTCTTCATTTGGCCCGTTCAAAACAGTATCCTTGACCTAATCATCAGAACACAGTGAAAGATCTGCAACTTGCAACATTGTTAGCAGCCTTGTTATTCTTTCTCCGGGATATCGTCGATATTGTGGGTCTTTTCTATGCAAATGGATGAAAAAATAATCCTTTTGTGGATACATCGTTTCTTTTCCTAACGAAAAATCCTAATGATCCGGATTTTTGATCTGATCTTGGATTTTAGTAAAGAAACGCAGCCTAAGATTCAATTTTTTTAACCGGCTCTCTGTAAATTTCGAGAAACAGCTGCACAGCTTTGTATACCCATACTTACGTTTTATGTGGGGTCCTGTGGACAGAAGTCTGCGTCCATACATAAAGAACGGTATGTTTAGTTACGGTAAAAAAAAAAAAACCACTGCAAAAACCGTGTACGATCAATCTTGCTCAACGTCGGATCCAAAACGATCGTGATCAGACAAAATAAATCAAATTGAAAACGTTACAGTCAAGAAGACTTTTGCAGGGACTGATCAAACAACGTGAAACAGAGTTAAGTTGCAATATTTCGACTGGCCAATACCAGTCTTTATCAGGTTTATTGAGATATCACGAATTTACAGAAATATATATGAAGTAAAATAATGAGCGGAAATTAATATGACTTGGTATGGTGTGGCTATTTAAAAAGACAAGATAACAAAAATATAAAAGATATACTATAAAGAACAGTCTACAACACAAACAAAGGTTCATTAGACTATGCCCTCTAGTGCGAAATTCCTCAAAGGTGGCGTCCCTCAGGGACAAAACTTGGTGGTATCCTGTTTACGGTAATGACTAACAATCTACTGAAGGATTGGAAATTGAGAATTAAATTTGTTGATGACACCACAGCTCTCGAAATTTTGCCTAGGAACGGTTGCAGCCTATTCAATGTAGTTACTAATGGCATTTACAATTTTTCTAGTGACCACAATATGAGTTTAAACCTTAAAAAGTGCAAAGAAATGTTAGTTAATTTCATGCATAATCATAACTTTTTATTGTCACCCATAATTTTTGGCAATAACGTTGTGGATCGCGTCCCCATCTGTAAACTCCTCGGAGTGTATATAAGTAACTGTCACATCGATTATACTTTTAAGAAGGCCTTAAAGCCCCTATTCTCATTGCTAGTATTGAAGAAAGCAGGAGTACCTTATAGTAGACTAATCCTTAAAGTCTTCTTAACCACCATAAGACCTGTTATTTTAGAATACCGTAAAATTCCGAAAATAAGCCCCTGGGCTTATATTTTTCAAAAAAGGCCCTTTTTGAGAGGTTTATTTTTGGAGGGGCTTATGTACGGAGAGAAATTTGCGTTTAAAAATCGATTGGGCTAGCCCTTTTCTTGGTAGGAAATTTACCGTTTTTCTTCGTTGTACTTTGTATTTGAGGGCAATTTTCCAAGTACAAGCCCCCGGGGGGCTTATATTTGGAGCGGGCGACAGCAGCAGCAGCAGCAGCAGCAGCAGCAGCGGCAGCAGTTGCGAAGCGTTCTGGCTCATTTATTACCTCCAGTCAAGCTTACAGTTTGTAAATGCCAAAAGTAGTAGTATATATGTATAGCATTGTTAAGTAGTTTAAATATTTCAAGTTTGTACTTTATCCCTGCATGCAATTCAGTTCTTTTAACTGTAAAGGTGATCAATAAACAGTTTACTATTATTATATACAACATAAGGCCAGATGCGTTAGCTTGGATATGAGGTTACTGTATGTCTGTCTTTGTACAGCGACTGTCTCGGAGGGAAGTAACCTATACGTTTCCCGCACGTTTCGAATGATTTAACCCCCCGGGGGATAATCCCTATAATTGCCAACAGGGGAAGCTCCGCCGAAAGGGGTACCCTTTTGAGGCTTCAAGTATGTAAAAGGCTGGGGATTTCGCTGGTTGAAGTATATGATAGGGTAGGAAAAACTGTCGTTCTGGTCTGTTAAAAGGCCCAAAAGAGCTAATAGATTCATTTTATGGCTGTGAAAAAGTCGAGAAAACGTTCTGGTTATGTGATTTTATTCGTATGTTCAAGACAGTCCATTTACAGCAGTTAAAAGGGACGCATTCAGGTCTAAACTAAGTATGTGAAAGGGTTAACATTTGTCAATAGAAGGTATACCAGAGGGGTACCTTTTCTGACAAAAACGGTATTGCTGGTTTTCGCACAACGTCATCAAAATTCACTTTAACCAATGTATTGATCCTTCCGAGTTTTTGCTTTCAGGAAGCATTAGAGCAGCTCCAAATCAATCACTTATACAAATTTTCACTTCGAAAGAGTTCTTCGTTTTGTGATAGAATACGCTCGAATTTCTAAGCTCTTGCGTGACGCGTAATGTACATGGCGGCCTAGAGAGCTGTCGCACAGGTTAAAAAAGTGACTTCTTTTGACGGATTTTGTTATCTAAACAGTCATTGTATTAGAAAAAGTATTTTTCAATGGTTATGAGTTCCTTGAGAGATGAATTCATGTTTTCGTAGCAAAACTCAGTGACAGATGTTTCTGTTGGTTTCCGACCGCCATATTAGTGCCCATTCGGATGACCAAAAACATGACGTCTCCATGACGTCTCTCGCTTATGAAAAATTGCACTGACCTGAATCTTGGCGAGGGTCTTTGCATATTCACCTCCTTTCCATTCCCAGATTCAGGACTTAATCAACAAAACGCTTTAGACTTTTATTTTTGATGGCGTGACGGTGAAAACCTGCAATATGAAAGGGTAACGGGTTAGACCTCGGGGCGGAGAACCGGGCGTTTTCTTAACGTCAAAACCCAGTCAAACGTGTGGGCACAAAATAGCTCGCTTAAGTCATAAATCCTTCTTTTCTTTAAATCACCCTCCGCTCGTACATTTCCTCTCCGACCGAACTCAACAAAAGGTAAATTTGCACTACTCTCTTTTTCAGCTACTCCGATTTCAAATGTCAATCAAAAAAAGATAACACTAATGTGATACTAAAAGAGTCACATCTGGTTCACGACAGTTTCAGGAGCTCATTACTATGGTGGTCATTACTTTTCAAGGAGCAAACAACTTTAATTTTCAAAATAACTGACGGGAATTCATTTAAAAGCAAGTTTCGATCACGTTTCTCATCACTACCAGGTTTTAATATTATAGACCAGGCTCAGACGTCAAACTTACATGTGTCCGTGTTACGGCATTGAATGAGCAAATTTGAAGGAGATGAAAGTCCCAGCTCAAACCAATGTCACTGCTTTGGTTCAAGAATGAAAACCTTACTGAATAAAACTTTGTTGAGCCGACCCCCGGGGATTTAGTATGTGTAATATCATAGGTGAAAAATACACATTTTTACCGATACGGCGGCCATATTGAATTACTTGGATTTAAGGAGTATTATAGGATGCCCGAGGGGCATGAGCACGATCCGATGTATTCGCATCAGTATTTACGTGCGCGTTTCGGGCCAATTTTTCTTTAAGTTTTCCTAGAAAAAGATTGTAATAGGAAAAAAGATCGTTGTGCCGTGTTGGATGTAATAATGATCGCCTTTTTGCCGATAAACAATCATTGAAGTTCTCATTTTGCCCAAAAAGCCTGCGTAAATACTTTGACGCTGAAATATCGCACCAAAATTAAGGAGTAATTTGTCACTTATGATATTATCTCACTAATATATTGTTATTCGTTTCTCCTTTCTTCAAAAACTGTGACAGAGGGTAAGAGCTTATACATTTCTCGAGCGTTGGGCAACGACACATGGTCATGTAATCTGCAAAGACCTTGTAAAAGCATCTGGCGAGTTGTCAAGTTAGCGTCAAGTGGGGATCACATTTACTTAGACGGCACTAACACTGACAAAGACCCTTACAACTGTTCATCAGGAACGTCACAGCATCCGGGGATTTACACCCAAAAGAGTCTCTCTCTGATTGGTTCTGTCAGTCCTATGCCTCAGATACAATGCTCTGAAGGAACAGGTTTGATATTCAACGGTTCTGATATAGAGGAGCAAATGAAAATAACTATATCAGGACTTCTTGTAAACAACAGCTTTGTCAGCTTCCAAGACTCGTCCGTTTATGTTCATGGTTGTAAATTCCAAGACAGCGTACGGGGTGTGGAAATCAATATTTCCGCTAGGATGTTTGTGGACATTCAGATTGTAAGTTCATCCTTCTCTAGGAACAGAAAATGTATCTCTGTAAATGTCAACAGTAAAAGCAGTTCTTTTCAACGAACTCAAGTAACGTTTAAGATTAAAAGTTCCCTTTTTGAAGACAACTTTTTGTCAGATGACGGGAAAGTTATATCATTTGCTGCATTATCTTCAACTAAACAATCTCTAAGTTGTAATGTGATCTTGGAAAGCACAGTATTTCACCGAAACATGCTTAGTCCGACAGGTCTCATTTGGGTAAATACAGGAAAAGCCAGCCAGTTCATTCAACTTCACAATGTGACAGTTATTGACAACTATCCTTCGTCGCACCAAGCTTTTACGATGGGTGGTTACAGTGAATGCATCGTTAACAGCAACGAAGTAACAATTTCAATCAATTCAAGCAACTTCAGAAGTCAACATGCACGGTCTTTTAATATCATTGCCTCCAACATTTCAGTAGCGATCTATAACTCCAGTTTTACTAGCCAAAGGGTGGTCGGGAGTGGCGGAGCCATATCCTTGAGAGGAAATTATCTTCATGCGTTTAACGTGTATAACTCGTTTTTTGTAAATACAGCTGCTGATGAAGGTGGAGCAATTTCCATTGAATCTGCCACTGTTCACAAGGTTAGTTTCTTCAATGACAGTTTCACCAACAACACTGCGAAGAATGGTAAAGGGGGAGCGCTTTACATTTACACATCAGGGTCAATCTACAAGAATTTTCAATACTCGACAGACGACAATAATAGCGTGCAATACATTATTCGACGAGACACGCAATTTCACTTGAGCGTCACTAACAGCGTTTTTATTAACGCTAGCAGTTCCGCTGGGGGAGGAGGTATACATGTCAAGGCTACGAAGGTTTTGATGAGACTGCGTCACTCTGCGTTCATTGGCTGTTCTAGTAACGCGCAAAGGCATGGAGGAGGAGGGGCTTTAATAGATGTATTAACGTCGGACCTAAAAAGAAAGCCGGGCAAAGATTTTCTTTTGATTGTAGAAGGTTCCCGTTTTGAGCGATGTAGACAGGCGCTGAAGACTACTGACATGACTGGGGGCTCATTGAGTGTTTTAGCAAATGCAACCCAAATAGAAATTGTTATAAATAACAGCGATTTTATTTCCAATCATAGAGGTGCTGTTGCTGTTTATTCCCCACAAAATTTGACAAAAAGAGTCTGCAATGTTACAGTTAATAACTCTGTCTTCTTACACAATAATGGAACACCTATCGTCACATTTATTCTCAAAGAAAGCAATATCGTTTTTGAAAACGTTACCATAGAGTCTAATAGCGGAGGATACTATGGAGGCGCTTTTATCGGTTTTAATGCAACTCTTAGCATACTCGGATCTCGATTCTTAAAAAATAGAGGCTCTTATGGCGGAGCGCTAGCAATGGTCTTGAGTAAACTGAGAGTGTTTGATTCCGTGTTTGACGGCAATCATGTCCGGATCGACTATTTGGGTCCACTTAAAAAGGGAATGGGATTTGGAGGCGCCATGAATATCTTCGGTAAACAAGGACAGTCCTTATCTGTTGAAATATATAACGCTACATTCAAGAATTGTTCTGCTAGTCTAGAAGGAGGTGCTATTTCCATAAAAGCCACAGATTCCGCGTATGTCAACGTTAAAATCAAAGGATCTAAATTCGCGCAGAACTCGGTTTTTGCGCAGAATGAAAATAGCTACGGAGGAGCAGTGATCATCTTTGTAGGAACAGACACCGAGGTTGATCCACAATGTTTCCCACTAGATATATTTTGGTCATGCAAGTCTCGTGGTAACAGGAACTTTCGCTTATGGGATTACAGAAGTTATTTTCTTTTTGAAAATACAACGTTTGTGAGAAATGCTGCAGTTATGGGTGGCGCAATATATTTGAAATACGGAAACGCAACATTTCGAAATTGCTCTTTTAGTGACAATTTCGCAGCAAACCTTGGCGGTCACATATACATTGGAACTGGTTCATACAGCCTTCATTTGCAAAGCACTGTTTTCAATCAAACTATTAACCAGTTGCAGCTAGCGGGAGAAAGGTACACCATAGGGTCTTTTCTTCACTCTGAAACTTCAGGAGCACTTGTTATTCACAACACCACAATGGACGCTAAGCGAATGTATGACAGCATCATAACTAGTTATCTCTTGCTGGTTCAGAATGTTGGATTGATAGATCTTGGAGACAATAATTTGACAAGGTTTTATTGTCCACTTGGTATGAAGATGGATATTACTGATTTTACAACTTGTGAAGTACAAACGATAAATGACACATGCAGTATCGCAGTAGACATTCGCTCTCTACGATATTACTGTTTGACATGTCCACAGGGAAAGTATAGTCTGAATCGGGGAGGTGCCTTTGGAAACGAGTTAATACCAGGATTTCAGTGTCTACCGTGCCCGTTTGGAGCAAACTGTTCTGAAAATATAATCGCCAAAAATAACTTTTGGGGCTTTGGAGAACAGGATACCACTTCAACGCTACAATTTACCTTGTGTCCGTTGGGTTACTGTCGCTCACCTGATATAAACGATTACCCTGAATATAATGGTTGTCAGGGTTACCGTTCTGGTAAATTATGCGGACAGTGTAGTGACGCCTACTCGGAGACACTTTACTCCACACACTGCAGACCTTCACAAGAGTGTAACGATTACTGGTTTTGGCCTGTCTCGTTACTATATGTATTGGTTATGGCACTGTATTTTACATTTACGCCTCCTTTTGGGGCCTGGACAACGCGCCAAATATTCTGGTTTAAAAAAGATGAAATAGAGAACGAAGAAAGAAACTTTTCAAGAGGTTATCTTAAGATTGTCTTCTACCTCTACCAGGCGGCGGACATTTTGCTGGTCTCCAACTCCTCACAACAAATCTTCAAAACTAAATTTGTCGAGCCTTTGATTGGGATGTTTAACTTTCAGCAAAAATTTTCATTAGGTGAATTAGTTTGTCCCTTTCCTGGCCTCACCGTGGTAACTAAGCAGTTATTTTGTGCGTCTCAGGTGATTGGCACATATTTGATGATTGGCATTATTTACGTTGTTCACTGGGGAATTCAGAAGTTTCGAGGTCAAGGAGCCCCATTCGTTGGTCCTTATATTGGCGGTATTCTACAAACCATATTGCTAGGATACGCAACTCTTGTTTCTGTGAGTTTTGACCTGCTACGATGCGTTCCCATTGGTTCAGAGAAGCGATTGTTTTATGATGGAAACGTGGAGTGTTTTCAGTGGTGGCAGTACATTTTGATTGTTTTTATCGCGATGTCATTTGCACCTTTCGTGTTTGTCCTGCTTTGGGGACCAATTAAGTTGTTCCGAGGATCCATTTCTGCTGGAAAGTTCCTCCTTGCCTGTTGTTTTCCTTTACCTTATTTACTATACTGGGTGTTTGCTTTTTTTACCGAGAGAAATGACAACGTAGACTCATCCACAGATCAAGAATCTATGATCATGATATTTGTTGAGAGAGTTCTTTACGAACCTTTTAAGAGACCAGAAGATGGCAGCAAACTGTCTTTGAGCTGGGAAAGCGTTATGATTGGACGTCGACTAATTCTCATCATCCTGAGAACTTTTGTCCGCGACCCAGTCTCTCGTCTTCTCACTATGACCTTTTTCTGTGTTTTGTTTCTTCTCCATCATGTCCTGACACATCCATTTCGTGACAGAATGGCAAACACGCTCGAGACCATTTCTCTGCTGTCCCTAGTTTTGCTAGGGACTGTAAACGTGTTTTTTGCTTCTTTTCTGTCATTAGCTGTACCGCTAAGCGATCATTTTCAATCTTGGTGGAGTTTCTGCGAACAAGTGGAAATTGTCATTCTTGGCACAGTGCCCGTGGTTTTTTGCCTTTTTCTGTTTGCTCTTTTCATTTCCCAGGTGTTTCGTGTTGTTTTGTTTGTCTGTGCCTTCTTGCGTCATTTGTTTTCGACCTGTATGATGCAGCGCAATTACGATGAGACGAGGCCAGTATTGTCTTAAGAGGAGCGGAGGCGTTATCACAAGGCACCAGTGGAAACTCAAAACACAAATTCATGATCGGACGTCACGTCCGCCGCCATGTTGGTGTCCTGAAACAATGAAATGGCGGCTATGTTGCTGTCCCAAATCAGTCCTAAGGAAGTTGAATCTTGTTCGTCTGTAAAAAAATCCCTTACTTCCAAGAAGTTTCAATGGCTGCTGGTCACGTGACCTAAAACTTCGTTTGCGCTGTCACGCAACGCTTCTTGGTTGATAAGCTAAAGAAACATTGTTTGACGACTTAAAAAACTAGCAACTACATTCAACACTTGCAAAAAATTTCGGACGATTTTTTCGGAAGAAATTCTTACTGTACAGTACAAGAACGTAAAGAGCGACGCCATCACGTATTTAAGAACTAACGATAAACATGATATAACTATAGAACTATCATTTTCACAGATTTTCACAGTTTGCTACAGTGTAATAGGTGATTTTCTAGGTTCAAATTTATGTTAGGTATGTTTCAGCAATGTGTGTGAAATGTTAACTTTGTTCGAAGTTTGTTCAAATGCGGCAAACGTGTCTGAAGATTAAACGTCCGAGATACATAAACATCTGACAACATCTAAAGCTTAAGAAACATCCGAAATTTTGTGCGAGTGATGTATGCGAATGACCAATAGCAACCCCATTATTTATCGCACAAATTTTGTCTCCCGAAAATGTCTTGAAACAAGACGCCACCTTGGCTCCGGTCGCAAAACAGTGAATAGCCGAGGATATTCCGAGTTACGGGAGCCAATCAAAACGCGTGAAAATTGCTATTCAGTGAGTTGGTAAATACTAATAAAATTTATTTGATTACAACACTTCTTATGACAATACTTACATTTTCATGGAGGGAAAATAGAAACAGCTTACATTAACATGACAAGAGAAAAAGGCAAAATACGATGTTAGAGCATTTACAGCTACGTAAACCTAAAAATGTTTTACAAATTTGACTAATAATTGCAAAAAAAACAAAACGAAACAACAAAAACATAAAGAGTCTGTCCTACTGAAACGTGCTTTGCATTTGCATTTGTTTCTGCTTCACTTGTTACTTTTGAAGCTATTTAATTTCAGCAAATATATTTGTCCGAGGTGCGAAGTTTAAGTGGGCTCCATTTGTTTTTGAAGGAAGATATATTGTTATAATCAGAGGCGTCCTTATTTCAATCCGTTTGTCCAACTGTGCCTCCTTTTGTATTTGATTATAAATGGTGGTGACTCAAATCTTCTCAAACACCTCAAAACTTATGCGTCCCCCTGCCTCGAGGAAACGCCCCAACAGCGTCTCGAAGGAGCCCATAACCCAGAAAGAGCATTACTCCCGTACTAAGCCTGTGCTTCTTGTCAGGGTTTAAAACAAGCGGATCCATTACCCACATTTCTGTGGTAGCTTTCTTTTACTGCGTTTGTAAACATCTACGTCGGGTTGTTCGAAGCTGGGTTAAGATAATCCAGGGCAAGAGAGGATAAAGGGGACAGACAAGGCATTCCCCATACATACCCTATTCCATAGGTAATTCGTCTCGAGTTATAGCGGAGCTCCACGCGCGCGCTTCGCACGGCGTGGGCGGAGCCCCATTGCTAAGGAAATCTACCCATCCCAGAAAATTTGGTAATCACGTGACCGACCGACCGTCCGTCCGCACCACAGGCATACCAATGTTTACTCTCACACTTTCTAGCTACTTTGGCAGCCCAGGAGAAAGCTGATTGCACATCAATGTTGTCATCAATTGACAGCTGTCAAAACAGGGTATCCGCTGATCACTATCACCTGACCGAATCGCGGGCTCAGGTGTCGACCCATCGAGGTCGAGTATTTTTTTGAAGTTATCCGCTGACAATTTACACGTTTTCAAATGATCGCAGGCTCACGTTTACTTTTGTTTTAAATTCATATCAAATATGTTGTGTTTATGTCAGTATCGCCCCGCACTATTACGATTTTGATTTCAAACTGACTTCAGACGCAAAAATTCAGCATTAAAATACAGGCGGGTAAGACCTTTTTTTACCATGGGCACGTGTTGGTCACCCTCCACGTCCAATTTTTATGCTCTGATTGGTTAAAATTTGACAGGTGAGTTCATGCGTAAAATTTATGCAGCATCTTGAAAGTTGTTTACTTTGACAGCTGAAGCTGACAGAGTTTTGAGTCAACTTGTGATGTTTTTAACTGTCTTTTTCCACTGGATGTACAAAATGAAATACAGCTGCTATCAATACTGTTCTCTTATTCATGGCTGGTTTGTTTATTGGGTTTTTGGTTGAAAAATGCGTCGCTTGTCAAAACCGATAATCCGATTTCGTATGGCATCGTTTTTGTTTTTCACCTTGCTGGATGCGTACGAGAATTATAAGGGCTCAAGCGATCCTTGCCTTATTTGACAGCTTTCAGGAGCTGTATCTCGACATATGGTAAGCCTGAGTAATTATTGTATTTAAATCTAATTTCATGAAGTCCAGCGGCGCAGTTTATGAAGCTAGTTTATGCACGTTTGTATTACGATTTGACTGAGACACTGATCCGACCTCGTATGAGGTTTGATATAAGCTTAAGCTTACAGAACTTTAAAAAGCCTTTAGTCGATATTAATTCACCTTAAACAGAAAGAAAAAACTTTCCGAAGAATATTTAGTTATATTTTGGCTGTAGAAAGAAAGCTTTGAACGATTTTCTTTTCGTGAGTTAATCTTTGAAAACAGCCAACACCGGGAAACCGGCGGCTTAAAACATAAACTTTAAGCTTACTAGTAAAGACTTGAGGATTCTTAGACACACTTAAATACTCATTTGTTTTCGTGAATGAAAATTGCTGTCTCTGTAAATGTTCTATCGAATTATTTTTCTTTATTGATTTTTGGTAGTCTCAAAAGTGTAATTTTCATCGCTTTGCCGTTTGTTTTCAGGCATTCATAAACATCGCTCGCAGGAGTAATCAAAATGCCAAGCGTATCAAACGCTTTTTAAGATTACACATCGTTATAAAACCGTTAATAAAAAATAGACTCAGTAAATTCTTTATCACGTTGAAGCGTAACTCTTTTAAAATTTCTTCGCAAATTTGGCGCTTGTCAAAAGTTAGAACCGGCTGGCCGTATAGGTGATTTTGGAAATTTTTTGAACGGTTTCGCTAATTAAAAGTCCACGCGTGCCTCTATGGTCCTGAATATGGAATGAATGCAATCTGTCTTGAAAAATCGTGAAATACTGCATTTTGTACGAGGTCTGTACGATAAAAACAGCGCCTCATAGTACTCTTTCTCCTCAGATGTGGTGTATAAAAAAAAAAATAAAAGATTGGTTTGCACGCACCCAGATTTATTGGCAAGAATTTGTAAACTTGTCGAACGCAAAAATTTCGGTGTGATTTGTTTTCCAAGAATTTGTTTTGCACGCCTTATCTACTGTGATCAAGAGCCATCATTGCTCTTAAATGTGACCGAAGACCATTTTTTGGGTGTACATATAGGGCTATATCAACTCGATACAAAATTTATTTCTCTCCAAAATCACTTAGCTTTTCCCTCAAAAGTCACATGAATGTGTCCTTACGTTAACTGATTTGTGGAATACAAAATTATTGTTTGATTTAAGTTATAAATTTATCAATGGGAGCTTCCCTTTTAGCTGTGGCTAAATATATATATATTTTTAAGACCACAGACCCCAAGGGGGATTAGACAACAGCCAATCACATAGCGCGAATGTGTTCCGCGTGGATGACCCACGCTCAGAGCCACGCGTCCTTATTTTATTTTATTTTATTTTATTATTTTGCCACACACTGTGGCGGGGAATCTCCGAGAAGCCGAGCTTATGAGGAATAGAGATTTCCCCACGAATTTCCTTCACGATATTGACGCTGAAAAAAATGGCGGAAGACGCAGAGAGCAATATTTCTATTCGTTTTGTCGACGAAAACGACTAAAGAGAGATTTCTACTAAAGCGGTGTCAGCGAAATGGAAATTCAAAAAGAATCGCCCTTTCTCTACTGTATAGAGCTAACAGTACAGCAGGGAAATCCTTAACACACTGAATATTCTCTCAGGATCATTTATAATTTACAGTTTGAAGACGGCAATTTCTGGTTTGATATTTATTCCTTTATTAGTCTTTTATTATTCAACAAAAATAACACTTGGCGTCCTACCTGCTTTATTGTATAAACGACCGGTTTCAATAGGGATCTCTTTTCTAGAGATCAAACGTTTACAACTAGCAGGATCTTCCTCCACGGTTTTTGCAGTTAATTTAATACGGTTTCAATAGACCGGCGAAATTTCTCATTTTATTGAAGCACTGAGGTTACGAAAACTTCGAGTTAAGCTGATTTCACGGATTGTCCAAGAGTCCAGCGATTCCCTTTTCCTAGGTGAGCGCCGACTCATTTCGCTTCAATATTCAGAAATGCTCACGATCTCTTTACGCTTTCATTGCCTTTCGCCCGACATGTTTTGCACAGCGTTTAGTCATGCGAAACCTCCACGAAACATCCAAGCAGCGCGCGAGGTACCTTTATCCCGATTCTAAAAATAACTCGAGACGAATTACCTATGGAATAGGATGTGTATGGGGGATGCCTTCTCTGTCCCTTTATCCTCTCTTGTCCAGGGCTAGTGCAAAATTTTGAAGTCAGATATGAAAGCGTAAAAGAGCAAATTGAGTTGAATCCTTTTTGTCTACAGTTTGATAATTGGATGGTCTAAAAATGATAGAGAAAATTATCTGAACAAAGGCTTTTAAGAGAAAAGGAAAAGGAGGCCGGTTAAAATTTAACACCGGATTAGCGCCAATCGGCCTTGAACAACTGGGCCCAGATTTAAAACTTCTTTGGACCGGTTGTATGAATTTTTTATTCCGGCGTAAATGGTAACGTTGTCGTCAAGCGCAGTCAAACTCTTTTCTTGCAGTAATATTTGAAGTTATTCTTTTTGTTACTGGTTTCTGTTCGCCGGTCTTCCCAGTATAGTAAGGCGCTCGAGCAAGCTACCTTAAAATCCCGAAAATAAGCCCGGGGCCTTATGTTTTTCAAAGGCCCTTTTTGAGGGGCTTATTTTTGGAGGGGCGATTTAACGGAGGGTTTTTCTCGCTACGAGTTTTGGGGGCTTATATTTGGAGTGGCTTATACATGGAGGGGCTTATTTTTGGAATTTTACGGTATATACCTATAATAGCTCATTCATTTGCATTGTTTGCATTGTTGTAGCCCCTTCTACGCTCAATATTATCGCGTATATTCTCCACACTATTTTCCATACATCTCCTGTGGTACTGACAGTAGTCACGGGGAGAATCTGGATAACAATCAGGCCTAGTTCGAAAGACGCTAAAGCAACCACGACGACG
The DNA here is from genome assembly GCA_964035525.1 of Porites cylindrica. Lineage (NCBI taxonomy): Eukaryota > Metazoa > Cnidaria > Anthozoa > Scleractinia > Poritidae > Porites > Porites cylindrica. The sequence continues at coordinate 28,610,689 of OZ037775.1, forward strand.
ACGGTGGCGAAAACCTCACTTCAAAAAAAGTGCATTCCCGCAGTTTCAAACTTCATCGCTCTTGTTCTGCCTCGTTAAATTTATCAAATGTTCATGAATTTTTCTGGAGTTGAGCTTTAAAAGTCTTTACCTAAGGTAAGAAAAAGAAGAAAAATCTGAGTTGTCCCCTGTTTTCTAGTCCATAAAATGTGAGATTAGGAAGTTTCATGTTGTAGTCGTGTAACGACAGCAAAGAAATGGCACAAACGTTACGTGTCCGTCTTTTTCTAAAGCAGAGTAGATTGTTCAAAGCAGAATAATCTCGAAAACATTTTCAAAACTGCAAGTCTCTCGTACCACGAAGCTATGACACAGATGGCAACCGTTGTCAAGATTTTTAGTTTAGCATTTTAAAGTGGCCAAGAACTCTTTCAATAGGTTTCTCCGTTTTTTAAAAAATTTTTTAAACAGCTACTGCTAAACTTTTTTCAAGACCTAAACTTGCTATATCCGAAATAAACTCGCAAACATTTTTTAAACCCCGTGCCATGTTGGTCATGTTGTACAGACATAGCCTGCGTAGCAGGCGACGTAATTTTTTTTTACAGGCCGCGAGATATTTCTCCTTTCGCCCTAAAAAAACAGGCGCCTGTTACGCAGGCTATGTTGGAAAATACAAAGAAATAAGTTTCCCGTGACGTATTTCTCACCAAAATATGGCGTGAGCACAATGAGTGCGTGACTGATATTTGATGTGACATGGCGACGAGGCTGAAGTCATTTGATTTGCACTTTCGACTTCCGGGTTTGCATCAGTCGCAGAAACGATCCAAGTTATGCGACGCAAAATGGCAAGATTCGCAATCGTAGCTTTTATCGCCTTTAACTACATGTGGTGTGTCATATTTGAAGGTAAGAATGAACAATAATCAACTAAGGGTTTTAGCCACGGAGAAGTGATACTTATCGGTACTGTATTTTTTGCTGGGGTTAACATTGAGTAAAGCACGAGGGGTGACATCCTCGGAGACCCAGGGGCAGATAAAGGGGGCGAGGGAAAGTCTAAACGGGCGGAAAAATACATACGGAACGAAAAAAAGTAAAGAATGGCGAGAAAAGCCCCTGGGGACAATGTCTTACCAGACTAGTTCCAAACGGTCGCCCCCGTTCTGGCTTCTGATTGGTGCCAGAAAACTTGTGTTTTTCTGGCACCAATCAGAAGCCAGAACGGCGGCGACCGTTTGGAACTGGTCTGGTAAGACATCGTCCCCAGGGGCTCTTCTCGCCGTTCTTTACTTTTCTTCGTGTCATATTTTTCCGCCCGTTTAGACTTTCCCTCGTCCCCACTATCTGCCCCTGGTTCACCGAGGATGGAGGGGTGACAACTCTAACAAAGGCTGTTTGGGTAGTAAAGCCAAACACACCACACAATCGAAAATTGACCAGAATAAAATTCTACATCGAATTGATTTATAGAAAATAATAATAGCACGTCAAATTTATATTGCATTACTGCAAGCAATAAACGAATTGGAATTTATGATTTTGGTTTATAGCAAAAATGATTTCTATTCTTTCCAAGCTAAAGTTGTTTGCCAATTCACTGCCAGTTCGCCGGCTGCCAATTCCACCGGTTGAAGTTGTCTGCCAATTCGATTTAAGTGAGAAATATTCACATTATTTATAAGAACCAGTAAGAAGAACTGTTACATTCGCCTTTACAAAGTTTTTCAAACCCGTTCAGCTGTTCTGAATGACGAATATTTGTTGCGTGACATCGCAATAGAGGAGTATTTGATCTTCATTTTTATTTAGTTTGATACAAGGTTTCCTACGGAATAACTTTTAATACTGCATATTACCTGTGATTATTACAATTTTGTTATAATTTATACCGCATGTTTAGCTCATCTCAATGCCCATTACATTCATCCCAACACGTGTAGTACGAGAAAAAGCGTTAGGAACATGGAACATATATAACGCTTGAAGCTTGTACGAAAGTTTTGAGTGTTGAATAACTTTTCACATGCAATGTCAATTATCAGTTAAATAATTTCATTGTAAACCTTACCGTATATTGAGCCCATCTCAGTGTCTTTTACTCCCATCTCAACACGTTTACTGTGAGAAACGGCAACACGAACAACATACTTTTACCAAGACTAGAAGCTTGTGTGAGCATTTTCGGCATGGAATAACTTGTCACGTGACATTTTAATTATCCCAAAAACAGTTTTAATGTAAACCTCACTGTACAATTAACTCGTCTCAATGCTCTTTAGACCCATCTCAACACGTTTACTGTGTGAAACGGCAACACGAACAGCGTACATTTACTAAAACTAGAAGCTCGTGTGAGCATTTCCGGCAACGAATAACTTGTCACCTGACATTTCAATTATTACAAAAGTTATTTTAATATAAACCTCACTCTACAATTAACTCGTCTCAATGCCCTTAAGACCCATCTCAATACGTTTACTCTGTGAAACGGCAACACGAACAACGTACATCTACTAAGACTAGAAGCTCGAGTAAGCATTTCCGGTATGGAATAACTTATCACGTGACATTTCCATTCTTCCAAAAATAATTTTAATATAAACCTCGCTGTACAATTAATTCGTCTCAATGCTCTTTAGACCCATCTCAACACGTTTACCGTGTGAAACGGCAACACGAACAGCGTACATTTACGAAGACTAGAAGCTCGTGTGAGTATTTCCGGCAACGAATAACTTGTCACCTGACATTTCAATTCTTACAAATTAAAGTAATTTTAATATAAACCTCACTCTACAATTAACTCGTCTCAATGCCCTTAAGACCCATCTCAATACGTTTACTTTGTGAAACGGGAGCACGAACAACGTACATTCTTTTGGATGGGCCCGTTTGCCTCCGTTTTTCCCTTTGTCTCGGTTACCCACCCATTTCGACGCTTGCCACAGTGGCTAATAGCAAAACGGACTTCTTGCGTGAGTTTTATCTACAGATGCATTCTGGCGTGGAAGTTATAATTTATGATAACTAGTGAGATTGCAAAACTTAATTTTCATTCAAGACTGATGGCGTTTTTAGATGGCGTCTTTAGACCCATCTCAACACGTTTACCGTGTGAAACGGCAACACGAACAGCGTACATTTACGAAGACTAGGAGCTCGTGTGAGTATTTCCGGCAACGAATAACTTGTCACCTGACATTTCAATTCTTACAAAAGTAATTTTAATATAAACCTCACTCTACAATTAACTCGTCTCAATGCCCTTAAGACCTATCTCAACACGTTTACCGTGTGAAACGGCAACGCGAACAGCGTACATTTACGAAGACTAGAAGCTCGTGTGAGTATTTCCGCAACGAATAACTTGTCACCTGACATTTCAATTCTTACAAAAGTAATTTTAATATAAACCTCACTCTACAATTAACTCGTCTCAATGCCCTTAAGACCCATCTCAATACGTTTACTCTGTGAAACGGGAGCACGAACAACGTACATTCTTTTGGATGGGCCCGTTTGCCTCCGTTTTTCCCTTTGTCTCGGTCACCCACCCATTTCGACGCTTGCCACAGTGGCTAATAGCAAAACGGACTTCTTGCTTGAGTTTTATCTACAGATGCATTCTGGCGTGGAAGTTATAATTTATGATAACTAGTGAGATTGCAAAACTTAATTTTCATTCAAGACTGATGGCGTTTCAAATCATTGCAATATAATTTGGTGAGATCTTTCCTTAGTTATTAAAACAAGGAATGACCTACAATGAGCTACAATGAGCTACAATAGACCTTATTTACGGCCTTCGACGCCATTTTGACGAGTAGGCAAGGAAATCTTACCGAGCATCATACAAATCACAAATCAAAAATCGGTCACGCGCTCC
>OZ037775.1:28624559-28664559 GCA_964035525.1 Porites cylindrica
TATCAAAGGTTGAGCACTTAACCTCGTTTTGATACAGAGGCCCAGGGGAACTCGCAAATGGCCTATTCTGGAATTTACTCTAAAGGCAGCCCTGTATGGCACGTTATCAGTGTCAAAATTATGTTTGTCTTAATGTTTTGAATTTATACTGGTATTAAAATCGTGACATTAATGCGTTGGCATTTGGAGCTTAAACGTGACATTACGGAATACGTCTTGACATTAAGACGTTTGTCTTTGAATTACGATGTTCGTCTTGACATTATGATGTTGATATGTATATTATATATGAACAAAACAAACGCCTTTTAAAAATATGGTGGTCTTGACATTATGATGTTCGTCTTGACATTTAAGAAAGCATGCACTGCGGACTTACTTCCCGCCAAAACGAATCACGTGATTTGTTCTTCGTAAACAAACATGGCGGACGCATGTGGTGAGCTTCGACAGACGTTGATAACAAGAATAGAAGGAATGATTCACGATGTGCAGCGGGAGCTTCATGCGAACAACGTGGAACATGAAACATCAGATGGACTGTGTTTTCGTGGCGAACAGCTAGCACGACAGGTAGCCTGACTTGTAACCGCCAATGTTTTAGATTCGAGTGTTCTGAATTGCCTCATGTTCGCCTACGAAAAATTAACTTTTTGTTCACAACGAGTGGAAAGTGAGGAAACGGGTTACAGAGCAGCTTTACTAAATTCTGGTGGCCGTGGAAGACCTTCTTACCAGATCAGTAGAGAACAACTGGTATATTTTCTTAGATAACGATTTTCAAGAAGAGAGGTAGCAGACATGTTACGCTTTTCGCTAAGTACTGTGGTTCGTAGGATTCGTGAGCCCGGTTTGGTAAACCTATTACCGTATTCCACCATTTCCGGCGAAGATTTAGACGGCGTTCTTAGAGATGTGCAGGCATTGTTTCCCAACATTGGATATCGTCGTATGTTGGGTGAGCTGACCCGTCGGGGCATAGTCATCCAGCACGCAAGAGTAAGAGCATCAATGATTCGAACCGATCCAGAAGGCGCCGTACTTAGATGGATGGATACTATACAAAGAAGATCCTACAGTGTTTATGGACCAAATGCCTTGTGGCACATTGATGGGCACCACAAATTAATAAGGTAGCGATTAAGAAAAGGCACATTGATGTATATTTCACTTGTGGTCATGTTGAAATAATGTTCAGTGCCCGGGGGAGGGGGGGGCTCCCATATAAAGGTGACGGGATGATCGTCGGAAATTTTAAAAAGAATCAACTTTTACTCCTAAGAGGTACCAATTCTAAAAGTTAATTTGCTGATAAGTAGTTCATGACACACTTTTCCCTGCTAATACTCAAAAGGTACCCAGGCCATTTAAATGCTGGTAGATGCATTTTAGAATCAAAGAATCTAAGAGGTAGCAAACGATGTATTTAAACCCCTGAAACCCGTCACTTTTATATGGAACTCCTCCACCCAGGGGATGGGGGCTCGGTGGTTCTTGGCCTGTTTACATACACAGGTGATTTTTTGATGTACATGTACCTTTTGTCGCAAGTGTAAAGTAGCAGGGATTTCAGTGACCATGTGTAAACCCGCCTTGATGAAGAAAAATTGCATCATATATGTATTTATGGCTCATGGTACGAAATTAATGCACCAAACAAATCCTCAACTACACCAACCCTACAAGAGAAAACTGAACTGCTTAACTTCATAGCCGACATATAAAATCAGGAAACTTGGCTGCTAACAGTCAGAAAAAGTCACTGAGGAAGAGCTATTGGTGGTTTTCACTGACGTCATATCAAAATTCAGAAGCATAAAATAACAGATTTTGATCACAAAATGTTTGTGGAATTGTAGAGGGTATAAACCTACACATCTTGGCCAAATTTTGAAGTCCAAAAGCATTTCTTTTAAGAGTTACAGGCAAGTGAGTATTTACTTATACTTTTAGTAACAAATGTATGGAGCAGCCATCTTGGTGTCCCACTTTGGGACACCAACATGGCGGCCAAAACTTTAAAGTCATAATTGCGCAAAAAATCTCATCAGAAAAGATTGAATTCACTATAAATTAGATTAAATTGGCTTATAAGCATCTACAATGCAAAAATAACTTTCAGCTGGTCAATTTTGTTTATTTTAATGGCTATTCTTAAATAACATGACGGATTGTGCGACACATTTGAAACCTTCATAAATCAATGTAAAACATCTTGAGAACCTGAAACGTTCTGTATATCCACATACCATGTTGGAAACAACTTTGTGGGAGGTCTACTTAAGTTTTTTTTAATTTTTATGACATCATGTGAAAACCAAGAATTCTGATTTGGGAGTGTTGTCTTTGAAACTAACATTATTAATTTCTTACTGAAACATCAAAAATCAGTCATTGTAAAAAAGAGCTTCCTTATTTGCGGTTTTCCTTTACCTATTTTCTTTTATTGAAAAAGTGACCCTACATGCTGGCATGTTACAGGCACAAAGCAGTCTCAGTTCTTGAATATTATTTGTTAGGTGGTGCCTCGTCATACATGGAGGAGTGGATGGCTACTCAAGGATCCCTGTGTTTTTACAATGTTCTGACAACAATCGTGCCTCGACAGTCCTGAATCTTTTTGATAACGCTGTAGAAAGTTATGGCCTTCCTTCTCGGGTAAGAGCGGACCAAGGTGGGGAAAATGTGGAAGTGTCTTTATTCATGCTTTCACACCCTGCAAGAGGCCCTGGGTGCGGAAGCATGATAACAGGATCATCAGTCCACAACCAAAGAATTGAAAGGCTGTGGCGGGATGTGTTCACTGGTGTAGTTGGCCTTAAAGGAGCTGTGTCACGAAATTCAGCCAATTAGGAAATTACAAAATGCCCGTTAAATTAGGAGAAATATAAAAATAACCGCTTAAAACTTTAAAGGAAGGTTAAAATAACATAACCGAAACAACAGATGCCACAGATGGGCAAAACTGAAGAATATTGAAACGGACTGAAATTAGGGTTTTTGAAAACTGTTCAGCCTAACAGTTTTTCAAAGTTGATCCCTGCTGCTTGCAAATTCAAAAATAATGCTCAGGAGACATTTTTGTTTGTCTCGGATCTCTGGTTTTGTCATTTACCTGTAATTTCTTTGCTTACTTTAAGGTCCATAGCGATTGGGGGCGAGTAATTGGCAAAATTAAACAAAATGAACTGGACTGCCGTGACACAGCCCCTTTAAATACAACCTTTTTAGTCATTTGGAGGGCACAGAGACTCTGGATATAGACAATGAAATCCACATATTTTGTTTGCATTACGTGTACCTTCCCAGGATCAACAATCATTTACATGTATGGAAAGAGGGTTGGATCAGAAAACCAATTTGTACAGAAAATAGCATGACACCAAGACAACTTTTCATATCTGGTATGATGAGAATAGCTGGAAGCAGTCATACAATTGCTAAAGAAATGTTTGAAGATTTGAGAGAGGTAAGAAGCCAAAAATATCTACATCTCTTGAACAAACTTGGCAGTCAGTGGCAACAAAACTGTGGTACATCAAACGAACCAAGGGAAGTTTGAAGTTGTCTTAGCATGCCAAAACTATGCTTCAAGTTTTCTTTAAGAAAAAAAAAATTGAATCAAATAGTTGTGTTCTTTAATTGACATTGCCCTGTTGCACAAAGGAAAACTTAGTGATTGTAAAAGCATGCAGATATTTGTAGTCATAGTGTCCTTTTTTTTTGGGTAGTTACAATGGGAAGTGGTCGCCCTTACCCAAGAAATTAGCATTATATCAGTGCAAACAGAAGTCAACCAATCCTTGTATGCCAGTTTTACAAGGAATTATGCTGTTTTAATAGAGAACATTTATCACCCCAGCCTCCCCCTGAAAAAAAAAAACAACAACAACAACAATAATAACAAAATAAAAAAATATATATATAGTTACTGAACAAAAACTGATTGTGTTGCATAATTTTCAGGATGAGGTTGAGCAATATGGTCTAGATTGGGATGGTCCATTGCCAGAGTCAGATTCTGATGAAATGATTGAATTGCCGTTGACAGAGTGCCCACTGAATCTACAAGAAACACAAGAACTAAAACAAGCCATAGACTCACTGAGGAACAGTGACTGTTATGGAATTGATATTTTTATTCAAACTTTAATGTTTGTTACTTCACGTCTTGCAACATGATTGGCAAACTTCACTTTTTAACAGGCAAACAGTACAGGTTATTGAGTGTCACGGAAATCTTGGTGCCAAGAAAACCTGTATAATAATTAATTGGTCACCACAGTAAGAAAAACATGTTTGCAGCAAAATCAACTAACCATAGGTACTAGTCAATGTAAGCACCTGGCTATCCTTAGTTAGCACACTTGGTATGTTTCAATTTCAAAAATTAATGTCAATATCACTATTGTAAAACTTTTTACGTCTAATGTCAATGGCGGATAATCATTATGTCAAATATGGCTTCAACAAGAAATGTAACAAAGCATGTGAAAATCAGCAAATGAACATGTAAACTGCCTTCTGACCCATGGTCTTATTTGAACTGTTTACATACAACCAAACCCAGCTACACTGTGCATGCAAGCTTTCAGGAAACTATTATAAGATTTGCTATATTGATCATGAACAGTAGGAACTTTTAGTTCCATTGTACATGTTTCTGCAAAGAAATGAGGACAGGTATCTTCTCTGTAGTAAATAGTGATCTTCTCATCCAGCCCCAAAGGAGGTAGGGCGCCAAGTCCTGTTGCAAACATGAGAAATTCAACTAGTTTTGAAGACCAAAACTCTGGATTGGAAAAGAAAAACAGTCATTAGTATGTGTAGTAGGACTAAGTGCTCTCCAGCTTGGAATTAACTGGATGAATAATATTCCCAGGAATGCCATAATTATTGAGCAAGGTCATAGTACTCGTGAAACTTGCAGTCAGAGGAATCTTATTTTAATTACCTTCAAATTGGACAACCACTTATGCATGAAGTTCTATTGTGTGTTAAATACATTGAAATCAACACTGAATGCTTGATGGGGGTTAAACATTTTACTTCACTATTAGTTTTCATGTTTTTTTCTGAAGGGCCTTGATAACATCTTTCAGGGATTCCAAAAGACTTAATACAATGTCTCTCTCTCTCTCCCCGCAAAAACTTTGGACTCTACCCAGGCTGGAAAATAGGGGACAGCAGACAGTCTATTTAAAACGTAAAACTAACTACTGTAACAACTCTTATCATCAAAGCACTCAGATATGGACCTCTTCAAGTGTTGTGTCATTACTTCTCTTGTTCCATCCTCCACCTTGTCAATGTTGTGGAACTGGTTAAAGAGAAGTACTGGCGTGAACAGGGTGTCTGTGTTGTGTACAAAATATGGCTGCATCGATTCAGGATGGCTTCTGATAAGATTTAACACGCCAAGAACATCCAACCCACTGCAGAACTGGTCAATGGAAAGCTTTCTTTTGTAGAAGGCTTCATGGGCAGCTACTAGCTGCATAGCAGCCACGCAGTTCTCATAGGTAAGCACCTTATCCCACCCTGCAGCTTGCAATAGCTCGGACAAATCATCCTGAAGGTTTTCTAAGTCCTGTGGACATCCCGCGTTTTCAACCTTTTAAGAAAAAAAAAGTTGAAATGTATATATCAGTTGATCATGTAACTTGCAATATCATGTGATGTCCCTTCAGAAAACTTTACATATTAAAAGAACCAGCTGCACATGTATCAAGAGGTGGTGGTTAAAACAATTTAGGTGAATCAATCTTGTCTTGGATGTCTTAAAAAATTCTATCGTGTACAAAATCTAAAAATATACCTACATCGTCATCAGGGTGGGCGGCCTTACCTTGCGTATCAGTTCCACAAAAGAGCAATCTGGGATGCCCTCTGCACAGTGAGTCATTTCTGTCATGTCTACAGTTTCAGGTGATATGAAGTAATACATACTCTTGGAGAAAACAGGCACACCTATGTCACAATGCATAATCGCACAACCGATCATGCGACCAGCAATGAAATAAAGATTGCTTTGAAGGGCGCTTGTGTTGTATGCAATGGCTCTTTTGTTTTCTTGGCCTTCTAGTAAAGCTGGATGATTGGTTACTGCCTTCATCAAAAGAGTAAAGTACTCCCTCCGTAGACCACCAGCATAAATTCCTTCTTCATCCTCAAACTTTACCCTAGGAGACTTGGTGGGATCAAACCTTGTGCTTTTAAACAATGCAACAGTGTCCTCCCACAAAGTGTTTCTTGCAACAGTGATCCGCTAAATACCATCTTTAAGGTCTCGGTAAATGAAAATTTTAGTACATTGCTCGATTTTGTTTTTTTTGGATTTTTGGCATGAGTGGGTCCTAAATTTTATTTTGGCAGAAAAAGAAAATCAGAAAGTGCTTTTTAACCCTTCTAAAATGAGCCTTTTCTGAGCTAGCCAGCCAAGCGTGGACTTCGCGCTAAATCTTCAGAGCTGATTTTCTCTCACTCTATTTTAGACGCAAAAATCAAAATTCTCCGACCTCCAGTCGGGACAGGTTTTAAGCTATCGGTTTGAAACTTTCAGATATGATGGATAATGATATAGACTCAAAAAGAGTGTGAGGAATTTTCTGATTTTCCTTTGTAACTCATTTTATGTCAGTTTCTTTGCGTAAATCGCGCTCGAGATTCGACTTTTTAGTTTGAAATGCAATAATTCCGCTAATACGAGACATATACAAATTTCCTCACACCCTTTTTTAGGTCTTTTATCTGTCAATCAGATACAATAAAAAGGAAGTGAATAATTAACAACGCGAAAGGGCTGGAGCTTCAGCAGTAAACTCGATACCTCTGAGTTCGAGAACAAAAAACTTAAGCCCCTTTTGAAATTCGATGAAATAAAATCTTTTATAAGGTAATTTAGTCTTTTAACTTTAATTTGATATATAACTTGCCTTTGTAGCGAAAATACTCGCGCGACTAGAATTTTTTTCTGTGGGCACCTCGTTTTCCTTTACCGAGACCTTAAGAACCTTCTCCTTAAGCTGCCTCAGCAAGTCGCATGCACTTACATTCTTCATCACCATACTGTCATCAATTCTACCTCCTCCCTCAAAGTAATTAGTGGTGATGCTTTCTTCCTTCGCATCTGCAGGAGTGAAGTAAAAAAAACTTTCACTATAATATTCAAACATATTAATAAATCCAGTAAAACAAGCCATCAGAGAAACTTTTATGTTTTAATTTGTACATAATACATTCACATCCCAATATGTGTATGTGCTATTTTTCCTAATCTATTATAACAATCATTGATTTTAACATTTAAATGGCATTTTGGCAGACCAAATATTTCATAAGAACTTTCCTTGGTAAAGTTATATAACCGGGCGAAAATGTCCATGCATCTATTTGAAAAAGATTGTGAAAACTGAGAGAAAGGTGTGTAAGACACAACAACTATCAACAACAATCTATTTAACTCGAGGTTGTAATTCCCCTTTTCAAATCTAGTTCACCCTTTTGCGTTGTAAAGCCTTGGAATGAAACAGAAAAATACATTTCATTTAACTGACAAGGATTTCATAAAGAAACTGCAAACCATCAGTTACACTTGAAGGAAACGAATTTCTTGCCATTCAATTCTAAGAAAAACCACAGCCAATCGTTGCAAGTTCTTGTAAAACAAGGGTCACACTGGACAACAAAACCTTTCACTGCTATTTAAAAGGTAACTTCATATTCCCAAGAATAGTATGGTATCTAAATTGATTTTTACAGGTTATTACAGTACCACAAGTTATAGTTACCTGGCTCACATGTAGCTGTTGAAGAAACATTACTGCATACATTCATGGGTGGGAACTCAGCAAATACCATGTCAACTGCATCAGATACAACCCCACCACAGACTTGTTTCCACAGCAAATTAAAGGACTGAACATGAAAAGTGTACTTACAGTTTGCTGCAGTGTTAGTAGAGGATAAACTGGATAATTCATGGTTGGGTTTGCTAGGTCCACCAACATCCTTACCAATCTCCTGCCTTTTGTTGAAACATTTTCAGACAAAAACAAAGTAATCAAAACTGTTTTTTTTTTCACCTCTTAACGTGGTTATACATGTAGCTGCTGTATGCTATTAAATCCTGATCTTAATTTTTTTGAATTGAAGGTGGCTTATCTACATATGATTTGTCATACAGTGTATTTATCACACAGTAAAGGCATTTGATCATGAGTTAACATATCATTGTGCTAGATTGGAATGGCGAATAAGATCAAATTTGCAACTTCTGGAATTTTTAAGATTCAGCAAATGAACTAGACAGTACACAATATGTCATTTAGAATCAGATACTTCTTACCAAGAAAGTAAAAGCTTTTCAGATGATTATTTATTAATTCCACATTGTTTTTGTAAATGGGATCAAACTGTGCACATATATCCCATGTGGGAGGTTTTGCACTGTATGCGATTTAGATTTAGATCTAGATTTAAACATGTATCACCAGAGAAATAACTTACCCTTGATCGCAGCTGAAAATATGTTCCTTTAAGTCATTTATTGAAAAGTAGAAACCACATCTTTTGCATTCCTCCATTGGAATATCACCCTGAAAGATTTGGGACAAAATGAAATAGAGCATCATTTCCGTACATCTAAGTTGGGACTTGGCCTGGGAAAGAAGCCTGTTCTTAAGGAAATGTTGATCATAGCTGATTATAATTCTGATAAAAAAAAATCAAAATGTACAAAGAAACTTCATGTTATATTCTTAATTCTCGCTCCTGGCTCAGCTAGGGTATCCATGGTTATCTACATTATTCTTGTCAGGGGTCGCTCCAGGGGGAGGTTTGAGAGGGAGGCCACAACCCTACCAGGTGCCCTTTGGGGTGCTGGTACTTAAACCCCCCACCCCTTTTACAAAATCCTGTATCCGCTCCTGCCTCTAGGTTTTTAAGTAGGCTATCATTGAGAGCTCTCGTTCCATCAGTAAATAATTGTAATAAATAACTTACAATCGCTATACAGGCTCTTTAGTGGAATCAACAACAAAGGCCGTTACCAATTTAGCTCACACTTACTTCAATTAGACCACCGTCGCCTTCCAAAGGCGTAAATGACAGGTCCTTCTGCAGAGGACGGATATACGCTGTTGCTTGATTCAAATTATTCTTCAAGTACTGAACACTATAACCCTCTGTCTTTGAACCGGGTATTAGTACCAGCCTTGTAGTTGACCTTCCATCAGTTCTCAAAAATTTATATCCTCCTCCATCACGAAGCTTAGGATATGTTTCTGATAACTTCTCATGCAAGAGAGTCGCAGACCAGCCTCTGTCCAACGTGATTCCTCTCTCTCCCAGTCCTGCAGCTCTTAGCTTAAGCTTATCAGCCAAACAACAAAACTTGTGAGTCCATTGGTTTCGCTTTGTTCGGAAACCAAATCCACCTGTGGCTTTCTTCGCTCGTTTCTTTCCTGTAGTTGCTCTCGAGAGTGCTGTTCCTGACGACAGTGGCCTGAACCGCAGTGCTGCAGCGATCTCATTTACTCTGGGGTTTGTGCGTACAGCCGCGTTGCCAAACAATCTTTGGTGCTCTGCAAAGATGCTACTTGTGTTTGGACCAGACGAGCGAGGCAACGATGTTGATGAAACTGATTTGGTAGCATCAGAAGTTTCACCGCTATTAGGACCCTGCAGCATGTGTACTACTCTACACAAACTTTCGTTGACCTTCTTCAAATTCTCAAGAACTTCTCCCTCAGTGTTGTTCACCATGCCCTTCTTCAAACGCTACGTCATAACCAAATTTTATCGGATGGATAGTTTACCAAATTTTCTTACCCATGGTGCTCCGCGGGCGCGCTTCGCGCGCGAGAGCTCCGCTATACATTCAAAACATTAAGACAAACATAATTTTGACACTGATAACGCGCCATAGCCCTGCAGGGGTGCTTACCATTTAAAAAAATCATCCAAGTGCAAATCTTGTGCATAAACATTAAACTAGAAAATGACATGGTGTGAGAACGACCCGCTACAATCCAAATCAGCTGAACAAACTAAAAAGAGTAGAAATATTGCGTCGCCTCAGAAGACAGCCCATATTTTCTTATACCTGCCAACTTTTTCTGAGATGTAGGCGTGAGATTTTTATCCTGGGAGTGCTGGGATTTTTGAAAACGACACGATCATTTCCGAAGATTCCCGAAGACGTCCGAAGTCTTCCGAAGACGTCCGAAGTCTGCCGAAGGCGAAGTTATCAAGAAAACGCTTATCCACAAAATCAGAGATCGCGAGGAAGGTATTGTCATTTATTCATTTTACACATGGTTTTCGTTCCTTACATGGGTCTGAGTTAACATATTTTTGGAAATTGTGTCAAGCAAGACGGCAACAACTCACATTTTTCAATCAGGCGTGAGAAATTGGTCCGCAGGCGTGAGCGGGCGTGAGATCGAAGTTTTCAACCCGCAGGCGTGAGACTCACGCCTAAGGCGTGAGAGTTGGCAGGTATATTTTCTGAAGCTTCCCAAACGGAATGGCGGGAACCATTTGATTTTCCAACCCAAATTTTCGGGTTTTCCATGTAAATAGTGAGTACCCGTGTAGATCACAGTGTTAACAGAGTATTGATAGAGAATGATGCTTTCGTATTTAGTGTCACTCAGCCTCAAGTTGAGTGACTGAGAGTTTAATCAAGCGGTGCTTTTCGCCACTTTTTAAAATTTTGGTATTGAAATCAGTTCGACCCACTGAATCAGAGACCACAAACGAAGTTTCCTTCCTGTGAGAATGATCGTTCGTCCCATCAAAAGTTGCGCGTGATGCCTTTTCTCTGTAATACATGATATTCCCACATCTTTGTGTTTGTATTACCCTCGCTTCACTAAAAAAAAGTCTTTCAAGATAACACTAGACACGATAGAATGAGCCAGATCATTCTCTCTTGGGCATCGGGTCGTTTCGCCTGCTGGCAGTTCGCCCAGGTCGATTCGCCCGATGTGTATTTGTCATTCGTTAAACCTGAGAATTAGGAGTAAGCATGGAAAGACAGTGACTGCACATGTGGAATCCAAGCTTAACTAAAACAACATCTCGGAGAAGTAGGTTCACTAGGTTGTAGAGTGTTATAATGTCATCAGGCGAATCGACTTAAGTCCTAGCGAAGGCCTTCACGCGAATCGACTTTCGGGCGAAACAACCGCAATTCCTCTCTTGTATTAGATTAGAGCAGTGATGGAAAAGGAACGAACCAAAAGGCGTGATGTGAGTGTACTGATGTTGTTTTGCTTATTAAACCTATTTCTTTTTTGAAGTTCTCATTGTTGTCACCTTTGACCAAGTTTCCTAATGTTTACTAAAGTATGAATAAGACACTTTGCAAATAATAACGCGTTATAACTAAAGCTGTTATAACTCATTTTCCAAAGTGACCTTCATACATTTTCTTAAAGAATTTGTGGACAGAACTTGACAGAGAATCAAAGTGTCTTTTGCAGGTGATCAATTTGAACTCTCATTACTTTTTATATTGATGATGTATTGACATTGTTCAGATAAAATTCATTTTCAAGAACTGTTAAACCTGTGGCCCTCTATATGTTCCCTACCAGCTAAAGACACGTGAGGTCCTGAGGTGGAAATAATGACCCTTGACTCTTTCGTATTCTTCTTCAAACTGTGCTTACCTTGAAAGACCACGTCCTGCATTAGGCACATCTAAAATAGAAAAAAAGGAATACATACAGAAACATTTATTTTCAATACGTTACCTTTTACTGTGAAACTCGCAAAACCGTGATCACCAGAAATATTTATGGAATGTTATTGTGTTGAGAAGAAATAGCCAATAGGGCGTGAGAAAACTAAACTGCAAACAGCAACGGTAATTAGTTTGTGGTTGTGAGATTTGCTTGCGTATCCTGAGCTTTATTGTGATTGGCCAGTACACAATCAACATTCCTGAAATTTTTCAGGTGTTCACGGTTTTCTGAGTTTGACAGTAAATGTAAAAAAAAAAAAAATAAAAAAATAAAGATTTTGCTAAACTATGAGGGCACGTTGTTGTAGTGGATGTGGTTGTCATCATTGACATCATAGCAGTCCACAGCTGTACTGTACAACTATAGTAGTAATAATATCATTAGTGATAGCCCTTGTATTAGTACATGTTAATGTACCAGAAGCATGTAGAGCCAAGCATTTGGCGATGTACATTAGTATAAGACTACTCACATGATGCCACTAAATAAAACTCTTTTAACTCAGCTGTTATAACTCTTCCTTCATTGTCATGCTCTTCAACGCCTGCAAAAACATGATACGTTTTGACTCTTTGCAACCTATAATGATATTGCTGTTTATTTTTGTATCTTTAAAACAGACATTCGTGCAGGGTGAAAGTTGACTGTACATACAATTAATTCCCAAGTGACTTCTGATAAACTACTAGATTCTCCCTTCAATTTTCCTTTATATGTTTTTCAATCAAAGAGAGAATTAGAGATTGCATCAGGAAACACTTAGTACCTTATTCCTATCACCCATAGGTCATCGGCAAACAAGAACCAAACATTAGATACCATTTATATTATAATGTTAATACTTACATTGTAATTTCCCGGAAAATGCACAAAGAACAGAGATTTACTATAAAGTTCATAGCAAATTCAGGTTGACATTTTTCAAATTTAGAAATGAACAAATAAAAACCGCTGTGTCAGTGTTCAGAGTAAATAAAATATAAATAACAATTAAAAATAATAATCCATGTACATGACGAGCAAAGGAAAACCTTGAGCCTCACAGTGCTACAACATCTAAAACATAACAACTGATGTATACCATAGGATACATTTAATGGCTTTGTCTTGCTGCATAGTCTAAAATAAATATCTAATCAAAAGAATATCAATTTAATAATTAATGTAATCACTACAATGATTTGGCGTATGTAGTATACTAGGAATGGGCTTTACAACAAAGAGCTAGCCTTCTGAAAGCAAACACAAACATTTTAGCCTGACCAGAGACTTCTCATGGAAAAAAAGGAGAAAAAAACATCGCCCTAACAAATACAACTGGTAATATAAGGTGAAAATTTTAAAAACCTTGTTTCATATGCACAAGCATAATAATACAATAATGGAATTTCGAGATATTGTGTTCAGTGAGGCTATAATTTATGCATAAACTGAACACTGGACTTTGTGCTTAAGTAAACTGGCCACTTTATGGATGTTTTTGGAAAGTTTTAACCACTCTAATCATTTTTTGAACAAATGTTCTGCCTTCTTGAACTTTTTTTTGCAATTTGTAAGGCTACTTTCATGAAAACACCCATTACATAAATTTTGGTGTTGCATGTCAATGCCCACTCTAATAATGCATTTTGAACTTTAAAAAAATAATAAAAATTAGGACAACATACAGTTTGCAGGGCAAGCATGAATAAGCTAACAACCTGCATAATTATTTGGAATGCATTAATTCAAAGAAAGCACAAGAACACTAAAATGCCTTAGAAAAGCTGGTTCTAAAAAGAGGAGAATCAGTTGTGAGTATCCAACCCCAGATAAGGCGCCACTGCAGAATTGGGATCAAGTAACTTTTCTTGTAAAAGGTTGCAAATTTTTTAAATATGCATTGTACAATAATCCACAGTCTCCCCAATTAGTAAGGCACTGTGCCTGAGCCACGAGACATGAGACTTGAATAAAGTTCATTATTATTATTGTTATCCACAACGTCACATGGCTAGCCAATCAAACCCAGGAAATTTCAAAATTTTTTTGCACTTCATGTCATTATTCAATATGTCATTCAGGGTGGCTGAGCAGTTAAAGTGCTGTAAATGTAATTCAGAGGCCCTAAGTTCATGTCCTGCGCATGCCCTGGCAACTGCCTAGATTTTGCCATTTATGTTCCATTTAAATCATTTGCTTAATTATCCGTGAAAAGCACCATAAGGGGAGATCAAAAGGATAAATAAAGTACTATAATCATCATCATTAACATTGTAAAAAGTATTATCATTATAATAAGAATGACTTCAAAGAGCTATCATGCCTTTTGAACTTATTTTCAGATTTTAGACCGGTACAAAAGACCTGCACGTTTGTCATACAAAACAATACTTCACTTTAGAATTGCTTTATTGGATTTACATACTTTTTACAGGTCAAAATTAAATTCAGGTTAAATTTTTTTAACCTAAGTTGATTGTCAATTCTCTTTGTCTCCTAGCCCTAATTATTCATGCATTAGGGCATTAGGAGACAGAGGAAATAGAGAATCAACTTAGGTTAAAAAAAATTAACCTCAATTTAATTTTGACCTGTAACATACTCACCCAACTCCACTGTAACCTTTTGTCTGTGCTTCAGCCCAGTAGGTATGATATCCAGGAAATTTGGCCTCCTACAACAGCACAAAATGAGACTTGTTAGTAACAAAACGGGTCAATAAGAGAAACAAACAAAACAAACACAACAATTTTATATTACAAGGCTTTGGCTAAGAAATAATACGATTGGGTAACATCATCACATTTAGAAAAGGGGGAAATTGGGCTCCCTTCAGTATTTATTAAAGCACGGTTCAAAGCCGGTTTAAACCGAATACCTCAAACCGCCCAAAACCGGTTCAAACCGGTTTCCCAAATTCCGGGAAAATCCCAAGGTCACGCCAAAATTCCGAGAAAAGGCCAATTAAAGAGACTGTCCTGGTAACCCCATACTGTATACTACTGCCATAGACACTATTATTCATAAGCTTTAAAAAGTCTTTCTCAAGAGCATTCTTAGCATTCATTCGTCTCTGTGTATTAAAATTATTGTATTGCCCCAACCATGAGGACTGATCAAATTCCAATACACGGTGTACTTTCTTTAGTTTTAACCCAAGGGATAGATAAAGTTGCAGATTTTTGTAATGTAGCACATAATTTTTCTTATTATATGGCTGAGTCTGTTTTCGCCGTGCGATTGGTCAATTTGCAGTCCGTAACTTGCTATACGCTCCAAAATTTCAAAGAAAATGCTCATTTCGGAGCTCTAAATCTCTTTACATCGGAAACAAAAAGGTTGAAATTAAGTTACAAGACGTCTATCAACCTTGAGGACTTAGATTTTGGCTTTGTCCTTCAACATTTTAAACTGTGTTTATTTGTGAACGAAGGCGATGAAGAAACTAACTCGTAATCTTATCGAAGAGGATTCTGGTCAGTGTTTGAAAATTTTATCGTAGTACACAGTTAAGAAGACGAAAATCGACTGGCAGAGATTCGAGATGTTTTGCCTAAGAGAAAATGAGTAATTCCTTCGACAATATATGATAACAAACATGCCTGCACCCGATCATCTTGACGAGCTTCTTTGTCATTTGCAGTGTTTTTCCAAAGATCAACGAAAGAAAGATGGTCGCGACTCCGAGCCAGACACAATGTCCAGTTTTCAAAAGAGTCCAACGTCACATTGGCGATTGAGTGAATACTTACAGTGCTCTTTGTTTTGACCGAATTTACTTAAAAATATGTCTGTAAACCCTGAGGACTGGGATGTTGACTTTGCCTTACCAGATTTAACCTAGCTTTGTTTGAACAAGAACGAAGCTGATGTAGAAACTGAATCGTAACTTTCCCGTGGAAGAAAATATGGTCCGTGTTTGAATTTTTAACGCAGATCACGCCTGAAGAGGAGAATGAACTGGCAGAAATTCGAGAGGTTTTCCCAAAAAAATTAACGAGCTAATCCTTCGACAATGACAACAAACTTACCTTGAAAAGCTTCTTTGTCTTTTGCAGTGTTTTTTTTTACAAGGACCAACGGAAGAAAAAAGGAAGCGACTTCGAGAAAGACGCAGTGCCCGGTTTCCAAAATACTCAAGCGTTACATTAAAGAGCTAAAACTTACAGCGCTCTAAGTTTTGACCAAATGAACTTTTTCAACATGGCGAATTTGTTTTCACTTTCTCGGAAACCCTTTGTTGTGTGCTATTGTTTGGTGAGTCAATAAAAACTTTCTTTCTTGATGCCTGTCAAATGATTGTCAAATCGCGCGTCCTGCACTTGTTTCTGGTCCCCCAAACTGTAAGAAGCCATATAATAAACATCTTATTAGCCTCGTTTTTTCGGTCCATACTGTGAACTAGTTACGGATCCTGGTTTTTTCCATCGACTTACGGACCGAAAACTCGGCTAATAAGAGGTATTTATCAGCCAGTGTTGGGATAAGCTTAGCTACTTGTCCGATATTTATTCCAAACTTCTCCTGAATATTTTTACAATAGGAAGAGAGCATTTCTTTGGTAACTTTCATTTTCTCCGCAGCTAGAGGAATATCGTTATGCAGCTCATGCAATTCGTTGGGATATTCCAAATCGAGTTTCAAAATCATACCCTTTTTTCTGTCTTCTGTACAGGCAGCTAGATTAACTTTTTGTATCTGTTGTTCAGTCATCCATCTAAACCCACCTGTTGTTAAACACTGACTCATCGCGTATCCATAAAGGTTATTCGCAACTAGATACATAACATACTTGCTTGGTTTGCTGTTATCATATCCAGAAATATACTTATTATTAGCTTCCCCATGCCGGTTACCAATATAGGAAATACCAACGCGCAATCCCTTTTGTATAAACTGGAACATATCAACATCTGTCATAAGCTCACGTCTAATACCAGTCATTTTCATCATAGCATCCCAGGATAGCCCAGGAGATGTAAAATAGTGGTACGGATCTAATTTATAATACTGAAGGCAGGTCTAACGGAAGTTCTCAAACACATCAGCTAATAGTTGAATATCAGACTTCAGATACAGATCTTTCCTTCATATTGAAAGTATTCCATACATTTTGAGCATGTTGGTATTGCACATCAGAGATATCCTTATCTACTAAAATACTATAGAAATGTTCTTGGGGAGTTACTGCTTGTCATCAAATTTTTGGAAACTATGCATATAATCATGGGGATATACCCCTCTCTTTTTTATAAGTGATAGTTTCTCATCCTGAAAAACCTTTGATGTACATTTGAAAGCGTCCGCAGGAAGATTAGCAGCCATCTGGCCATGAACTGGAAACTGTCCAGGAATAAAAGATGCTTCCCTAACATGAAAGCCATGTATTTCTCAATATTAGTGGGAATGCAGTTTATCTCCAAATCATGCTCTTTTCCTATGGTCCCAATCTCTTGCATTATGAAATGGGAATCATATCCTTGTGGATTATGGAAAATTAGAGGGATCTTAAACTCCTTTGGATTAATCCTTAATTTGAGGTTACGATCCTGATGTGCCAATCCCTTATACTGTCCAGTGATATGACACTGGTCCCAGACCCGGATATCTTTATTACCACACTTCTGTCCACAAATATGACAGACACTCTGCTGCAGTCTCAAACTCTTGTTCCTCCTCATTAGTCATATTCAGAGGCTTCTTGAATTCAGTACTAATAATCTTCTGACAGATTGTACTTCTAAAAGCATCTGCTGCATGAACTTATTAATGGAATCCTCCCCTCTGTAAATTCTCACTGCCTTATATTTATCGTTATAGCAGCACACTACTTTGTAACCATAGGTGCAGCCAGTGTGCTTTTGATATTTGTTGGTACAAGATTTAACCCCGCATGGTTGACACCCAGTTACTTTCTCCGTAATGGCCTCAAAATCAACATATATTACAATGGGTGCGGGCATCTGATTATGATGGTTTTGAAGCCGAAGTATATTCTTACCCCTCTGCGGCATTCTTATTGCTTGTTCCCCATTTATCACCAAACAATTCTCCTTGTGTTTAGTTAATATCTCTTCTGTACTAACACATTGTAAGCAGTGCATGTAGAAATGCTTTGTCGCCTTATGCTTAGTGTTATTGTACATCAAGATATTAAAATCCTTGATTAGCACATAATGTTGCTTCTCTCCCTCTGCAATCAGCGGCAGGTTCAAAACTTTCTCATTATGCTGCTCAGAAACAAAGATAGGATAAAATTGCTTGTACTCATAGCCAAAAACATTAACATTTATACTGTTTTGCACCTCAATTTTGGTATAATCTTTTGCACTAACGGGAAACTCAATATCCTGGCAATTTAAATCTTCTACCATCCTCTTGTCTGATTTTTTGATTCTCTGTGGGTCCTTTTCTTGTGGGTTCAAATATCGTATATGTCACCAACGAAAACACTCGTTGTCATCATTTTTAAGGTTAACCAAACCCTTTGTACAATTTTGGAGCCCCACTGGCAGTGGTATATATGAGCTGCCTTTAGTCGTTTTATACACTACTGTATTAATATAATGCTCATCAATGCTGCTAATAGTCCAACCACTGCCTTCAGATACCCAGACACCAATACCGTTCAGTATTTGATGTTGTGATTCCCCCATGCTTGGTAAAAAATCATTGGGGTTATATAATTGCTATTTGCGCCCGACTATTGAAATAGGCTGGCTTATAAATATTGTGCTCATCCTTCCTCTTAACAAATCTAACTTTTAAAGTCTCCACAAATTTAAAACCTTTTATTTCATTAAGAGTAATATTAAATAATCGACTATTTGCCATTCTCGTATTTTGCAACTGCACCAAAGCATCTGTATCAGACTTCAAACCAATCTCATATGATTTGGTAAAACCCTTCAGAACCATTCGTTTTTCACCAATTCTTGTCCTTGGTGCTGGCACTGGTTGCTGTTTTTTTCATTCTGGGAGCTGGAATAGGCCTTTACGGTGGAATAGGATTGGCCTCAAAATGCAGTATTAATTGTTGGACATTTCTCATTGGTGTAGGAATAGGGCGTGCTTCTCTCTGTCTCCTCGGAGCAGGAATACGGCGTGCTTCTTCCCTCACTCGTACTAAATTCTCGAGCTCACTATCTGTGAGCCCTGATTACAATCTTCTTGTAAGTTCATTACGTCGACTCATAATATTATTACTATATATTATTTCTTTCTTGGATCAGTCATAGAACAATCTGCTTCTGACTGTTTAAAACCAACAATAGGGCCATTTCTCGCTTCTTGTTGGTTGGCATTATTTTTAGTCATAATTGCACTCATATTCTGCATACTATTATAAGGCGTCATCTCTTTAAATAGGTTAGCCCCAAATATGGCAAGCCAAAGGTAGCAATATTCAATTCGTTTAATTTTATATGTAGTTTTGTATTATGTGTTCAACCATACGTTTAATATTCAACTTATATTCAACGGAATGGCGGGAACCATTTGATTTTCCATCCGGAATTTTCGGTTTTTCAATGTAAATGATGAGTACCCCTGCAGATCACAATGTTAATAGAGCATTAATAGAGAATGATGCTTTCGTATTTAGTGTCACTCAGCCTCAAGTGAAATAACTGAGAGTTTGATCAAGCGGTGTTTTTGGCCACGTTTTAAAATATTGTTATGGGAAAACAGTTCGACTCACTGAATCAGAGACCGCAAACGAAGTTTCCCTCTTGTGGGAATAAGGAATAAGCATGGAAAGACAGTGACTGCACATGTGGAATCCAAGGTTAACTAAAACTAGGAGTAATCGGAGCTTAGGAGAGTGCGTTCGATATGTTTGTTAGGCGTACAGGCGGGTAACAGTTGAGGAGGAAGATTGGATGGTTCTTGCGATAAATAAATATGATTATGGCATATTTTGAACGTAGGAGTTGCGTACAGCGAAATCTCTATTTAAACTGTGTATAATAATTATAAGAAGATTTTGAAAAGGTATCGTATGGTTCGGTGTCAAGTGCTTGTAATCGGAGGAGACAGCGGCCAGAGTACGTCGGGCGTGTAAATAGAACATTTTAAGTTTTGTTTTACTGGCGCGATCACAGGGCGCAGTTGTTCAAAGGCCGACTAGCGCTTAACCCGGGATTCTTTTTCTTTCTTCAAAAACATTTCTTCGGATAATTTTCTCTGTTATTTCTAAGAGCATCCAATCATCAACTTGTTGACAAAATAAATTAAACTGAGTTTACTTTCTTAAAAGCTTTCACATCAGAATTCAAATTTCGACCTAACCCTGTCAAAGCCTTCAGTGGAATGTGTGTGCTGCTCACGTCAATAACTTTTCCAGTAATTTGGTCGAGCGTGTTGATTTCAGTGACTCGAGAGTGGCGCCACTGTGGGCTGGTTTTTCCTAATAAATAACATAGAGTTAAAGTGTTCGTTTGTCTGGTGCCGAAAATATCACACGTCATGATCAAATGGCCCCGCCGAGCTTCACTTCTCGGTAGATTTACTTTGTGGCACAACAGCTGCCGAGCTACACAACTCGGTAGGTTTACTTTGTGACACAACGGCCGCTGAGCTACACAACTCGGTAAATTTACTCTGTGGCCTGACAACGGCAGCAGGAATAGGGCGTGCTTCTTCCCTCACTCGTACTAAATTCTCGAGCTCACTATCTGTGAGCCCTGATAACAATCTTCTTATAAGTTCATTACGTCGACTCATAATATTATTACTATATATTATTTCTTTCTTGGATCAGTCATAGAGCAATCTGCTTCTGACTGTTTAAAACCAACAATAGGGCCATTTCTCGCTTCTTGTTGGTTGGCATTATTTTAGTCATAATTGCACTCATATTCTGCATACTATTATAAGGCGTCATTTCTTTAAATAGGTTAGCCCCAAATATGGCAAGCCAAATGTAGCAATATTCAATTCGTTTAATTTTTTTGTATTATGTGTTCAACCATGCGTTTAATATTCAACTTATATTCAACGGAATGGCGGGAACCATTTGATTTTCCATCCGGAATTTTCGGTTTTTCAATGTAAATGGTGAGTACCCCTGCAGATCACAATGTTAATAGAGCATTAATAGAGAATGATGCTTTCGTATTTAGTGTCACTCAGCCTCAAGTGAAATAACTGAGAGTTTGATCAAGCGGTATTTTTGGCCACGTTTTAAAATATTGGTATGGAAAACAGTTCGACTCACTGAATCAGAGACCACAAACGAAGTTTCCCTCTTGTGGGAATAGGGAATAAGCATGGAAAGACAGTGACTGCACATGTGGAATCCAAGGTTAACTAAAACTAGGAGTAATCGGAGCTTAGGAGAGTGCGTTCGATATGTTTGTTAGGCGTACAGGCGGGTAACAGTTGAGGGGGAAGATTGGATGGTTCTTGCAATAAATAAATATGATTATGGTAGATTTTGAACGTAGGAGTTGCGTACAGCGAAATCTCTATTTAAACTGTGTATAATAATTATAAGAAGATTTTGAAAAGGTATCGTATGGTTCGGTGTCAAGTGCTTGTAATCGGAGGAGACAGCGGCCAGAGTACGTCGGGCGTGTAAATAGAACATTTTAAGTTTTGTTTTACTGGCGCGATCACAGGGCGCAGTTGTTCAAAGGCCGATTAGCGCTTAACCCGGGATTCTTTTTCTTTCTTCAAAAACATTTCTTCGGATAATTTTCTCTGTTATTTCTAAGAGCATCCAATCATCAACTTGTTGACAAAATAAATTAAACTGAATTTACTTTTTTAAAAGCTTTCACATCAGAACTCAAATTTCGACCTAACCCTGTCAAAGCCTTCAGTGGAATGTGTGTGCTGCTCACGTCAATAACTTTTCCAGTAATTTGGTCGAGCGTGTTGATTTCAGTGACTCGAGAGTGGCGCCACTGTGGGCTGGTTTTTCCCAATAAATAACATAGAGTTAAAGTGTTCGTTTGTCTGGTGCCGAAAATATCACACGTCATGATCAAATGGCCCCGCCGAGCTTCACTTCTCGGTAGATTTACTTTGTGGCACAACAGCTGCCGAGCTACACAACTCGGTAGGTTTACTTTGTGACAAAACGGCCGCTGAGCTACACAACTCGGTAAATTTACTCTGTGGCCTGACAACGGCTGCCGAGCTGCACAACTTAGTAGATTTACTTTGTGACACAAAGGCAGCCGAACTAAACCTGGTTTAATGCATGCACCAGGAATCGCACACATTTTCCAAAGACGGTGACGAACCATGCTGAAAGTTATGAAGGCTTAATCCAAAGTAAAATTTAACAGCAAACTTCTGAAAGATGAACGTTTTGTGATTCAGCAAATACATATCGATGTACGTTTTAAGAAGATTCAGCAAACTTTTTAAAAGACGAACGCTTTACGAGGACAGAATATCAGACCTTGGCAAACCTTTTAAAGATGAATGCCGAGGACACACGAAACACCACGTGAGTTAGCGCGTCAAAGTGAAACAAAACGTAAGCAGGGACTTCAAAGTGAGGCAAATGTGTGTCGACGACGACGAAAATGCAATCTCAAAATAACCTCCCTCATTAATTCACAGGACACCCAATAACTCACAGAACACCCAACACAAATTAAGATCTCGGAGAAGTAGGTTCACCACGTTGTAGAGTGTTGTAATGTCATCGGCCGAATCGACTTAAGTCCTAGCGAACGCTTTCAGGCGAATCGACCGCAATTGCCCTCTTGTATTAGATTAGTGCCAAGCGAGTACCGCACTCGGGCACCAAGTACGAAGCTTAGTCGTGCAGTGATGGCAAAGGAACGAACCAAAAGGCGTGCTGCGAGTGTAGTGATGTTGTTTTGCTAATTAAACCTATTTCTTTTATGACGTTCTCATTGTTGTCGCCTTTGACCAAGCTTCCCAATGTTTGCTAAAGTATGGATAAGACACTTCGCAAATAATAACGCGCGTTATAACTACAGCGGTAACTTACCAGCCAACATTCTTTGCGCGGGCGTTTCCCATATACGACCAAAATGAATACTGTTTAGGTTTGTCAGGATAAAAGTGACGGAACGAATCAACAAAGCCTTCCTTCAGCAGTTCAGTGAAACCTTGTCTTTCTTCTTTTGTAAAACCAGCATTTTTTGTGTTGGTCTTTGGGTTTTCCAAGTCTTTAAGAAAGGAAAGGGAGAAAGTAGATGTAGTATTAGTTATTAGCGGTTTTAACGTGGAAAGAGTTCTCCAAAATCTCCTGTCTACAGGAGAATTGGTAGAAAGGTTTTCAGGATTGCTTCGATAGAAAATGCAAGCCATTATTGGTTAATGGGGTTAGCATTGGTTTGCATCGGCTAAAAACACCTTGCGCACCTTTTGAAGTTTACACAAAATAGTATTCCTCATGGCTTCGGTTTCCCCAGTACTGTGGATGTATAGTGTGGAAGCGATAAGGAATACTAATTTGCGTAAACTTCATAAGGTGTCTAAAAAGTTTCAGGGTGATGGGATCTTATAGCAACCAGTAAATGGTTCACTTTGAATATCCTTGAAAAATCGTAACTAACGCTTGTTCAGCTAGGAATCGTTGTGTGAAAAGCTTGTTCCCATTCTATACGCACGGTTATGGGTGGAGACATAAAACCTGGTGTGCACGTATTTTTTAAACAGAAGAATAATTGATTAACAGGATTAACAGCCAGAAACTAACCTATTTCTTTGTGAGCAACATTAAGGTCACCATACAGTATAATAGGTTTGTTTTTGTCTAGATTCTTGACGTAATCCCTGAAGTCTTTATCCCAACCCTGTCTGTAGTCAAGCCTCCAAGGAAAGTAGAGAGAAATACAGTTGATAGTTTCAGTCGAGAACTGATACGGACACACTTTCCGGATCGAATAACAATTTGAACATGTTGGTTTTGAGGAGAGGGACAAACAGAAGAAAATACAATACCGCAAACTGCCGCTTATGAATGTTTCAAAGGGGCTTTTAGGAGGGGTTATACCGCTAAAAGGAGGAGCCTGTTATAACTCATTTTCCAAAGTGACCTCCATACATTTTCTTAAAGAATTGGTGTACAGAATTTTACAGAGAATCAAAGTGTCTTTCCACGTGATCAATTTGAACTCTCATAACCTTTTCTATTGATGATGTATTGACATTGTTCACAGAAAATTCGTTTTCAAGAACTGTTGAACCTGTGGCCCTCTATATGTTCCCAACCAACTAAAGACACGTGAGGTCCTGAGGTGGAAATAATGACCCTTGACCCTTTTGTATTCTTCTTCAAACTGTGCTTACCTTGAAAGACCACGCCCTACATTAGGCACATATAAAATAGAAAAAAATGGAATACATACAGAAACATTTATTTTCAATACGTTAACTGTAAATAATAATAATAATAATAATAATAAAATAACAAAGATTTCGCTAAACTACGAGGGCATGTTGTGGTAGTGGATGTGGTTGTCATCATTGACATCATAGCAGTACACTCTACTGTACAGCTATAGTAATAATAATATCAGTAGTGATAGCCCTTGTATTAGTGCATGTTAATGTACAAGAACCATGTAGAGCCAAGCATTTGGCGATGTACATTAGTATAAGACTATACTCACGTGATGCCAGTAAATAAAACTCTTTAAATTCAGATGTTATAACTCTTCCTTCATTGTCACGCTCCTCAATGCCTGAAAAAACATATGATACATTTTGCCTCTTTACAACCCATAATAGTATTGCTGTTTATTTTTAACTGTAAATAAGAGACATTCCTGCAGGGTGAAAGTACATGCAATTAATTCCCAAGTGACTTCTGATAAACTACTAGATTCTCCCTTTAATTTTCCTTTATGTGTTTGTCAATCAAAGAGAGAATTAGAAGTTGCATCAGGAGACACTTAATACCTTATTCCCATCACCCCTAGATTATCGGCAAACAAGAACCAATCAAGATACCATTAATTTTATATTATAATATTAATACTTATATTGTACAGTGTAATTTCCAGGAAAATGCACAAATAACAGAGATTTACAATACAGTTCATAGAAAATTCAGGTTGACATTGTTATGTTTTCAAATTTAGAAATGAGCAAATAAAAACTGTTCTGTCGTGTTCAGAGTAATTCTTCTAAATGAAATCAGCATTAATCAAAAGTACTTATTTCTGTGTAGAAAATGCACATGACAAGTAAAGGAAAACCTTGAGCCTTACAGTGCTACAACATCTGAAACATAACAACTGACCTATACCATAGGATACATTCAATGGCTTTGTCTTACTGCAGAGTCTAAAATAAATATACATAATCAAAAGAATATCAATTTGATAATTAATGTAATAACTACAATGATTTGGTGTATGTATAGGTATACTAGGAATAGGCTTTACAACAAAGAGCTAGCCTTCTGAAAGCAAACACATTCATTTTAGCCTGAGCAGAGACTTCCCATGAAAAAAAAAGGAAAAACCAAACTACAAAAAGAGACAATAACCCTAACATTACGACTGGTATTATAAGGTGAAAATTTTAAAAAACCTTGTTTCATATGCACAAGCATATTAATAGTACAAGAATGGAATTACGAGATATTGTGTTTATTAAGGCTTTAATTTATGCATAAACTGAATACTGGACTTTTGCAAGTAAATTGGCCACTTGATGGATGTTTTTGGAAAGTTTTAACCACTCTGGTCATTCTTTGAACAAATGTCTTGCCTTCTTGAACTCTTTTTGCAATTTGTAAGGCCACTTTCATGAAAACAGTCATTACATAAATTTTGATGTTGCGTATCAATGCCCACTCTAATAATACATTTCTAACTATAAAAAAATAAAAATAAAAACTATAACAATTCACATACAGTTTGCAGGGCAAACATGGATAAGCTAGCAATCTATATAATTTTAATATTTGAAATGCATATTCAAAGAAAGCACATGAGCACTAAAATGCCTTAGAAAAGCTGGTTCTAAAAAGAGGAGCATCGAAGAGACTGGGCCGAGCGTCATGGCGGAAGGCCAAGCGGTGTGAAGAGCAACCTCAAGAAGAGAAAACCTCGGTTATTTTGAATCAGAATTATGACTAAATCCAAAAGGGGAGAAAGAGGCTCCAGCTCTAGTTCTGTTTCATCCAACACCGAATTAAAATAAGCAAGGATGAACGAAGAAGAAGAGGAAACAAATTCACTCAGGGACTTAATTCAAAACTTAACGGCGAATATGGAAAGCAACTTTGCGAAGCTGCACGAAGAATTATGCGGCCTGAGGCAGGAAATGAAGGAAGAAATTGATATGTTGAAGTGCAATATTAAATATGGGCGACCATTGAAGATGTGAAAGAGACAACCAAAGCTCTGAAAGACTCTAACACGGTACAGGAGGACGAGATGTAAGAACTGCGAGCGCTTCTTACAAAAACCAAAGCTGACCTAAAGGAGGAAAGAGACAAAGTTATAGAGCTGGAAGATTATACTCGGCGCGAGAATCTAAAATTTCACAATATCCCAGAATCAGAAGAAGAAGGTGTTAACCACTCGCCGAAACAAGTTATTCTCAGCATTTTGCAAAAGGAGTTGCAAATGGACACTGCACGAATTCGATTTCACGCAGTGCATCGAATTGGCAAGCGAAAAGAAAACAAACACAGACCGATCATTGCTCGCTTCGTTTGCCGAGAAGACAGAGACCAGGTTTTTGCCAGGAAGAAGGGAATTGAAGAGAGCACAAGGTTCAAGGATGCTTACATAACCGCGGATTATGCAAAAGCTATACAAGATGAACGAAGGAAGCTAATAAAGGCGATGTTCAGGGCAAAGGAGCAAGGTTCAGAGGCCAAAGTGGTTCGTAGATATCTGTACATAGGAGAACTAAAGTATGATGTAACAAACCTCCCTGAGGATTTTAAGTAGATCAAAGAACGAACATAGATCTGTTCAACTAATTGTACTACTGGTGCAATCCAACAACAACTTCTTTAAGTCAGATTGAAGCTAATTAGATTCTGAAAAACACAATATTTAAAATTGTCGAAAGGTCAGTACCTTCTTGAAATACTTCATTTGAGTATCACAAGGGAGCATGTTTCGGCTAGTGTTTTGGTGGTTAACGTGTGTCCCTGTATTATTTTCTTTTTCTTATCTGTTAGTGTTGTATTTGAGATTTTTTCGAGTGTTTTTCTATTCTAATTTTCGCTTACTGTGTTTCTTTATTAATTTTATCTATGCACAATCAGTATCCTTTACTTGCTTTCAAAGTATGTCTACATTCACGCCTTCGTTTGTTCAATTACAAGTTCGGCTCTTTTGTTTTCAGCTATGCAGTCCCACAATTTGCATACAGTGACATTAGTTGTTCAGTGCTTTTAAACTAATATCGCTTAATGTGAAGGGCTTAAGTAATTTCCGCAAAAGAAGAACCATCTTTCTCTGGTGTCGTAAACGTAAAGCAGACCTTGCTTTTTTACAAGAGACGCACTCGATCGCTGCAACAGAAAATCAATCGAGAAATGAATGGGGTGCTGAGATGATATCTTCCCACGGTAGTTCTAATTCGCGAGGTGTTGCGATTTTGTTTAAAAATGGTATTGATTGCAGCATTACTCATAAAATTGTAGACCCCGAGGGGCGATACATTATTTTAAAAGCTTGCATCCAAGATAAAGACTATGTGCTGATTAATGTTTATGCGCCGAACAAAGATAAAGACCAAGTGAATTTTTTCAACAACCTACTTTCAATTTTGCAAAATGAAAATCTGGATTCTTTGGATAACATCATACTAGGAGGAGATCTAAATTGTCCACTCGATCCATTACTCGACAAAAAAGGCGGAGCAAGTACAAAAAGGAAGTCCGTTATCTCTTGTGTCGAAGATTTCAAAAGTAAATTAGATTTAGTGGATATCTGGCGATCCAAAAATCCAGACGCAAAAAGTTTTACGTGGAGTCAAAAATCTCCCCCAGTGTTTCGTCGTCTCGATTACTGGTTGATATCTAACAACCTGAGCGATTTTGTTGAATTGACCGAAATAATCGCGGCTGTACGAACAGATCATGATGCAATTTCTTTAGAACTCGGAAAGCTAGAGGACGAATTGAAAGGGCCAGGAAAATGGAAAATGAACTGCTCTCTGTTAGATGATGAAGACTACGAAGAAGATATGGCCAGGATGATTCTACTTTGGATAGCGGAAGGACAGAAAGAATTTACAGATAATCGAATGATATGGGATTGGATTAAATATAACATAAGAGCTCATGCTATTCAATACTCTAAAAGAAAGGCAAAAGAAAGGGGGAAAAAGGAACTTGACCTTCAGGAGGAATTAACTAAAGCAAAAAGTAAACTTGAAGATAATCCAAATGACCATAACAAAACCTATTATAACGTAGTTCAGGAGAAGTTGGAGTCGTTTTACGAAGAAAAAACCAAAGGCGTAATAATGCGAGCACGTGGTAGATGGCATGAACATGGAGAGAAAAGCACAAAATATTTTTTAAACTTAGAAAAAAGGAACCACGTTAAGAACCATATAAGAAAACTGTGCATAAATGGTAAAATTACAACGGATCCGCACTGTATACTAAAAGAACAAGAGCGTTTTTACAGAGAATTGTACAAAAGCAGCATTAATAGTCCTAATACAGGAGAGAAAATATCTTCATTTCTGAACGATCTGAATATTCCCCAACTTTCAGAGGAGGAAAAAAATTCCTGTGAAGGATTAATTTCTTCAGAAGAATGTTCTGAACTCTTGGATAGCTTTCAGAGTAATAAATCCCCTGGAAATGATGGCATTCCAGCTGAATTCTATACAAAATTTTGGCCTTTAAGAAGCGAAAGTTTTATCAGGTGTGCAAATGAATGCTTCGAAAAAGGGGAAATGTCATGCTCACAAAAACAGGCTGTAATTACTCTGCTTGAGAAAAGCGGAAAAGATCGCACTCTCCTCGAAAACTGGCGGCCAATATCTCTTGTTAATGTAGATACGAAAATTATGTCCAAGGTGATCGCAGCAAGGGTTAAAAAGGTGTTACCCAGTATCATTCACTACAACCAGACTGGTTATGTTAAAGATCGTTTCATTGGTGAAGCAATACGTTCTATTTTCGATATTATGGACTTCAAAGCTAAGGAAAACATCCCAGGTTTACTGCTGTTTATAGATTTTCAAAAAGCTTTTGATAGTGTGGAATGGGAATTTCTCATTGAGAGTCTTAAAAAGTTTAACTTTGGTCGAGATTTCCTTCAATGGGTGAAAACCTTTTATAACAGCATTCAAAGCTGTGTTATAGACAATGGCGTTAGTTCTAACTTTTTTACTCTGGAACGCGGTGTTAGGCAGGGTGATCCACTCTCTCCTTACTTATTTATAATTGCTGTAGAAACTTTAGCAATTGCTATAAGTTAAAAAGAGTCAATTAAAGGAATCACAATAGGAACTGAGGAAACTAAGCTTCTACAGTTTGCAGACGATACAACCGCTGTGTTAGCTGACACAAGCTCGGCCGCAAGATTATTTGAACTACTTAACAAATTCGAACTTCTCTCTGGACTCAAGATTAACTGTTCAAAAACTGAAGGTATGTGGATTGGATCTAAGAGACATTATAAAGAAAAAACATTCGGTATTAAATGACCGGACGAGCCAATAAAAGCTCTGGGTGTATATTTTACTTATGACCAAAAATTGCTTAAAGAAAAGAATTTTATAGAACGACTGGATTCAGTTAAAAAACTTGTTAATATATGGTCCGCTAGAGGCCTGTCGATATACGGTAAGGTGAGAATAATCAAATCTTTTCTTATCCCTAAGTACATTTACATTTGTTCGATCCTTCCAACTCCCAAGGAATTACTAAAAGAATTGAATAAAATACTGTTTAAATTTCTCTGGAAAGGTGTAGATAAGGTAACAAGACCTTCAGTTATAAACGAATACGAAGAGGGAGGGCTAAGAATGGTTGATCTCGAGTGCATGGTTAAGTCATTGAGATTAGCTTGGTTAAAACGTATCTTCAGTGGGACTAATGGAACTTGGAAAAGCTACCTACAACACATACTGAGCTCCGTTGGGGGATTGTTCTTTTATAACTGCAACTACAATATCTCGGATTACACAATTCCTTCTCAATTTTATCAGGAACTTTAGTTATAGTGGTCGCAATTTCGTGAAACGTTTGCCACTGAAGAAGATTGGAAAACGATAATCTGGAATAACAAAGAAATAAAAGTAGAAAACAAGCCGGTTTATTATAAACATTATGTTAAGGCGAGAGTCATTTGCATTCAGGATCTTTTATTTAGTCTGAACAGTACTGATTCTTATAATCAACTGGCTAAAAAAATATGCAAAACAAATATTTTAGAATGAGCTGGCTTACGCAGGTCCATTCCATTATTGTTAAGAAGTTATGACAGGTATCCTTCCATAAACTCACCAACATTTGTGGTGGGTAACAATAATTTTGATGTTACGAAAGGGAAATCAAAGGATTACTACAACCTACTCATCAGAGAAAAAGCTAAACCGCCCAATATTATTAAAAAATTACAGAGTAACGTTAATTTTAACAGCGACAATCTGAAGCAAATATTTAAGCTGCCACACTCTATCGTTGTCGAATCGTATGTTAAAGCCTTCCAGTACAAAGTAATTAACTCAATTCTTTACACAAATACAAAGTTGTATAAAATAGGTTTTAGGACAAATGATTTATGTACTTTCCGTGACAAGCAACCTGAATCATTAACACATTTGTTCTATCACTGCTCACGCTCTAAACAGTTTTGGATTGAATTTGAATTATATTGGTGCCTTATTTCGAATCAACGAATTCGTCTCTGCTTGGAAAATGTGCTCTTTGGAATTTTGACGGAAAATGCTTGCCCTTTACTTCAATTGCTGAACTATTTTATAATTATTGGAAAACTCTATTTGTGGGACTGCAGGAGCAAACAAATCCTTCCAAACATTTATGGATTTAGAGCCAAGATCATCGCTAAATATGAAACAGAAGAAAAAATCAGCAACAAAGAATTCTTTAAAAGAAAGTGGATACTGACGCCTTATTTAAGTTAACTGTATTAACTCCGTATTATTTCATTGTCCTGTTGTACTTTTTTTACAATTTCTTTTAGCCCTGTAACACCTCCTGTAATAATTTGACAATTTTTTTTTGCTTTACTCTGTTAATGTCTCTTGTTAAAGTGTTTTTTTTGTGTGTGTGTTTTGTAAATGTAATTATTTAATGTGATTATCAATAAACATATTAAAAAAAAAAAAAAAGAAAAAAAGAGGAGCATCAGTTCTGAGTATCCATGCAACCCCAGATAAGGCACCACTGCAGAATTGGGATCAATTAAGTAGCTGAGGGTAGAAAGGGTGGAAAAAAAACCCTGGCCTTTTCTTGTAAAAGGTTGCAAATTTTTTAAATAATTTGTATTGTAAAATAATCTACAACGTCACACGGCTTTTAAGCCAATCAAACCCAGGAAATTTCAAAATTTTTTTGCACTTCACGTCATAATTCAGGGTGGCTGAGCGGCTAAAGTGCTGGACTTGTAATTCAGAGGCCCCAAGTTCATGTCCTGCCCTAGCCGCTAACTAGATTTTGCCAACCGGGTCCTCTCCTACCAGTTGGTTGTTTTAACAATGTTATGTTCCATTTAAATCATTTGTTTCATTATCCCTGAAAAGCACCATAAGGGGAGATCAAAAGGATAATTAAAGTACTATAATCATCATTATTAATATCATAAAAAGTATTATCATTATAATAATAATGACTTCAAAGAACTATCATGCCTTTTGAACTTATTTTCAGACTTTGGACCGGTACAAAAGACTTGCACGTTTGTCATACAAAGCAATACTTCACTTTAGAATTGCTTTATTGGATTTACATACTTGTTACAGGTCAAAATTAAATTCAGGTTAAATTTTTTTAACCTAAGTTGATTCTCAATTTCCTTTGTCCCCTAGCCCTAATTATTCATGAATTAGGGCACTAGGAGACAAAGGAAAGAGAGAATCAACTTAGGTTAAAAAAATTTAACCTGAATTTAATTTTGACCTGTAACATACTCACCAAACTCCATTGTAACCTTTTGTCTGTGCTTCAGCCCAGTAGGTATGATATCCAGGAAATTTGGCCTCCTAAAACAGCACAAAATGAGACTTGTTTAGTAACAAAACAGGTCAATAAGAGAAACAAACAAAACAAACACAAGAATTTTATATTACAAGGCTTTAGCTAAGAAATAATACAATTGGGGGACATCATCACATTTAGAAAAGGAGGAAACTGGGCTGCCTTCAGTATTTATCAAAGCACATTTCAAAACCGGTTTAAACCGGATACCTCAAACCGCCCAAAACCGGTTTAAACCGGTTTCCCAAATTCCGGGAAAATCCCAAGGTCCCTCAAAAATTCCAAGAAAAGGCCAGTTAAAGAGACTGTCCTGGTAACCCCATATTTGTATACTACTGCCATAGACACTATGATTCATAAGCTTAAAATAGTCTTTCTCAAAAGCATTCTTAGCATTCATTCATTTCTGTGTATTAAAATTAATGTATTTCCCCAACCATGGGGACTGATCAAATTGCAATACACGATGTCCTTTATTTAGTTTTAACCCGAGGGATAGATAGAGTTGCAGATTTCTGTAATGTAGCACATAATTTTTCTTATCAGACAGTGGTGGGATAAGCTTAGCTACTTGCCCGATATGTATTCCAAACTTCTCCTGAATATTTTTACAATAGGAAGAGAGCATTTCTTTGGTAACTTTCATTTTCTCCGCAGCTAGAGGATAATCGTTATGCAGCTCATGCAATTCGTTGGGATATTCCAAATCGACTTCCTAAATCATACCCTTTTTTCTGTCTTCTGTACAGGCAGCTAGATTAACTTTTTGCATCTGTTGTTCAGTCATCCATCTAAACCCACCTGTTGTTAAACACTGACTCATGGCCTATCCATAAAGGTTATTCGTATCTAGATACATAACATACTTGCTTGGTTTGCTGTTATCATATCCAGAAATATACTTATTATTAGCTTCCCCATGCCTGTTACTAATATAGGAAATACCACCGCGCAATCCCTCTTCTATAAAGTGGAACATATCAACATCTGTCAAAAGCTCAAGTTTAATACCAGTCATTTTCAACATGGCATCCCAGGATAGCCCAGGAGATGCAAATAGTGGTACGAATCTAATTTATAATACTGAAGGCAGGTCTTACGGAAGTTCTCAAACACATCAGCTAATAAGAGAATTTCAGACCTCAGATACAGATCACGATACGCACCCATTGTCTTCATATTAAACGTATTCCATACATTTTGAGCATGTTGCTATTGCGCATCAGAGATATCCTCATCTATCAAAATACTATAGAACTGTTCTTTGGGACGTAACTGCTTGTCATCAAATGTTTGGAAACTATGCATATAATCATAGGGATATACCCCTTTCCTTTTTCATAAGTGGTAGTTTCGCATCCTGAAAAACCTTTGATGTATATATTTGAAAGTGTCCGCAGGAAGATTAGCAGCCATCTGTCCATGAACTGGAAACTGTCCAGGAATAAAAGATGCTTCCCTAACATGAAAGCCATGTATTTCTCCATATTATTGGGAATGCAGTTTATCTCCAAATCATGCTCTTTTCCTATGGTCCCAATCTCTTGCATTATGAAATGGGAATCATATCCTTGTGGATTATGGAAAATTAGAGGGATCTTAAACTCCTTTGGATTAATCCTTAATTTGAGGTTACGATCCTGATGTGCCGATCCCTTATACTGTCCAGTGATATGACACTGGTCCCAGACCCGGATATCTTTATTACCATACTTATGTCCACAAATATAACACTCTACTGCAGTCTCTCAAACTCTTGTTCCTCCCGTATTAGTCATGTTCAGATGCTTCTTGAATTTGTTACTAATAATCTTCTGGCAGTATTGTACTTCTAAAAGCATCTGCTGCATGAACTTATTAATGGAATCCTCCCCTCTGTAAATTTTCACTGGTGTAGTATATTTTTCGTTATAGCAGCATACTACTTTGTAACCATAGGTGCAGCCAGTGTGCTTTTGATATTTTTTGGTATAAGATTTATCCCCGCATGGTTGACATCCAATTACTTTCTCTGTAGTGGCCTCAAAATCAGCATATATTACAAAGGGTTCGGGCATCTGCTTATGATGGTTTTGAAACTGAAGTATATTCTTACCCTTCTGCTGCATTCTTATTGCTTGTTCCCCATTTATCACCAAACAATTCTCCTTGTCTTTAGTTAATATCTCTTCTGTACTATGCTTTCTCTCCTTATGCTTAGTCTTATTGTACGTCAAGCTATTAAAATCCTTGACTAGCACATAATGTTGCTTCTCTCCCTCAGCAATCCGCAGCAGGTTCAAAACGTTCTCATTATGCTGCTTAGAGACAAAAGATAGGATAAAATTGCTTGTTCTAATAGCGATAAACATTAACATTTATACTGTTTTGCACCTCAGTTTTGGTATAATCTTTTGCACTAACGGGAAACTCAATATCGTGGTAATTTAAATCTTCTACCATCCTCTTGTCTGATTTTTTGATTCTCTGTGGGTCCTTTTCTTGTGGGTGCATATGGCACCAACGAAAACACTCATTTTCATTATTTTTAAGGTTTACCAAACCCTTTGTAGAATTTCGGAGCCCCACTGGTAGTGGTATATATGAACTGCCTTTAGTCGGTTCATACACTACTGTATTAATATAGTGCTCATTAATGTTGCTAATAGTCCAACCACTGCCCTCCAGACACCAATACCGTTCAGTATTTGCTGTTGTGATACCCCCAAGCTTGGTAAAAAAATCATCGGGGTTAATTACTATTTGCGCCCGATTATTGAAATATGCTAGCTTATAAATTACTTATAAATTGCTCATCCTTCGTCTTAACAAATGTAACTTTTAAAGTCTCCCCAAATGTAAAACCTTTCATTTCATTAAGAATAACATTAAATGATCGACTAATTGCCAGTCTCGTATTTTGCAACTGCACCAATTACAATTACGTCGACTCATTATATTATTACTATATATTATTTTTTTCTTGGATCAGTCATAGAACAATCTGCTTCTGACTGTTTAAAACCAACAATAGGGCAATTTCTCGCTTCTTGTTGGTTGGCATTATTTTTACTCATATTTGCACTCATATTCTGCATACTATTATAAGGCGCCATCTCTTTAAATAGGTTAGCCCAAAACCGGTTCAAACCGGATACCCAAATTTCGGGAAAATCCCAGGGTCACGCCAAAATTCCTGGAAATTCACAAGATTAAATCCAAAATATAAATCTGCGCTCGGACCCCCATGTCCCATACTACTGACATTCACTCTTAAAAGTATTTAATATTTCAGATAAACATATCTTTAACATTATCTCTTTGTATATTAACTTGTGATGGTTTATTTTCCCCTAGAAATTTCTCTGTTTCTTACCGAATCTGACACTCTTACTAGCCGCCACATTTAAAAACCCTATTAACCAACTAAAATAGCCTAGAAGTCAACATATAACAAAACAAAGATAACATACCTTTAAATGAACGTCTCCTTGTCGGTCCTGGCCGTTTTAACTGGCATTTTGTCGAGTTTTGCACTCGTAGGCACTATCCACTAAAATACGAAGTATTTATAGTCTACAGTCTTTTTTTTCTTGGTGAGTAAAAGCTCTCACTTATAATTAAGGTTTGCGAAAATTTACAAAGTCAAAAATTTACAAATTTCGTACTAGCTTTATCAATGAAACCGTCTTAGCAGGTGGCCCTGAGTATCAGATATATATTCTTTCTTTTCAGTGCCAGGTTTTTTGCATAATTTCTTTAGTTCACATATTCACTGCACTCATTTGAATTTATAAAGACAAGAAAAACTTTTAAGAAAAGAAATTAATTTCCATTCTCTATTTTAATTTTTTTTTTGTGCGATAGTTTCTGCTTTTGTTATTTAACA
Organism: Porites cylindrica; assembly: GCA_964035525.1. Taxonomy (NCBI): domain Eukaryota; kingdom Metazoa; phylum Cnidaria; class Anthozoa; order Scleractinia; family Poritidae; genus Porites; species Porites cylindrica. Next base: position 28,660,306 of record OZ037775.1, read on the forward strand.
ACGGCAGCTTAGAGTCAGCTTAAATTGGTTGTTTTTTATCCACAAAACCGAGGTAATGAATAAAGGAAAAAGCTTCCTTTGTGTTCCGGTTTCCGAAACAATACGTCTATTAAAATATGTTTTATATGTTTTAGCTTTTTAACCTTTTTTTTTTGCGCTTTTAGCTACTATACCACTAACTACACGGTTATTACCGTCATTACTAGGCAGGTCCAGGTCCGCCGTGTGGGCGGAACAAGTTATATCATAACCAGCTGAATACATTAACTTCGTGTAAAATTTTTGTATATTTTTTAGTTCGCTCACGTATTTGTGTGTGATGTGTGTATTCTTAGTGCTTAACACATAACCGTTCACTGGAGTTCGTAAAAGGTTTATATTCTTAAAAAATTTCAAAATGCATAATTCTTCTTGGGCTCAAATTTTTCCCGGGCTAATTTTTCGCCTCTGAGTTTTGTGATCATGAATACATTAATTAAAGATAACACTTTGCTGTTGCTGATGTCGCACATTGTGTCATATCAATGCAAATATGTCAAAAGTTTGAAAGCGAAACAAATTGCACAAGAGGATCTTTCTTTGCTTCATTACTGCATGTTGCTTCTAATATCCCGCATACTTGTTGTTTAGGACAAAGATCTGACACCTAAAAAACAAAAATCATCTAAGTTTGGCGCAATAACATTAGCATTAAAAAAAAAAATATATATATATACATTATATTGTGTTATTTTCCCGTTAACTTACAGTGTAAAACGTTGTGACCTCACCGGATCGTCAATTTCGTTCCCATTAAAGAGGATTATCTGTACTTATTTATTCTGAAGAGCTGCGTCATCTGATTTAAATTTTTGGGTTTGACTGCAGGCGTTTCGTGAAACATTGTTCAAGCAAGATTTAGTTTATTGTCTCCTGGAAGCAATGCTATAATCGCCCTTTGTACAATACAAGGTTAGTAACCCGGTATCAACAATTTTTTTTTAGTTTAAAAAAATATCTTCCTCAAGCAAGGAAGTCATGGATAAATAACCTGAACGTGTCACAAAGTGTATAAACTTATTTCCTGCTTGTGCCAATGCGAAAACTTAACAGTGAAATAATTTCAATTTAATGGAATATTCAGTCTTTTTAAAAGAACATGTTTTTAAAGTTATCTGAACTCGGTAACATGCATAACTTTGTAAACAATTCTGTGCCTTTTGCATTGTCTGAGCAATGTTGTTTGACATTTGACTGTTTATTCTAACAGCGGAACTTTTCATTACGCCCAGCTCTCAATTAGTAGATGCAAACTAGGACAATTTCAACGTACAGTAGTTTAAAAGGCAAAAGGTAGTTGTTTAAAATGGCTAGAGATCCTTATAATATATTTCAAATGCAACAGAAATTCTTATTTAAGAACTAACCAAGAGGTTAAATTTTTATTGTTTTTGAGTCAAATTTCCAGGTTCTTTGCCACATTAAAAATATGCTGGAACTTATTAACGCATCGAAAATGAAAAACGTCTTTATTATTAACCGGAACTAGTGACAAAACCCCATCGAGGGGAAGAGAAAGAAGGTCTCTTGAAAGAAGCTAAAATGCTAGATATCGCATATCCTTGGTCTTTGTTTGGTGAGCAAAAGCTCTGACTTAAGGTTGCGAAAATTTACAAATTTTCTTCTAGCTTTATCAATGAAACCATTTTAGCAGATGGCTCTGAGTATTTGAGTATTTTTTTTCTTTTCAGTACCAGGTATTTTTTCATAATATTGAAAGTTTATACTTTCATTGAACTCATTTGGTTTTATAAAAAAGAAAAACTTTTAAGAAAAGAAATTTTAAATAATTTTTATTCTTTTTTTAAATTTATTTTTGTGCGATGTTTCTGCCTTTGTTATTTAACAAATTAATCATTGCAGCCTGATTAAAGCTTAAGCGACCGCTTAAATTGGTTATTTCTTTTATCCACAAAACCAAGGTAATGAATAAGGAAAAAGCTTTCTTTGTGTTCCACTTTCCGAAACAATACGTCTATTAAAATATATTTTATATGTTTTAGCTTTGACAGCTATACATCGCTTTTAGTCACTTTTACACGGATATTACTGTCATTATTAGCCGGGCCAGGTTGCTAAAACAGTGTGGGTGGAAAAAGTGATATCGTTATTACTGAATACAGGAACTTTGTGTAGAAATTTATAGATGAAGTTGGCTAGCGTATTTTCTGTACAACATTTTTCACCCTTTCTGACAAACTCATTTTGTGAAGGATCCGCCGCTTATCAATTGTAGTTGTGCCTTCAGTGACGCTGATTTAGTCAAATAACCTAGAGTCGGCAGAATGTTAGGGTTATTAAGCAACTCTGTAAAAATTAGAAAGCCACCTGGATTAGTAGGATTAAAAATTGTGAGAAGATTGGTAAAAAAGAAAGCGGTTTGATAATTATTTCGGTTTTAAGTGTTTCTGAAAAGAAAACATCATGTGTAATATATTAATCTTTGGTATTCCGGACCAGAGTCCGAAAAAGGTTTTTATATTCTTAAGCAATTTCATAATGCGTTATTCTTCTTCGTTTTTCCGGGGCTAATTTTCGCCTTTGCATTTTGTGATAATGAATACAAATTAAAGATGTTGCTTTGCTCTAGCTAATGTCGCACATTGTGTCACTGTCAGTATCAATGCAAATATGTCAAAAGTTTAAAAAAGAACAAATTGCACAAGAGGATCTTTCTTTGCTTCATTACTACGTAACGGTGTTTAGGAGAGAAAATATCTTGCTCCTAACATAGGCACTTAGGTTTCAGTAGCTGAACAAGCAACTAAAGCATTTCGCATACTTGTTTAGGACAAAGATCTGACCTAAATAACAAAAACATCTTATTTGTTACTTAGCTGTTAGGCAAGTAGCTGCTGGGAGCAAAATTTTAATTATCCAATAATTCATTGATGGAGCAAATAACAATAGCAACCGCCATCTATTTTGCATCGTCAAGTCTTATGTCAAATTAGAATCAGTCACCAGGACTTCACCATCTGTTTGTAGCAACCGACTTGCTTCAAAATTAATGGGGACTTGGCGATCTCCGTTATCTTCCAGTAAAGGGACCCTTGACAAGTTTGGCACAATAATATAAGTAATGAAAAAACAAACTTATACTAACTTTCAATTAACTTAAAATGTTGTAACCTCACCAGTTGGACCATTTCGTTCATCATTAAAGAAACAAACGTTATTCGTGATTATTTATTCTTGATGGCAGTCAGAGTCATCTGAACTCATTTTTGGGTTTGTCTGCAGGTGTTTCACGGTTGAAGCTAGACTTGGTTTATTGTCGTGAAAGTTCCTCTTGCAAGCAATGCTGTAATCGCGCTTTGCACAAGGTTAGTAACCTGGTATAAAGAGTTTGGTTAGTTTAAATACCTTCCTCAAGCAAAAAAGTCATGGATAAAGTACCTAAAAGTATCTCAAAGTGTACAGAAAAAGGAAAGTAGAATTATTTCCTCTCTGTACCAATGCGATAACATAACAGTGAAATAATGTCCATTTAATACAACATGCAGTTTTTTTATAAGAACATTTTTTCAAAAATTTAGCTGACTCGGTAACATGGATGATTTCGTGAATTCTGTGAATTTTGCATTGTCTGAGCCGTGTTGTTTGAAATTTGTCTGTTGATTCAAGCACCAGGATTTTTTATTGCGCCCAGCTCAATAAGTAGATGAAAACAAAGAAAATTTCAACGCACAGTTTAAGACGCAAAAGAACGTTGTTTAAAATAACTAGAGACCCGTGTAGCTTATTTTGAATGTAGAATGTAGAAATTCTTATTTGCGAACTAACCAAGAGGTAAAAAAAAGATTCCCTTTGTTTTGTTTGTTTGTTTGTTTTTTTTTGGCTTCAAATTTTCCGGTTCTGCACTATGTTAAAAATTTGTTGAACCTAATTCAAACGCATCAAAAATGAAACGGCTTTATATTAACCGAACTGGTGACACAAAATATTTTTTACATAATCAAGAATTCGAAGTATTGACAGTATTGTTACCTGGGTTTAACATAAAGATAAAGGAATACCGATCGTATTCAGTAGCATCTTATCACAGAGAAAATGGGTTTGTCAGCTGCAGGATTCTATGTTGGTTCACCGTTTGGCAGGGAATCGCCCTTTTATCTCCAGCCAATGTTTTGAAAGAAATACTTTCATAACCTGTACTTATGAACCTCCCTTTATTAGGGACAGTTCTCTTGGTTCTATGCAAAGGTTTCAAAC
>OZ037775.1:28672059-28714559 GCA_964035525.1 Porites cylindrica
CGTTCTTCGATACTGATTCGACAAGAGTGGTTTCATCAACGTATTTCCAAAGAATTGTGTCTGCTACAGAAAGATCATTTATCATGATAAGGAACAGCCAGGGACCCAGTTTCGTCCCCTGTGGGACCCCTGCAGGAACAGCTTCCCACTCCCAGAAGCAATCGCGGCTCAGTTTTACCCTTTGCTTACGGTCCATTAAAAAGTCTGTGATCCAGCACGAAATCGACCTTGAAATATCATAGGAGGATAGCTTCCGCGCCACAACATGATGGTCAATCAAATCAAATGCCTTCCGGAAGTCAAAGAGTACAACTCTCGTAGTCGATCCATGAGAGGGCACAGAGGCTTTTTACTGGAAGTACAATCCCACGCAGGGATGTTTTCTCCGAGGGCAGCTAATCCGACTTAATCCCATTTAATATGTCGCGTTCATCGAAAGTGCGAAAATTTTCTTGTCGTGTATTAGATTTCAGATACATTTTCTTAATCGTCATTTCGCGCCAGAATAAATTAGTTTGCGCGCAAAGGGCTCCTAAAAAAATCACAAGGTTTGTCCCACTTCGAGTCCACCTTCTGAAGATATGCCGGCTTGGTAGCTGGAATACATTGCCGAGGCGAAGATCTGGCATTTTTTCCTCCTCGTCGTATTTTCTCTACGACAAATGTTTGTATTTGAAGTGAGAATGCAGCGCATATCCTTGGATTTTACTTCATGCGGCTTGCTACTTCTGAAAGAAGAGTGCCGGATTTCATCGTTTTGTTTATGTTTAGTGGTGTTGGCGAATGTAAGGTAAATGAACGGACAACTGTAAGGTAAGAATTGAAGCTTTAAATTTGTTACTCGGTGAAAAATCGTGGAATTGGAATTCGTGAAACCCGTGAGTATTACCTCTGTTGCCTAATGTCATGCCATGACTCCTCGCTTTTTCGATGCGTAACACGGATACAAGCGATAAATTTCTTTCGCAAAGTGAAGTATAATTTACTTAACGAGACCATTTGACGAATATTTCTCGTCATATGCTTTATTTATATTTTCTTGGCTTATTCAGGCTACACGGCCAGGAGTTTGATGACAATGTTTGTGTGCTATAATTATGCTGATAAGTTTTTGCACATTTATATTGAATCTCATGTAAGCCAACGTTTGTTAACTCTAGCAAAACACTCTTCTATTATGGAGGAACTTTTAACGTCTTTCGGGGCCCAATATGGTGTCAATGTTTTGGGGGAAACGATGCTTGAGTTTTGGCCAAACAGACAATAGCTTTTTTTGTCTTTGAAGAGAACGCAAGGCAAACGTCCGCTAACAAACATAGGCTGCACTTTAGGTGGCACACCCATGGGTGCAGTGTAACTCAGTGATTCTTTATGTAGAGCTAACAAACATAGGCTGCACTTTAGGTGGCACACCCATGGGTGCAGTGTAACCCAGTGATTCTTTAGGTAGAGCTAACAAACACGGGCTGCACTTTAGGTGGCACACCCATGGGTGCAGTGTAACCCAGTGATTCTTTAGGTAGAGCTAACAAACACAGGCTGCACTTTAGTGGCACACCCATGGGTGCAGTGTAACCCCGTGATTCTTTAGGTAGAGCTAACAAACACAGGCTGCACTTTAGGTGGCACACCCATGGGTGCAGTGTAACCCAGTGATTCTTTAAGTAGAGCTAACAAACATAGGCTGCACTTTAGGTGGCACACCCATGGGTGCAGTGTAACCCAGTGATTCTTTAGGCAGAGCTTACAAACATAGACTATACAGGTGTACATCAGCTGGCAACAAGTTTTCCAGTTAAAACTTTGCCATAAAGTGCTACACCATGGCACTTCAACTATTTCTTTATCGCGCGCTTGATACATTGTTTTGACGCAGAATTGATAGTCAGGAGAAGTCGTATTGTCTAAAACCATAGCAAAAGACAAATTTACACACATCACAGAGGTAAGGTAAGGTAATACACGGTATTTCCTTCAGGTACATTTACATTCAATTATAGAAAAATAACTACTAATTACTAAGCTAGAAATGAATCTAAGATAAAAACTAAAATAATAACGATATAACAATAAAAAACCTGCTATACATTGAGGCCTTGTGTAAAGAGACATATATCGAAATTGAGGTTTTTTAATTTTCCTTTAAAAAAATTATTGCCGCACCTTCAGAGACAAGCTGTTCTACAACACTCTTCCGTTGTAAGAAAGGCTTCTTTTTTAAAACTCAGTGCGGGGGTTGTGGAACAGCGAGCTTGTTTGTATTCCTGCATTTTCTGTTACGTTATATGCGATTAAATCGCATGCAGCGACGAACAAAACGCGAAGCCATCAGATATTCTAGAACCGTGTTATTTACAGTGCTGTGCATTATCATTGCTTAACTAACTAACTACGCGCTGATGGAAATAAGTTTCGTCCACTTTAAATTTTGAAACAATTCACTGGTACTGTATAGTCATAATTGGAGCGGAAAGTTAGCACGCGAGCCGGGCGATTCTGCTGTAGTTTCTGCAATGTAGAAGATATTACGGTAATGACGCTCCCGAGGTCCATTCCCGAAATCACAACTACATGTAGGATGAAATGTATTCTGCGTGCAGACGTCTCCTTTTCCAGGTTAGGTTAAATAAATCGTACCAACGGTTTGTTTGACAAAGCTCGCGCGAGACGGTTTTTTGGTGATTGTATTAATTTTTCCCATCCATTTTTTTCCCATCTCTATTTTCGCGGCTTTTGCGATACAAACTAAATTCATTTTTAGTTGTGATGGCATTACACTGCTTAATCATGACGGCTCTGGAAGAAACTGAATGTATTGCGCTTCGCGATTTCGCAAAATCGCTGCGGGAATTAAAAAAATATTTTCTTCCAAAAAAGAGTTTTCACGCTTCTTTCTCTAGTCAATTATCTCGTTTATCTCGTTTTCTAAAGGTCCTTGAGAACTGAATAAGACAATATTTTATTACCTACAACCTAAAACCTGATTTATTTTGACCAGATCTAAACAGAAATGAACTCTGAAATGGAAGAAGAAAACGCTTTTGTTTTTGTCGGCTTCGGCCTGCCGACGCGATCGTGTCTGGTTTGCTTTCATATGATGACATTTTCCTGACAGAAGGGTGTCGGGAAAAACACCTCGCGCTGATCATACGTGACAAAATCCGCCACGCCTAAGCTAGTGAAGAAAAGTCTCCTGGAAGGCTCCATACAATTCCTTATAACAAATTATAAGGAATTGTATGGAGCTCACCGGGATACTTACAGTGCAAGCCCTGTGTGTCTTCTCATGATTTCCATCTGTTGACTTCGCCCAAGAGTGAGTCATACTGATTGATGCATGCGTGGTGCTGGATTTGGGCACCGTTCCAAACTGCTGTGGGTCGATCTTTGAGAGTACAGCCGGCTTGATATAAGTGTCGACAACGTACTCTTCCGCTATCTTTGACAGTATTGGTTTTTTGGGAGATGGGTCGAAGGTGTTTGTTTATGTCCTGCACAGGTCTTTGCTTGGGCACCGGCACAACATCTGCTTCTTTCCATAAGGGTGGGAAAACTAGTCGATCAATAAACTTCTGGACATACCAATAATTCAGAATGAAAACACCTCAAGTTTGAGATCCTTTGTTGACAACTTGCGCAACATTGTGAGAACGTTGAAGATCTTAAAGCAGATTTGCGATCAGCAGCTAATATGCAGCAGATTGTTACAAAACTGCCTCTGAAATTGTTGTAAGGCGGAGCACGCGAAAGTTAGAGTTGCGGCCGAAGGAATTTGACATTACCGATCTAGATGAGTGGCTGGAAACCGAGAATCAAGACTAAGAGATGCCTTTTGGCTATGGAAGTGCCAAAGCGAATCCTGACCAAAAGAAAACCAAGTCAAATTCAAAGAAATCGGACTGGTTCTAGGAAACCCCAAAAAATGCGCGTAAAGAGACTCATGCAAATTCAGGAGCTAAAGTGGAATGTTTGTGTGCAAAGAAATCAAATGTGAATTAACGATGGTAATTGGCGGAGAAACTGGGTTTGTGCTTTCCTGCCTCAAAAGAGAACATGGAGTTGAATGGTGCTCATTATAAGGGAGAAAGGGACATATCCAGTGGAAGGGTGGGTTCCACCAAACCACCCACAACTTCATGCAGTCATAGAGTTATCGCAGTTAAACCCCTCGGTTGAGACATTTTCTCCCCCGCAAGCAGCAACAGGAGACACGTCAACAAATGGGGCAGTTAATCCCACAACCTGTGGAGTGACTGTAGAAGCCACAAGTGTACTACGCCCTGGAAAGGTTGCCCTGCAGATGGTACCCGTTATATTGGAGGGATAAAACGGGATAATTATCAGGGCAAACGCCTTTCTTGTTGGTTCTGGGTCGTCCTACCTTAAGGAGTAGATCACTGGCATGATTTATTGCTTTTGCACGCTAAGCGAAGACCCCTCCGTGTTGCTGTTTTTGGAGTGAAGCCGATTGTGACGGATAGCAAAACTGTTACTGTTTGCCTATAGAGTATGCATGGGAGCGTTAAGAAGCACGTTTTTTATGGATAACCCCAAACATTTGTGAAATAACCCTGGCTGATTTGTCCCCAATGCAAGAAAACTAAACCATCTTTGCGATTTGGAGATCATAAAGCCTGTTGAACATGGAGAAGTTGATTTATTTATTGGAAGTGATTATTTTGAAAAACTGCTTTTACCACTTGAACATGGCATAGGAAAGCCGCGGGAGCCTGTAGGAGTAGACACCCTTCGGATGGACAATTGTTGGACATATCTTGGAAGTTGCAAACGATTGTCACGTTGCTAACCACATTTACACTTTCCATGCAACCTTGAGGGACGATGAGCTCATAAGGAAGATGTGGGATGAAGGAGTTATGGAATCACTTATCTAAACAAGCCCTTGACAAAAGAAGGGGTGCTTGCTGCCTGCAGAGTCAAAGCGTTTTGCTAAGAGGCACTATGAGGTGGCTGTTTCATGGAAGGACGATGAGCCGCCGTTGTAGTGCGGCAGAACGACCACTTAAGACCAACTCTACTCTCTTGAGAAACAACCTTAACGAAGGCCGAACGTTGTTGAGAAATACTGCCAGGTGATGGAAGTAATAAAGCCAAGGTTTATAGCTGGAAGCTGGTACAGGGAAATCGATGAATGGCCAAGGTGATACCTACCTCATTTTCCTTTAGTGAGAGAAGACAAAGAGGCTACCAAAGTGAGAATAGTTTACGATTCACCAGCCAGATAGGGCGGAATAATCCATAATGGTCAAAAAACTGCAGCATCATGTTTTCGATGTGCTATTGCTTTTCCAAAGTTATTCTGGTAGCAGATCTGACGGAGATGTTCTCGCAAGTTACCATGGTAAAGCAAGACAGACGGTACCACCGCCTTCTGTGGAGAGGGCTGGACCTCTCAAGACCTCCCGAAGTCTACGAAGCAATGAGATTGATGTTTGTTTACCGCTCCTCACCTTGCCTTGCCCAGTACGTTGTGCAAAAACATTCAGAGGACAACATATATGACTATCTGCTAGTAGTAGCCATAATCCTAATACAGATGGAGGAGGATAAAGCTATAAAAGCTCGAGACCAGCTTAGAATGATCAGATTGGGGTAATAAGTTTCCCAGTGACTTAAAGAAGACGCGTCAAGAATGATTCAGTCAGTTACCTGAGTTTTCCGGAGTTCAAGTTTCAAGGTGACATTGTATTGCTGAAAAAAATGTTGTCGCCACATCTATTCAAACGAGGGTAGACGCGTTGTTGTTGGCATATGTAGCTGTCAGTAACGTGCTGCACAAATATAAAGATGGAGAGGTGACTGTGCGATTTATTGCAGCGAAGGCGAAGGTTGCACCTACTAAAGCGGCATTAGTTCCGAGGTTAGAGCCCATAACGCCAGTGTTGGGTCTTAGATTGGAAGGACGGTGTCAGAGCTGTTAGGGATTCCCTTTGAGAACTGTACACTATGGACAGACAGTGAGGATGTCATTTTCTGGATAAAGGACAGGTCGAGGAGGTACAAGACTTAAGTCGCCAACCGGGTATCAGAAAATCAACAGAAGTCTAGCCCCAGACAGTGGCGACACGTTCCAAATAATTTGAATTGTGCGTCTGATGCCACCTCGGGGCCACACTCGGAGGTGAGAAGTGAGCATCGCTGGTTAATGCACCTGAGTTCCCGTATGAGCATAAAAGTGACTGGCCTCAAGGAAAATGCATAGTGTATGAGGAGCGTTCAGAAGAGTGTCTTGCTCAGATAGTTAAACCCTAGGGTTAAAGGTTTCACAACCATTGATGAATCTGACTAAACTACGCCAGTTGGAACCGACCTAAAAAGTAATAGCGTGTGTGAGATGATTTGTTGTTTCACTTATTGGCCAAGTAAGGAAACCATGCAAACGTTTGGGTGATTAGAATTGGAGCGAAGTTATATTGGCTTCAGGTAAATAGACAGAGCTGCAAAACTTTGGTGAAAGAAGCAAAGGAGGAAAGATTTCCTCAAGATATAAAAAATTTAATTTGAGGTAAAGAAGTCGGGAGGAAAAACTCTTGAAACCTATTACGCCCATTGTGGATTAACTAGGAATATTACGAGTCGGAGGGCGGCTGGAGCAACCAAAACTACCTTATAATGCAGCACACCCCACGTAAATGCCAAGGAAACATTACATCACCCAATTGCTGCCGAAGTCCACTACCGTTGCCATCATGCAGGGGAAATCGCCTGCTAACTCGGGACGAAATCGATACTGGGTCAAAGATGATCCGAAAGAGGTGCAGAATTCGGACAAAGAATGCAAGGTGTGTGAGAGAAGACGTGCCCAGCCAGTAGTGCAGATCATGGCGCCACTTCCAAGGTCGAAACCTGAAAAGAGCGTTTGCAAAATTCTGTGTTGATTACGCTGGGCCCCTTACAACCAAGATTACACAAAGATTATCTGCTAAAAAAAAATATCTGTGCCTTTTTACTTGCTCTCCAAGTAGAACGGTGCAGATTTCCTGAATGCGTCCAGCCGAATGGTAGCTACTAGGGGACCGGAAGACGACCCCAGAAAATCACGAGTGATAATGAGACAAACTTTGTAGGAGCGGAGAGAGAACTCAGAGAACTTTTTAGAGCAAAGAGACCAAGTGCAGATCGAAGATAATACTCCCAGGAACGGGATCAGATGGAATTGAAATCCTCTGCTGGGGTCTCACTTCAATGGTGCGTTTGAGTCGCAGGTTAAAGTAGCTAAGAAAACTCTGAAGGTAACAGTTGAAAATGCAGGGCTAACCGATGCGACGAAGAACTGCAAACTGCTAAAAAAAAGGAGAATAAACTTGATAAACTCGAGACCATTGTCGTATGAAGGTGCTGCCCCCGAGACGAGCCAGTGTTCACTCCTAACCATTTCTTAGTTGGACAGTTCGGAGGACAACTAGTACCTCAAGTTACTGATGATATGGCGTTTAGCCCAAGGAACCGTTAGAGACTTATTTAGAACTTGGTGAAAGTTGGTGAGAAGCTGGAGAGCAGAGCTTTTGGCAATACTTAACACCCGAACGAAATGGAGAGCGGCGAAGGAAAATCTGAAAGGTGGAGAGTTCGCGCTCGTTGTGATCAGAATGTTTGACGTAGTCAGTGGCATCTTCGTCGAATGGTAGAATTTTTCCCGCGTCAGGATGGACAGTTGCGCTTATTCCAAGTGAGCACAAGGGGTAAGTAGTTTATTCAATCAATGACACCTGTTGAACGTCGCTGGTCAGCCAGAGTACGTGACATAAGGAGAAGATCTGGACAGGCGATCAACTTGAACTTGCTTGTTGTTTTGTAAATTCCAGGTGCTACCTCTCGTGGGGCACTGAAACAAGTCGAATAAAGAATTTTGTGAACACATGGGAAAGTGACTGAAGTGTTCTGTTTCTTGAACCGAGTATAAAACAGAATTTCTGGCGCTTAAGAACATCTACAGCTCAGGGATTAGTCTTTCTTTCCCTGTGGGTCCGTTGTATTGGGAATATAAGCCTTCTATGTGCTTATAGGTGTAGTTGAAGACAGGTAAATAACTTTTTGGGCCACTGCTTAAGCCTTTGATTTGTGATCGATAACGATGTTGTCTAACCTAAATGCCTTTCACGGTTTTAAGCTTGATATACTGGCTTCCAACACCTCGTAGTTGAAAGCTTTTTGAAGCCAAGTCTTTCGCTGTGTTTCTTACCATCCAATATGAACTTTACATGTTTGTTACCAATTTCCCATTTAAAAGGAGTTGGTGAGCTATTTTACTTTCGGTGACTGAAGGTTTAAAAGAAGGGTGGAAAGAAATGTTCTTGACTGCTTGGAAAGGTCTACACAATTTTTTCCACTCATATTGACTTGCACCCTTGCACTTTTCCGAGCTCATGACCATCATTAAAACTAACTTCAATGACCTAATAACAGGCACTTTGTTACTACTTCGTGCTCTGTTTACTTTGTTGCGAGAGAGTCAACATCAGTGATGCGCCAAGAACAGGTGAGGGGTGGATTGATTAGTAGCATTCATGTAAGGCTTTTGCATTTGCCGATTAAAATTTGTTATTGTTCTCAAGCTCAAGAAAAGTAAAAAAAAATCCAACAGGCAGATACGACGGCTATACGTACATGATGCAAATCAGGTCTACTTGAAAAGACCACCATCTTAATTTTATTATTATTATTATTTACAGATGTCAATGCAAGGAAGAGTTTTCCTTGGATTAATTTTGGTGTCAGTGTGGACAGTTGAAGGCAAGTAAAATTATGATTTGTTTGTATTGTCCTCTCGTATGTTTTTTCTCTTTGTTATGTAGCAGTAAGGTAGCTTGTAGTCTAGAACAAAATAAGTCATCAAAACTGACGTGTTTGTATGGGCAATCACATGAGTTTGAGTGCAGTTGATAATAGATGTGCTCGAATTAATGTGTGGTTGACAAGCAGAGTGTTGGTATAAATTGACATGTTCTACGCCAATCGAAATACAGAAATTGTTGTTATACATTACATTTAACAACATTACTCCAAGTGTGCTTGTAGCATGTACACCAGCCGCTACCATAATCCGTCTGGGAAATCTATCAAACATGAACCATATTTCATTTTCATCAGGTCTTTACCTATTACCAACTCTTTTTATTGTCTCTTTCAAAAAGTTGTCAGATATTTTAGGACGGGTTACTCAGTACATTCAAATAATTCCAATTACTAAATAGCGAGTCTTTCCCTACTAGCCTACCTTTCATAACCTTGCTGGAAACCAAACAAGCTTATTAATTAATCCCTGGACGACCGCTTTGGTCGTTTTCGTTCCATATGGAACGATGTATATTTTCCTTCCTGGACCCATTTAGCTTTCAGTTTAAGTTAATAAATTGGTAAGCAACAACGTCAGCAAAGATAGATCTTTCCAGCCATACCTCGTTTTGGATATTCTGACTAATTTTAACAGAGTTAAACTCACAAAAAGGTAACATTTTGGGGAAAAATCCACTGCCAATTTTGTTTACCTACTACTCTTTGAAGATTAAATTTGTCCCTTTTCTAAAAAGTTGGCTAGCCACAATTCCATGCAAGGGAAAGAGGATAAAGTGGGCCACAAAACTGCTAATAAAGAAGAAAGGCAAAGGAAAAAGAGAGCGAGAGAGAAAGATCGAAATAGATTCGGAAAAAAATTCAACTTTTGGCTAGTGGGCATGCGTGAAAAAAAAGCTGTCTATTTACGTCCGAGTAGTCGGAAAATATGCTTTTTTTGTTGCATTCTTATGCTAAATAGCCGAAAACCAGTCCAAAGAAGAGGAACTGGTGAGAAATAATGCTGTTTTTCGCTACTCGTCGTCCGTCACCAAATAGTAAAGCACAATCAGTCAAAACTTCCTTAATCATTTAAATCGTGGTAAATTAATTTCCCTTATCCTGAAAACACAACGTCAACAAATAATATGCCTTCAAATATAACTATGAGGGGAGGGTGGATATTTTGTTCTCAGCGGTTGCGTTTGATTGGCTCTTTGTGAGTCTCTGTGGTTGCCAACAAAACATAATGCATTGATTACTCGTCCCTTTCTTTACTGAATTCCTTTGTCTTTCTGCATTGTTTTTTTCTCATTACCCATGGGGTTACTTTTTATAGAGCCGACACTCAGACAAACAAAATGAAATTAGCCTTAACGAATTCCTCTTTGTTTGTCTTTTGTCATAAAAATATAAATGTTTTTCTGACTCGTTAAAATAAGAAAAGTGACAAAAGTCGAACAAACGTTGCGAATTAGTCATTCTGAAGTCATTTTTGCGATGTGCTTATCGTGAATGATAGTAGTTAATATAGCTCACGATTACAGAATCAAAATACCTAAGGACACGATCGATCATGAGATGACTTTGCAGGTCATCATCAGCCGATATAATAGCGAACAAAAATCAATTCTCTTCTGATGCTACGGAACCGAAGAGAATTTTCATTTGTAACAAGATTTTTAGCGTCACAAGTTAGCCTGTCAAGAGAGTAAAATTTGTGAGTTTTTAACATTGATTTTCGCACATTTATTTGCAGTTGTTCACACTTTACCGTGTTTGTTTTCTGTCAATGGCTCCAGTGGGTTCATCAGCTCCAGTGGTACCAAGAACTACAACGAATGTACATGGATCATTACGGCACCATCTAACCACACCGTCAAACTGAAATTTATGATATTTAGCCTATCTAATGATGCCCGAGAGAATCAAACAAGGATCCAGGTGCATGACGGAAAAAGGAAAAATGATACCATACTGGGAATTTTTTCAGGGGCAAGACGGCCCTTCATCATACAAACAAGTGGTCGATTTATGATGGTGGCTTTACAAAAAGACTTTCTCTCCACCCCTTGTAACTTTAAAGGAACTTATTATACAAGTCAAAAAAAAGGTTAGTGATAGTAAGTTTTAATAACAAACCATAAGAGTGTTAATTAGCTCCTCATAATATACTCTGGCAGGCGCAACTGTCAAAAGCAGAAACAGTGTCAAAAGCTGTAGTAATAATTTTTCAACTCCCCGTGTAAATTAATAAAGTTATATGTAAAGTGTTCTTCTGATTGTGCCAAGTCTGACAAAGGTCAGTACTACATGAACAGGAAAGCCTTGAAAAAACTGAGAGAAATATTTTATAGACTAGTCATCAAAAGTGCATAAATAAATAAATAAATAAATAGATAAATAGGTAAAAAGATTATCACTCTAACTAAACATTTAAAAAATAATGACATGGTGACCAAGTTATCTTTTAAGTTTGAAACTACTCCTTTTATACATTGTCTTATACTTTTCCGTTAGTTTAATTTAAAGCAAGTGACAAAGATGTTATGCATGCGACTTGTTATTTATTGACATAACTACTCCTACTACTACTCCTTTTATACATTGTCTTATACTTTTCCGTTAGTTTAATTTAAAGCAAGTGACAAAAGATGTTATGCATGAGACTTGTTATTTATTGACATAAGGAATGTAATGTAATTATATGGACGTGCAAAGAACCGCGGTAAGTAATCTGGAGTCAAAAATACTCACCGTGGAATGTGGTGGACTGGGGAATGAAGAGAACGCGGGAATGGCGAGAGCTGCATAGTAACGTAGACCCCACAAAAAATGAAATTTTATTTACATATTTATTTTTTCTAGAGACAAAAAGAAATAAAATAAAATAAAGTAAAAAACGTAAGATGTTATTTCCTCTTAATCAGTGACACCTAAATCCTCCCTTTAACGGTCTCGTTAAATTTGTATAAGCAAAAGAAAAAATTGAAACGAGAGAGTTTTAGTGGAAATTTAGCATACCAAGGAGGCTTTTGCTTTCAGGTTGAAGTGTTAAGTATTACTACAGGCTTCTTTAATATCAGCTTTTGTTTTTCAGCAATAAGAAACGGTAATCAAGACAACAAAAATATATCGTTCTATTCAACGACACTCATGGCCTAACTTCGAGGTGCTTAAACAGCTCATACATCAAACATTGACTGCAGTGTAAACGCCGTCATGTAAACAAACCCCTGGACTGAAGTGCTCAACTGTTGTCAAAAACCTCCCGGGAAGTTATGGGACTAGAATTTTATGGCAGACTAAACTCCCTCTTGGCAGTTCAGGAAAACTGATGGTTCATCAGTTTATAGTTCAAACGCTTAGTTTTAATGCCAACTATTTGATAACGCGATTCAAATCAAGTAACTGACATCATAAAGACGGCTTCTCTGTATTTTCACTGTTCTTCCTACTGACAATCAGTTGTTTGATTCCTGTGTGAAGTGAGACGTTTTATTACAATATGAGATATGATATATATAGTATCGCTTAGCGTGTTGTTCTAATTTTTGGAGTATTATTTAAGTAGGTTTAAGCAAGTCAAAGTTTATTGCAGCGTGATATGACGTGAGATCGGGACAGCTTAGAAACTGTTCTTTATGTTAATTTTCAGAGAAGCCGAGGATAAGGCTACCGTTACCAGTAGTAAAATCTGTACCAGGACATTATATCTGGTTTCTAATGGAAGGTACTCCACCGATTAACTCGACGTTAGTGAATACATCAACACCTTTGAAGGGTGTTTACATAATAAAAGGGATCCAACTACATCGGACGGGCAACTACACTCTACTAGCAGAAAACAATGAAGGAAATGACTCAAAAACGGTTGAAGTAACCTTTCTGGGTAAGGATTCAATGCTGTTAAATTTCATTCATATGTAGACGAGGCATTTTGCAATAAACAACTATTAATAGTGGTTCGCACAAACAGTTGTGTTGACTTCCGTTCTTATTTTATCCGTTGATGATTCAGTTCATTTGGTGAAAAATGAATGTAAAGATTTTTAGACGACTCGCTCTTGCATGTTTTACCATTTTTGAACACGGGTTATTTGTGTCAATTAAAGTTTGTAAACAATGAGGATTTACCAAACACTGGAAATTTGGATTTTACCCTCAGGCAGGGAGGAAGGGGGAGGGGGGGGGGGGGGGATGGTGTCTCCAAGGAAATCTGTGGTACAGTCCGCCTGCCAGTATGACGTCACGACTCGCGTCAGTGACTTTCAAAATGGCGAGCAAATTGTTCATCGAAGAGACGGATAAATCACGGAAATACCGTTCCGATTTCTTGGATTTGGAGATTTTAAGGTTTCTATTGCCATAGAAAACTAGATTTAACTACTTTTTTGGAACGAAATGTCCAGTGGTGTAATGAATTTTAAAGATTCCTTTCTATCGTCGAGCAAATTTTACGGGCAATCATACCGACCGGTCACTTTTGAGGGCCAGTGCACAGCAAGATTGAGGTGTTTAGACACAGCAATAGGAGTTTCATAAAAGGATGTATTATACTTTACATTGTGCGTATTTTCAGCTCTTCAGAGCTGGTGAAACCCCGTATCATTCCTCTCAAAGTTCGCTTAGCTGTAGCGTTGAAAGGGGAAGCTAAATGACAGGTATTTGTGAGAGACTGTGAGCATTGAATCTTGTTGCTTCACCGCATTTTAATACTGTATTGGGCATACACCTGTAATTCTGTAATTTTATCCCGAAAACGAATAAAAGGTTTCTTTTAATTATTTTTTGGGGGCAAACCCAGTGGAGATTTTAGGGTAATAATATTGATGATTAAGACGATGTACAAAAGGCAAGTTTAACTTTCGCCAGTGGGTCACTGGTGGGTGTTGGGTGTAAATTAGTACAGTTTGTGGTGTACTGTGTGTGTTTGTCATGATGTCAACTAACATTGAAAAAAATTCAGCTGTTTCAGAGGAGGGACATGTCTTGACAGCTTATGGTTTTAATCTGGTCGTAAGCTTGGCCAGTATGCAGATCAAGAGCTTTTGAAATCCCTTTTCCAAAATAAAACTACAGACTTAAGCTTAAATTATATATTGATCCAAGTGCGTGACCAGCAGGGTCTGCAGTAAGAATAAAGAAAAAAAGGCCAGAAGGAAAAATAGAGTTTAAAAAAATAGACCAAACAGGAAAAAAAAATGGTAAAAAGAAACAGAAAGCAGCGTCGCCGGGAGTCGAACCCGGTTTATCTGCACGTGCAAGAAACTCCTTGACCACTGCACCACAGTGACACACATGATTGTGAAAATTAATTTTGTCATATCAAAACATTTTTTCTCTGCCATAGACGCTGTTTGAAGCTGGTAGAGCTGTATTTATCATGAATTCAAATATACATTTGGGGAAAACTAGCTTAAGCGCGTATTTCAAAGCTATTTCGCATTATTTACGGTTCAACGGGACGACTCGATGTAGATAATCGATCGAACTAGCTTGACTTAATTTGGTGGAGAATTAGGAGATCAACAGAGGCCCGCACTCGAAAGGAATGATATGAAGTTAGGCCCATTTGATTAGCAAAAGAGTAGACGAAATATAAACATGCATGATCTGTGAATGGAACCTCCTATTCTGGAGACTAGACCTTGCCTATTTTAGAGGAAAAAAATATTTAGGGTTTGATGACCTTGCCGGTCCCGTAAAATAGATGGCGATCGCGCAACACGGCTCGCAAAACAAATTAACAAAATTTTACAATCATGCACACAAACTATCAAAACGGTTTACACAAGCAGATTATAGCAACACCAAAGCTCACATACATTCGATCAAATTAGCGATATATAGCGATATTTGTTAGCTTCTTTACTTTTCCTCGACCTCGCTCGCCCAAATAACTGTCGTACCCCCTGGTAATTTGCACAAGCGACCTGAAGCTCTTGCCAGTTACTATGTGACCTCATACTGGCAGGCGGAGTGGGCAAGAAACTTAGGTGGAAAACAATAGAGTTACCTCCCCCCCTGCCTTCAGGCCTGTAGCCAGAATTTTTTACGGGGAGATGCGATCCAACGAGGAGACGGACCAAACGTTGCCAGAGTCTCTGGGGTGGGGAGAATTAGCTTGCCTGAGACTTCATTTGGAGCATTTTGAAAAACTGGGTATTTCTCAAACTTTTAATCTTCAAAAGTAATTTTTTCAAATAGAGTACTTTATTTTACAATTTTTTATAGTGACATTAATTAATTCGGGATGTCGCTATTTAAAAGAAGAAAATAGAAGGAAAGTTGTAAGTCCGTGCTATTCGCTGGGTTTGATGCATGATGTTCGAATCATGATCTTTTAATAGTGTACCAAGCTCAAAATTTCTTGGGTGTTTGTTAGAAACAGATCAATCAAAGACTTCTTTCAGATCAATGTATGTTACATAGTGGATGCGTTTATTAGCCAGTGGAGAGAGCCTTTGTTGTGCCGCGAATATACTAATTTTTGGCAGAAAACAGCTGATATTTTAATCTATCCTCAAAGACAAAGGGCTACACAAAAAAGGAACAATGCATACGCTAAAGAAAAAAAAGGATCCAAGATCTACCCCTTGTAGCCCATCAGTGGCTCCTGTATGTAGCCTGCGTAGGAAGCGTTTCCCTGCGATTTCGGAGCAAAGAACGAGGAGCGAGAGTCAAAGACCGCGCATAAAATGGAGGGAGTAAAAGAGCGGGGAGGGGGTGGTCAACAGAAAATAAGTGGACCTCTGGGCCCTGTGGGGAGGGGGGTTGGGAGCGCATCCGTCGCATCCCCCCTCCCTATGGGCCTGACCCTTAATCAATGAGTAAAAATGAAAATTTGTTATTGTCTATTAATACTGTATTAATGGATATATCGGAATGTACCGCTTTCTTGAAAACTTCCCTCTACCAATTGTCTTATTCTTGCGTCCATTCATTTTGCAGATTGCAATCATTTGTGTCACAGTACAGGTTCGATAACAAGTTCTGGCAAAGTTACTAACGAACACAACTGTAATAAAAGCCACATAACACATAATTGGAATTGCATTCCAACTACAACCACTAAATTGTAAGTGTATTTCCTTTTTCACCCAAGATTAATTAGCCTAATGTTTTCTTATTTTCAGTATGGACTCTTGTGTTTTAAAATTTTTGTTTTGTTTGTTTGTTTGTTTTTTTTTAATTTCAGTTATTTTTAAAATTGTCATGGTTTTATCCCGGTTTCACACACAAACTACAAAATGCTACAAAATCCCGACCCTGAAAGTAAGAGAATCTTTTGGCAACCACTATGTACTTGTTTTATTTTCACGTGACAGACAGCTTTCTAGTTTTAAGCGCTTTTGAGGCTGACGATCAACCTTGGACTTTCAAATAAGCACGCATGCAATGCAAAACTTGCCCTTTCATTTACAATGTGGAAAAGATTTTCAGCTGCACGCATTTACCTTTTCAAACGTTATCTATAGCATGACCTGCTGCACGCTATTGAATAAGATACACATGGGCGAATGTTGGGCGACAGATGTCAAAGAAATGACACGGGTGCATGAAAACCTGGACGCGCGTAAAATTCACTATTTCCTAGCTAATGTCAATAATAGCGCAAGTTTTAAAAGAAAAATGGCTTTAAAATCACGGTTTCTGCTCATTCAAAAACAAAGAAAAAAAACTTGTGAATGAAGCTGCCAACGATTCCGCCCGGGTTAGCGGGCAAGATCGTAAAAAATCACCCGCTCTTGGAACCAATCAGATTGCAGGATTTAAAGGATTCCGCCCGCTGGCAAGCGTAGAAAAAATTAAATTATTTCTTCTATTTGATCTCCTAATAACTAGAATTTGTAAGATAGCCAGAAAAGAAAACATGTACAGGGTGTTTCAGAAGTTCGTTCCGATTTTTTCTTCGCTCAAATTTCACTAATTATTAAAAATACCTTTCGTAAAACTTAGTATGTTATTCATTATTCATTTAACATTGAATAACCGAAATATCGCTAACCAGAATGTCTTTCTTTATGTTTTCTGACATTTTCTAAGTGGTGACGTATAGAATGTACGAGCTCCCAAAATGTGTCTACAGGCATACGTTTCCAGGCGAAGCGTAGTCACTGCCTTGGCTCGTCCAGTGATTTGGGGGCTGGTTCTTTGTATGTTTTCTCGTCAATGATAATCCAGATGGTCTCCAGAGGGTTCACATCATGTGAGTTTGCTAGCCGGTCTCCCTTGCTATAAAGTTTCCAAATCCTTCTGACACCATGTCTGCATGTTCGCCGCCTTTTTCTCTTCAAGGATTTCCAACCCTTGCTTTTAATATATATTCATACCGTTGTGCTCGAAACTTTGATATTGTGAAGTTGAAGTTTTTTGTTACCTCTCTGCCTTGCAAACTTATTACGCATATACTTACATCTTTTTCGATAACATTTCTCACACATTTTAAAAAAGACGGCTATACACTCCTTGGTTTGTCTTCTAAAGTCTTTTACTTTCGATCACTTGTGCACTTATATCATTCAGACTTCAGTCAACAGTTTAACAATTTCTTTGACTGAATGGCCAGAGAACCAAAAAAATAGATGCCTTAGCTTTAGCGCAAACAGTGTAGGCCTTCATTTTCGTGACAGAGTGGAGAAAATTGAAGAAAACGGAAAAAAAAACGAAATTAGAAAACCTACAAAATGGGCAGGAAAAATATGGCGGGAAAAAACTCGCGTAAGTTCACATTTTAGTTTGAAATTGCTTTTTACGGTTATTTAGATAAATTTCTTACATGAATCAGTTTACATTTGCCTAAAGAAGCATTAAATGCTTTGCGGCAAAATACAATTTACAATCGGAACGAACTTTTGAAACACCCTGTAGAATTGTTTTATTTTGCTAGTTCGATCATTTATTTGTGTGATATCTATATGGTTTTCCCGCTGGCAAGCGGATGCCCATTTAGATCTTCGCTGGTATACTACTCGCTCAGGAGTCAAAGGGTTAAAAGCACATCCACGTTGTACATCACATTTGCTCGACTTGCTTTGCTGCTGCTTAAAATTTTGAATACGACTCCACAACTCTACTCTAGTCGATTGCTTGTTTTCACGCAACGATTTTGATTGCTCTTTCATTCGCACATGGGGAACCGATAAAAGCAAAGCTGTGATTGGAGGAGTCACCCTGCCGCAAACGTAGCGCGAACACCTTCCAGAAAATGGGAGCTGAATTCTAATTGGCTAACCGCGGGAAAGGAATGTGGTTAGATTCTCAGGAGCCGTTTGTGGGAAGGAGAGTTGAGTGACGACACTAAAAACGGCTGTGTAGCAGACTAGATGGACGGGTAGCAATATTTTAAATTGAATCTAGTAGGACTCTGGTAACCAATCTAGATTATAAAGGACTGGTGTGTGGTGACTGAACTTGGGTACCAGGCAGACAATGCGGGTAGCAGCGCTAAGAATCCTCTGTAACCGATCATGTTGATATTTTGGAATGCCAAAGAGCAGGGAGCTGCAGTAGACGAGACGAGACGTTACAAAGGCATGAACCAGGACTTTGTTAGCATCTCCCGATAGATACGTTCGGATCTGTCTGATGGAATATAGACCACGGCAGGCCTTATTGTGGACTTTACTCACATGAATGCTCATGGAGAGATTCTTATCAAACCATGCCCCAAAACCGCGGACGGTGGAAATAGGCTTGGTTTCAGAATCCCCGACAGTGACTGATTCAAGCTGGACCTTACAAGGATTCGCTTCTTTGTTTTGTAAGGGACATTTGCTTCTGCTAGGTTAAGTAAAGCATCCTTATATGGCTGCAATATCCGCTTATTTTCTTCGGGGATAAGAATGTATTCCTTAAGTATATTGTATAAGACTTGGACTAGTGCATGTAGTTGTTGTGGACTGCCTGTCCGTAAAAGAAAACTGTCGCTGATGAGTTGGACAAACAGCTAAGAGTTGAAGAAAACCACGATTGGTCTTGACAACTTGAGACATTGCGACAAACTGAACTTATCATAGTAGTTTGCAGTCTTATATTGACTGTCGTGGAATAAACAATGGAAATGTGGTGGTGGTGGTGATGGAGGAAGACAATAGAAATGTGGTGGTGTTGGTGGCGGTGGTGGTGGTGGAGAAACACAATAGAAATGTGGTGGTGGTAATGGTGGTGGTGGAGGGAAAACAATACAAATGTGGTGGCGGTGGTGGTGGTGGTCGTGGAGGGAAAACAATACAAATGTGGTGGCGGTGGTGGTGGTGGTCGTGGAGGGAAAACAATACAAATGTGGTGGTGGCGGTGGTAGAGGAACACAATAGGAAAGTGGTGGTAGTGGAGGAAAACTATTGAGTTTTATAACCTTCAAGACTATATCAATGCGCACTATGCTACCATTTTCTCAGTCTACATTCTGCTCCTGAGGAGCTGACATGAGTTGGTTCTGTTCCGTTTTCGAAAAATCATTTAGTAGAAAGGATTGCATACAAAGGCACCTGATGTCTAAACACCACAATGTTGGTCTCACACAATTTCAAACAGTTCCGTTTTCACAGAAATGTCAGCGGTTTCGATTCCAGCATCCTTTTACCTCCATGATTGCCGGAATGACCGGCTCAGGGAAAACGGCCTGGGTTCGATCTCTACTGCAACAAGCTTCAGAGACAATTTACCCTCCTCCGGAGAGGATCGTTTGGTGTTATTCACAATGGCAGTCAGCGTATACACAAATGTTAGTCGCCATGCCACACATTGAATTCGTCAAGGGAATTCCTACGGCTTTGGAGCAGGATTCCTATTTTGATGTGAACAAACGGAATCTGATCGTGTTTGATGATCAGATGATTGACGCCAGTAAAGACAAGCGAATTGTGAACCTTTTTACTCGAGCTCGTGGTTCTCATCATCGCAATCTGAAGCGTGATTTATATCGTGCAGAATCTATTTCATCAGGGGAAAGGTAGCCGCAGCATAAGCCTAAACAGCCATTATCTGGTGTTATTCAAGAATCCACGAGACAAATTGCAAATCCTGACTCTGGCAAAGCAAATGTATCCCGGGCAGACTGATTTCTTTTTAAATCAGTACGAAAAGGCTTTAAATAATAATAATAATAAAAAAAAATAATAATAATCTTCATTTCTTAAGATAAAATCACATATCCTAAGTTACAATATAAACTCAAAAAACTATTTACATATCATATCTAAAAATTATTCTGTTACTAAAAACGTTCTTAAACCTGTCAGTGTAGATTCTAGGGACAGAGACTGACGTATTTCTAAGATTGTACCTCATGTTCTTTTCCTTAGGTAAAACTGGAAGAACGGACATTCGGGGTCATTCGATCTTTTTTGTAGAGTGTCTTGTCCGCCTTCTCTAGCAAATCCCTGATATTTACATTCTTGGACATAAACTTTCTTTTCATACACCGGTCTAAAAAATTCTGTATTACAGAAAGGTCGGAATCTGAGGCACCATAAACCGGTAGAGCGTAAGAAAAATTTGGTAAAACTATTGCGTTAAAAAGGTGATCTACTTCCTCCTGGGACATTCCTTCCTTACGTAAAGATCCTAATACGAATAATGACTTGTTCGCCTTAATTACCTTCGCGCGCACGTGACTACTGTATTTACAATTTTGTTGGAAAGTAACACCTAATATGGGTAACTCTGCGCACTGCGGTATAATACTAACTGGCGCGATGTCCTGACTGAAACCTTTCTTACGGAAAATAATGTCCTTGCATTTTGTTGGATTGCATGTCATGCGATTGACATGCAATCCAACAAAATGCAAGGAGAGACCTTTTGGTTATCTTCTGATTGATCTGAAAACTACTACCCAAAATAATTGTCGGTTACGAACAAACGTCCTGCCTAGAGAAGAAGGCTTTAACCAAGCAGGGTTTCAAGAAAATATTCCTCAAGAGCTTCTAAAATATCTGAAGCAGCAAACTCTTTCGCCTGTCCCTCTTCTTCCAGCTATGCAAAAGGCGTCGAATTCAATTTGTAAATTATTTGGATGATCATAAAGCTCATGCCAAACAGCTGAAGAAACGTCGGCATAAGAAATTCAAACATTACAAGTTCTCCATGGGCGAAGAAGATGAAGATTAATTAATTTCCATTCCTTACAAATCGCTGTGTATTTGACTCTTTTTGTCACTGGTTTTCAATAAAGTTTTTAAAACTGTATCTCGTGTCTTGTCAATTTATTTGTCACGTGTTTAAATTGATCCTTGTTAAGTTATTAATTGTTTGTGTTTTTACAATAATAAGTCAAGGTGCTCCCTTGGGTCTAGCTGTAGAGATGAACTAATTTGTATTCAAGTTTGATCTTGTTAACCGGAATAATTAACTGACTAACGGCGCTTGAATTGACAAGACCATAAGCTCATCAAGCGCTGAGACTTCAATAGTTAGTCGTTTCCTCGAGATGGAACGGAGAAAACGCTTTTGTAATGGTGAGTCAAAATTGAAATAGAGAGTTTTCATCTTCACTCCGTGTATATGTGTGTGTGTTTTGTTTATATATCCGATTTTTAGCGCTAAATAAGAAGACATGTGTTGCTAGGCGATCGCACCTCTTATTCCTATTTTTATAAATTGACTTTCCACTCATTAGGAACAAGAATGGAGTTGATTTAAGAACCAAAAGAGTAAGGGTTTACTTTAGAACCACCTGTTGTTTTCTATAGAATTTTCATACCCTGTGCAATACTTTCTACAGAGTCAAGTAAACAAAGATTGACAATTTTGCTTGATAGGCAGTTTTTCGCTTCGCTGAGCTTCGACCTCGTTTTCATGTTTTGCCTGAATAACTTAGTACGATTTCGCATTCGCTTAACCTCCTTTTCCCTTCTTTTGAAGTAAAGATTTTTCAGTTAACCTCCGTGTCTTGGTTTTGTTTATAACCGATTTTTAGTGAAAATAATTTATTGATTAAAGATTTTTCATTTAGTATAATCTGCAAAGATAACACGTTCAAAATTTGCCCGCTTTTATTTTGAACACATGACAGTTTCTACAATATCCAATCAGAAGACTATAGCAAACAATATCTAATCAGAAGACTATAGCAAATAGCTAATTATATAAAAATCACTTTTTTGTTTATAGATTATGTTCTCAACATTTTTTGATGACGTCAACTCTAGGAAATTCTGACGTCACTTGCTCCTTGCCAGCTACAAATAAACTATGACATCATCCTATCTATATGACATGGATGACGTCAGCCAGCTAAAAATAATCTATGACATCATCCTATCTTAATGACATGCATGATGTCATCGGCATTAATTTAAACTATGACATCATCCTATCTTAATGAGATGCATGGCGTCATCGGCGTTAATTTATACCACTCAAAAAGTTAATTAAATCTACAAAAAACCGGAGTAAAACATCCCTCCTCCACTACTCCCAACGACTGTTTTCTGTAAAATACCTGTTCGGATAAATATTGCCTAGAATTTTCTATTACTTGACGATGACCTTTTTTTCATGAACAATTTTGATTTCTTATTTTCGAGGCTCATCTAATTAAT
This sequence comes from Porites cylindrica, assembly GCA_964035525.1. Lineage (NCBI taxonomy): Eukaryota > Metazoa > Cnidaria > Anthozoa > Scleractinia > Poritidae > Porites > Porites cylindrica. The sequence goes on from OZ037775.1 coordinate 28,694,403, forward strand.
TTCCTACGATTTTCTGAAGTTAAATTTTTCACATTGCACTCCCCAGGCTTGGAAAAAAAGAAAAAAGGAAACCTAAAATCCCGGATTCAAAAATGTGATGGAAAGAGGAATCAGGAAAATTCTCACTTTCGAAATACGTTAAATTGCATCTAAAATTTTCGGGAAAATAGAACTGAAGTCCTTATTATTTCGAAAAGACTCAAGTTCCCCTAGGATGACCGAACAGATACAAATTTCATAGCGCCGCTTGGAATGCATTTCTAGACATCTAAAAGTACTCTGAATAGCCTTAAAAGTGATTTCAATGTATTTAAGAGGAAACCGTCGTTGGTTGCCCCTGACAAAAGGCTCTTGTGATTAGAAAAAGTAAAGGAGAATTAAAATGACACCAAAGAGCAGATTTGTAGCATTTACATACATGTGGCAGTCTGTAAATCGAAGGGTATATCAGCAAATTGCAAATAACGTTGTTGAGATCGGAGGTGAAAACATCAAACTTCATGCAACAACATAGCGAACTTCAGCGGCGAAATCTCTGAAGCTTACCTTATGATCTCGACACATAAAATATAAAATTGGTCCATCTTCGCTACTCTTAAAATTGCTTTATAACATACTCCTCATCAAAATAACTTTCCACGTCGATGGGACTCAAAAGAATCTCTCTCCAACGTTAAGTGTTTCACCGTGAGTCTAGAAAGCCAAAAGCAGCCAAATACGCTACTTTCTCTACTTTTCCGTGTCGTCTTGCTCCAAATGGCGCAAAGTGACTAGGATGCTCTGATACTCCGTAATGACTGGACTTGGTCACTCATATTATCGAGAGGAGGCACAACGACCGCTATGTGACCCGGAAAAGCGGTGACTGAGGCCAAGAATCACCAAATGTTAAGCTTGATAAACAAGCGATTTGCTATAGCCAGTCAGCAAAGTAATATATTTGTCACCTTGTTACATTAAAAAATTGTAAATTGCTTTTATCTAAAATGAATTTAACCGAGAAATCTTCAACTTGATACACACGGGTGCTATCAACAGCTCTATCAAGATCATTTGTCCCGGCTCCGTTTGCGCGAAAAGCGTTCTACGGTCAAGGCAAAGCGGCAGTAACTTTTCGAGCCCGAAGGCAAATTTTGAAATCAAAACCTTGTGAACAGTAGCACAGCTGTCAGCTCTAAAAACCAGTCAATTTTGCTTCGTTAAGTGATAATTTCATTGTATTATTTTCAAAATTTTTAAACTTTGATCTTGAGTCAAGCACAGCAAACATAAAACAGCTTTTCGACCCTGAAAAGTTATCGGGACCTTCGAGAAACGGGCCCCTGGACTTAAAGTCACCGAGACCGTCGACGGAGTGGACGTCATCTGAGTGGATGTAGCTGAATGTGGATGTGGGGCTGGTTTGGTTTATTTTCGTTGTTTTGGAGAAGAAAACGCTTGCTGTCTCTTCCACTAAGGGGGAGGTGGGGAGGGGACGGTTGGTTTGCCTCAGATGTGCGCTGAATTTATGACTTGAAATTTTGATGTTTCGAAGTGTGAGCTCCCCTCGTTGGCTTAATGACCTTACCAATTGGACGTATGGATTAGATTAGATTAGTATATGTAATAGGGCTACATGCTTTCCAGTTTGGAAATAATTGGATGAAAGAGGACTGCCAATTTGGACGAGGCCGTACGCCGAGGGCAATTTGGCTGTCAGAGGAATTTTTTGAATTCAATTATTTCCAAATTGGAAAAGCATGTAGTCCTCTTACTTATTAATTACAGACGCCAAATATTGTACACTTGACTCGTCCGTTTGTGTTTGAAACAAAAACACACCGCAAGATCTAAAAAAGATTTATTTTTATAGTATCATTTATTTTATTCTTTACAAGTGAACAAACGTAGAACTAGTATTGCTCTCCATACTTTGGCATTTTGTTGCCAATTAAAATGTTGAAAGCTCCTTCAATGATCTGAATAATACGGCGCTACAGGTAAAAACCAAGAGAGGATAAAGGGGACAGAGAAGGCATCCCCCATACACACCCTATTCCATAAGTAATTCGTCTCGAGTTATTTTTAACACACACAGATCCCAAGGGGCATTAGACAACAGCCAATCACATAGCGCGAATGTGTTCCGCGTGGATGACCCACGCTCAGAGCCACGCGTCCTTCACGAATTGGGGCAGAAAAAAATGGCGGAAGACTCGGAGAGCGATGTTGCTATTCGTTTTGTCGACGAAAATGACTGAAGAGAGATTTCTGCTAAAGCGGTGTCAGCGAAATGGAAATTAAAAAAGAATCGCCCTTCCTCTCTTGTATAGAGCTAACAGTACAGCAGGGAAATCCTTAACACGCTGATTATTCTCTCAGGATCATTTATAATTTACAGTTTGAAGAGAGCAATTTCTGGTTTGATATTTATTCTATTATTAGTCTTTAATTATTCAACAAAAATAACACTTGGCGTGCTACCTGCTTTATTGTACGAACGACCGGAGAGTCCAGCGATACCCTTTTCCCAGGTGAGCGCCGACTCATTTCGCTTCAATATTCAGAAATGCTCTCGATCTCTTTACGCTTTTCATTGCCTTTCGCCCGACATGTTTTGCACGGTGTTTAGTCCTGCGAAACCTCCACAAAACATCCACGCAGCGCGCGAGGTAACTATATCCAGATTCTAAAAATAACTCGAGACGAATTACCTATGGAATAGTGTGTGTATGGGGGATGCCTTCTTTGTCCCCTTCATCCTCTCTTGGTGAAAACCGCAATTTCGAGTACAAAGACGACAAAGCAACAACGCGAATACTTAATTTTTATACAAAAACTATTGAAAATAAACATTTCATTCATTACCTCAAACGATTTCCGCAGACTTTGTCTGTTTTTTTATAATGCCAACATCTAAAGACAAGTATCAGTGTTTTCTTATTCTTGTCCAAAGTTTCAGTGCTTGTACATTTCAAGAATCTATACGTTGATTGTTTCCAATACAAACTTTCATCAGTTTTGTCATACATGTTCCTTTTAAATGGCCCAGACAAGAAGCCAAAACAAAACAGCAGCAAAAAAAAACGATATTCACAGCAACAAGAAGCCAAGAGTGTTCGCCGACGAATCGCCGTCAGCCAAGGAATTTTCTTTTGGCGCGTTGTGACAGGGACGTTGCGCTGATTAGCTAGATTGCATTGCCTATTGTATTTTCTGGCATTTGATTGGCTCAGAGCAGCTGTCCTATTTTTCTTGAATTGGGCAGTTTGCCTATTTGTAAAGGAAAGCCCTATCTGAAACTATCCAAATTAATCCTTAATTAGACACTTTGTAAAAGGATAATAGCTTTACTGACAATATCGGATTAACTAAGAGCTATATAATTAAGGATATTTATTGGCGTGGGAGGGTCTCAGTCTAGCGCAAATGATAGTTTCTCCAAGCTTTACATACAGTCCTTTCCAGATTGACAGAGAGTGAAGCCTTATAAGTTTGTATTTTTCATTTTTCGAGTTGTCACGAACAGCGAAGACTAAAGACAAGCGAAACGCAAGGGATAAATAATAACCAAATGAGTCGTTTTCCCCTGTGAAACTGGCAATTAGTTTTTGATCGGGGCGAAGGAGGCGCCTGTTGCTTGTTTTTTAGCTTCTCTTAAGCTCTAGGCTTTAAGTTGTCTTTGAAGATCTGCATACTTTATCAAGGTGGTCTACGAGTAACAGATAGCGCCCGCAACAGTTTCATGGCCTGCTTGTTTGGCTGTCTTAAGAGCAATTTTGCCCCTACATCATACGCATTGTGTTCCAAAGGGCTTGGGGGCTTATGTGTCACGTGACTTTCCTGCTCTTCTACCTTCTGGTTGGCAGAGTCCACAATGACTTTTTATTGATGTTGTGGGCAGCCTCCTAGTACTTTGTTCGGACGCTTTGTTTCTCAAATGACAATGATGTTTGCCTTCGCGCTCGTCTTTGTAATGTTGACGAATTAGTTCTTTCAGGTCCTCTTTTTGCGGACGTCAATGCACAGACGGCCACGCCTACCTTCCAAAAGTGAGTCTTTTATCACCGAATATATGGACCTTTTGGTGGTGCTTCAGAGCCGGGCTTCACAATCCGTGGTAGAATCGTTGTGTCTTTGTGTACAGTTGCTGAAGGCTAGTCGTGGAGGCATTACTTTGTTTTGGCCGACAAATCTTCGAGGCGCCGCTAATATAGTCATTGTTGTTTTGGTGGTTAGCTTTACGACGATTGTAGTATCTAAAAAGTCTGGAACGTCATCAGGAAGATCAATGTGGGTTTCGGTTTTGTTTTTAGCCTTATCTGCAACTCAGTCAACTGGAGGTTTGCTAGCATTCCTCCAGGTAAGCTGTCGGAAGTTCCATATGGATAATATTATTCGCGAAATCGTTACACTTGTTTCTTTATTGTCACTTAACAAAAGCTTCAGGGATTTGCTGACAACCAAGTTGTCACGAACATTTTTGAGAGCCCTTGTGTGGAGTGGTAGTTCGCAAATTGTCCTAGTTTTGTGCGCGTCATTGGGCGATGACACTTACAACAGCTTCTTCCGACAGCAAGTTGTGTATAACAAGTGGGAGAAAAGGAGTTTGGAAATCCAGTAGTCTAATATGTTGAAAATTAAGCCTCTTTGGTGTCGAGTAATTGTCGAATTAGGTCGAGGTAGGTCGAGGTAAGTCATTGATATGTAAAAGGGTAAAGTCTATGACGTCACCCATTGTTATAACCTGAGGAAAAAGTGTGTTTCTCCATACTAATGAGGCTCTTCTTCCATATATAGTGAAGTGAATAGGTTTACTAATGAGCGTCTCTCTAATACAATAGGCGTACTAGGCTTGCCTAGACTTGCCCGGTGTCTTTTAACCCTGATTGGCTCATGGTGAATCTATTATGTCTACAAAATAAAAGCGCGACCTCCGTTGAACATTTAATTCTTAAAAGTTCAGTTTGCTCTGAGAAAAGTCGAATCGAGCGCTACACCTCTGTTGCCGATTGACGAAGTGGAAAAAGTCAAGCGTCAAAAGATAGTCAGTTTAATTTTATCGGTCATGTATTCCAACTGACTAATACAGCTTTGATTGACAAACTCATTCAACAAGAAAAGCTGCATCACTGCTATGGGCTGAAAACTCTTTATTTCAATTTTTTCTGACTATTGCAAAACCGTTTTCTTCTTTTCTATCTCGAGGAAATGAAAAACTATTAAAGTCGTGTCATTTTCACGCACCGTTAGTCAGTTAATTATGCGAGTTCACAAGACCAAAGTTGAATACAAATTAGTTCATCTCTATAGGAAAAACCCAGGGCAGCATCTTGACGTATTATTTAAATAACTTAACAAGGATCAATTGAAACTCGCGACTAATAATAATTGCTAGCAATTGAACCAGGCAAGAGGTACGGTTTTAAAAACTTTATTAAAAAACAATTACAAAAAGAGTCAAATACACAGCGATTTGAAAGGAAAAGGAATGAAAATTAATCCTTTGACTGACTATTACAAATCCGCTTTTTCCATTCTATTTCGAGGAATAATGAATAATCCTTCCGTGTCTACACAATTTTCGTATGGCCTCTAAGGCAAGGGTTCGATTTTCTTTGTTTCTTGCCCTTTTTCTTGTTCTTTGTAGTCGGTCTTTTAGCTTTTTCTTTAAAAGAGGCTTCATTTCTACGTGATCTTGACAGTTCGTACACCGTTTCTTGTGTCTGTACTGGATTGCGATAGTGATTTTTTTTCCGGAATTATCCGCTTCACTTTCGTAAACGACGACTATAACTTTAGGTTGCAGTTTCGCCTCTTGTAAATACTGTCTTTGCTCTATGTGGTCTAACTGATGAACATCCGCGAGATGGTTAGCTTATCTGACAAGGTAATTCGCCCCACACGATGAAATCGGACAGTTTGTGCAGACTCTCTTGTAAATCATGTTGACAGTTCGATGACTGAACACAAATGACATCTCTTTCGCAAATAGTCAGGTTATATAGAGTGTCAGAAAGGCCAAACACAAGCCAGAAAGGCCATAACCAGGCCATTTTTAGTCCTGTGTCTTTGTTTTGTTTTTTTTCTCAACGCAATAGCTCTCAATATTGGAATCATCATCATCTTTTTAAAGTGTAATCACAAATTACAGTGCCTAATTAAAGAGTTTAGATCGTGAATTAGTAATTAGTATTTCAAATTTCAGATTTGTTATTTATTGTACCAGTTTACTAATATTGCTATTAATGATCGAGTAGCAAAAACCAACTAATAAGAGGAATGCACACAGAACAATGTGAAAGCTGCGAAGAACGCTAGAAAAGTCTGAAACAACAACAATGAGGGTCTCGGTAAATCAGCTTAACCTTGTCCCAAAGCGTATTATGCCCGGTGTTACTACCGCGTTTAGAATTGGCTGAGGTTTGACTTGGTGATAGTTGTATGTTCCTTTGAAGCTCCTTATGGTAGTACGATAATATTGAGTAAACACATAATATGAGTCACGCTAGAAGCACTATTCCCGAATCTCCAGTGTACTACTAAGTGTTGCCAAAACGCCACAATGCACAGGAAAATATTTATTTTCTTAAATCAAATGCTCCTTAACATGTTCACGCGCGTTCTATTGAAATAAATTGCATGCATCAGCGGCTTGCTACATTCATTATCTGGGAAAAAAAAGAAAAAAAAACCCGCGTGACCTATGGTACCTGCGCATACCAATTCAATAGATTTGTTCTAATTAATTATAACACACGCGTTGCATTGTTAACAGGCTTAACGAACTGGCTGACGTGGGGAAAATGAAATGCATGTTCACTTTTCATTTGAGCACGATACAGCGCGAGACGATATTGGTTACAGAACATTATACAACTCAGCTGGTAACTAAGAATTGTAACGCTTATTACTTGATGGTTGAGGACTAGGTAAAAACATTTAATGATTCCTTTAATATAATGCACATGAAGTTCATTTATTCTCCTGCAGGAATTTGAGGAACAACGAGATCAAGGAGCTCCCGTCAGGGATATTTTCAAATCTCCTTGCCTTGCAAACACTGTAAGTGAACCAAGCACCATTTCTTTGCTTATTATTTTATATGACTGATCTCGAAGGATCCGAAGACCTCTTTTGGCACCTGCGGGTTGGTTGGAGGTGGTGGGGAGGGTAGTCAGCAGTCGATTGATTACCTATGATTTGACTTCGTTTTTCAGCTTTCTTTTTTTTAATCTTAAACACCTGACAGCTCCTCTTCCGCGTCCTCAGCGGAAGCTGCTAAGGTTGCAACCATATGACCCCACCAATCGTAACCCACCAGGCAAAGACATTGAAGTAGTTGATGCCCTGTCAAAATTATCAACAGAGAGTCATGAACCCATCCCCGAAATGAACGTCCAAACTCATGTGGTCTTCCCTCAGCTTGTAATAAAATGTTGCAAAAGATCAAAGAACAGAGCAAATTTGGAAGCGAAACTCGGTGCGTTAAAAGAAATGATCAGCGAATGTTGGCTTACCCACATCCAACAGCACCTAACACTCTTAAAGCCAAACTGGCCCTTCAGAGACCAGATAGCAAGCGAAGACAGAATATTCACCAAAAGCCCACCGAGTTATCATTCCTACGACTCTGCAGAAATATATTTTCGCCAAACTCCACAGACCACACAAAGTAACAAGGAGAATCAAGCTAGGATCCAGCACCTCTACTGAAGACGGCTTGTACCATGACATAGAAGTTACCACAAAAGCATGCAGTAGCTGTGAGGAACTCCAGTACAGTAAACAAAAGGACCTTCTAATCCCCACAGAGATATCCCCAGGGCATGGCATACCATTGAAGCTCATCTTTTCACTCTCGATACAACTCTTCGCCCATATGCCCTAACGACCAGAATTGGTAGCGAGAGCTGAGACGCATCAGGGCCCATATACGAGAGACCCGTCAGTGCTGTGACCGATCTAGTCGGCAAATAATGGAAGATTACAACGAATTCAACCTTGGACGATGGCTTTATTTCGCCTACACGACTCGTGGTTTCTAATCCTATAGTCAGGCGTTCCAATGCCTTACCGAGAGGGAGTCTGGGTCCTAATACACAACATCCCTCCCCATTTAGATAGAAACAATAACATTAAGCAGAAGTAGAAACAAAATAATAATTGGTCCAATAAACATAAACATGGACTAGCAACAATGTCAACAATGTCTCTGAGGATTCAGTGTCTGTAAAGTTGAAGTACAATAGTGTTTGAGATAACTTGGGGCCACTCTGCGTCTCTGGGACCTCCTAAGTGGAACTTAAGGCTCAACAACATTTGGTTCTGGTATCACTACACTCTGCTGCGGGGTCAGTTTATCCTGCTTGTGGGGCTGTCCGGTCACCACCACTTCCGGTATACTTGGTGTATCAACATGTGTATCACCATTCTCTAGCAGTTTCTTTACATGAGATGTATTGCGGGAGTATTGGGCTCCTCCTGGAGATTGCACTATCAAGCTGTTCCCATGCTTGTTTACCACAGTGTACGGCCTTGGTTCAAAATGGGTTGTGAGCTTGTTTTTCATTTCTTGTTGCACTAGCACTTGATCTGCAGGAAGTACCTCCGAGTACCTCGCATTCCTTTGCATGTTAGCGTATATACGCTTTGCTCTTACTCTTCTCTTCATTGTCCCTATCACGCACTTCTTGTTCGACATGTACATCGCTCAGCGCAGGAAGCTTGGTGCGTATTTTCCGTCCGAAGAGCGACTCGGCAGGGCTTACACCAGTCGTTGAGTGAGGTAAGCTTCTGTACGCTGCAAGATAAACATTCAGCTCTTTCTTCGAGTTCTTCTTTTCAGCATGTGCGAGTTGGAGCCTTTTTAGAATCAAGCTATTTTGGAGCTCAACTTCTCCATTTGCCTGGGGCCATTTTGCTGTTACCCTGTGGTGTCTTATTCCCTTCTGCTCCATGTACTCTGTAAACTCTGTTGCTACGAACTGTGGTCCATTGTCAGATGTCAAACTCTCAGGTAGACCGTGTCTTGCAAATATCTCTTCCAGACTCGAGATGACTTTAGAGGCAACTGTGGATCTCATGATGTCTATCTCGTAGTAGCGACTATAGTAGTCAACGACGACCAGAATGGACTCACCAGTGGGGAGTGGTCCGAGCAAATCAATTGCCAAATCTCTCCATGGCCCAGTCGAGAATGCTGTGCTCCTGATAGGCTCTTATGGGCTGGGACGGCTAACTAACGATACCCAGATGACCTTCGTGAGCGAGAGACAACACCCTGGGTCTGAGTTTCTTCGGGATAACGATTCTTGTCCCTCTTAGTCTCAATTGTCCGATTCTGGACAGTTCACTACTACATGGCAGGTATTTCTTGTAAGCTAGCTGATCCCACGGTTTTCCGTTTAAGCATTCCTTGACTGCACAGAGTTCTTCATCGATTGCTGAGGCTTCTTCCACTTCTCGTGTAGTCATAGGAAAGGGGGTCGCATTGATGGCTACAAATCTGACATATTCTTCGGCTTCAGTTGAGTGACTGCTGCTGGTTATTAGATTTGCCACTAGCCTTACGAGGGGGTCAGCAATGTTGCTCGGCCCGGGCTCATATTTGACCTTGAATTTGAATGGCTGCATTCGTAACACCCATCTTTCAATGCGTGCGCAGGGTTTTGACCTTGGGCCGTAAATAACTTCCAGCGGCATGTGATCTGTAACAAGACCAAATGGCACACCATACACATGGGGATGGAACTTTTCGCAGGCCCATACGAGTGCCAGCGCCTCTTTCTCTGTCTGCGAATATCTTCTCTCGGTGTCTGTCAGACTACGACTTGCATAGCAGATGACTTTCGGTCCATTATTCTGCTTTTGGGTCAGTACCGCTCCCTGTCCAACTGGGCTGGCATCGGCAATTACTTCAGTTGGGGCATCTTTGTCGAAGTACCCCAAAGTCTCAGCACAGGCCAACCACTCTTTTAGCTCCTTGAAGGCCTTCTTCTGTTCACCTCCGAACACGAAAGGGGTTCCTGACTTTGCCAGGCGACGTAAGGGCTCAGATACCGTTGCCAGGTCGGGTATGAAGCGGCCACAGTAGTTTACAAGCCCAAGAAAACTTCGGGTTTCTGATACCGTTCAAGGTTCTCGTGCCTCTTTCACGGCTTTCACCTTTTCTTCTGTGCGGCAGATTCCTTTCCCGGACAATACCATGCCAAAGAATGTGAGCTTATGCATGCTAAACTGGCACTTTTCTTCTCTGTTCCCTTCATCCTCTCTTGGTGAAAACCGCAATTTCGAGTACAAAGACGACAAAGCAACAACGCGAATACTTAATTTTTATACAAAAACTATTGAAAATAAACATTTCATTCATTACCTCAAACGATTTCCGCAGACTTTGTCCGTTTTTTTATAATGCCAACATCTAAAGACAAGTATCAGTGTTTTCTTATTCTTGTCCAAAGTTTCAGTGCTTGTACATTTCAAGAATCTATACGTTGATTGTTTCCAATACAAACTTTCATCAGTTTTGTCATACATGTTCCTTTTAAATGGCCCAAACAAGAAGCCAAAACAAAACAGCAGCAAAACAAAACGATATTCACAGCAACAAGAAGCCAAGAGTGTTCGCCGACGAACCGCCGTCAGCCAAGGAATTTTCTTTTGGCGCGTTGTGACAGGGACGTTGCGCTGATTGGCTAGATTGCATTGCCTATTGTATTTTCTGGCATTTGATTGGCTCGGAGCAGCTGTCCTATTTTTCTTGAATTGGGCAGTTTGCCTATTTGTAAAGGAAAGCCCTATCTGAAACTATCCAAATTAATCCTTAATTAGACACTTTGTAAAAGGATAATAGCTTTACTGACAATATCGGATTAACTAAGAGCTATATAATTAAGGATATTTATTGGCGTGGGAGGGTCTCAGTCTAGCGCAAATGATAGTTTCTCCAAGCTTTACATACAGTCCTTTCCAGATTGACAGAGAGTGAAGCCTTATAAGTTTGTATTTTTCATTTTTCGAGTTGTCACGAACAGCGAAGACTAAAGACAAGCGAAACGCAAGGGATAATAACCAAAGGAGTCGTTTTCCCCTGTGAAACTGGCAATTAGTTTTTGATCGGGGCGAAGGAGGCGCCTGTTGCTTGTTTTTTAGCTTCTCTTAAGCTCTAGGCTTTAAGTTGTCTTTGAAGATCTGCATACTTTATCAAGGTGGTCTACGAGTAACAGATAGCGCCCGCAACAGTTTCATGGCCTGCTTGTTTGGCTGTCTTAAGAGCAATTTTGCCCCTACATCATACGCATTGTGTTCCAAAGGGCTTGGGGGCTTATGTGTCACGTGACTTTCCTGCTCTTCTACCTTCTGGTTGGCAGAGTCCACAATGACTTTTTATTGATGTTGTGGGCAGCCTCCTAGTACTTTGTTCGGACGCTTTGTTTCTCAAATGACAATGATGCTTGCCTTCGCGCTCGTCTTTGTAATGTTGACGAATTAGTTCTTTCAGGTCCTCTTTTTGCGGACGTCAATGCACAGACGGCCACGCCTACCTTCCAAAAGTGAGTCTTTTATCACCGAATATATGGACTTTTTGGTGGTGCTTCAGAGCCGGGCTTCACAATCTGTGGTAGATTCATTGTGTCTTTGTGTACAGTTGCTGAAGGCTAGTCGTGGAGGCATTACTTTGTTTTGGCCGACAAATCTTCGAGGCGCCGCTAATATAGTCATTGTTGTTTTGGTGGTTAGCTTTACGACGATTGTAGTATCTAAAAGGTCTGGAACGTCATCTGGAAGATCAATGTGGGTTTCGGATTTGTTTTCGGCCTTATCTGCAACTTAGTCAACTGGAGGTTTGCTAGCATTCCTCCAGGTAAGTTGTCGGAAGTTCCATATGGATAATATTATTCGCGAAATCGTTACACTTGTTTCTTTATTGTCACTTAACAAAAGCTTCAGGGATTTGCTGACAACCAAGTTGTCACGAACATTTTTGAGAGCCCTTGTGTGGATTGTTAGTTCGCAAATTGTCCTAGTTTTGTGCGCGTCATTGGGCGATGACACTTACAACAGCTTCTTCCGACAGCAAGTTGTGTATAACAAGTGGGAGAAAAGGAGTTTGGATATCCAGTAGTCTAATATGTTGAAAATTAAGCCTCTTTGGTGTCGAGTAATTGTCGAATTAGGTCGAGGTAGGTCGAGGTAAGTCATTGATATGTAAAAGGGTAAAGTCTATGACGTCACCCATTGTTATAACCTGAGGAAAAAGTGTGTTCCTCCATACTAATGAGGGTCTTCTTCCATATATAATGAAGTGAATAGGTTTACTAATGAGCGTCTTTCTAATACAATAGGCGTAATAGGCTTACCTAGACTTGCCCGGTGTCTTTTAACCCTGATTGGCTCATGGAGAATCTATTATGTCTACAAAATAAAAGCGCGGCTTCCGTTGAACATTTTATTCTTAAAAGTTCAGTTTGCTCTGAGAAAAGTCGAATCGAGCGCTACACCTCTGTTGCCGATTGACGAAGTGGAAAAAGTCAAGCGTCAAAAGATAGCCAGTTTTATCGGTCATGTATTCCAACTGACTAATACAGCTTTGATTGACAAACTCATTCAACAAGAAAAGCTGCATCACTGCTATGGGCTGAAAACTCTTTATTTCAATTTCTTTCTGACTATTGCAAAACCGTTTTCTTCTTTTCTATCTCGAGGAAATGAAAAACTATTAAAGTCGTGTCATTTTCACGCACCGTTAGTCAGTTAATTATGCGAGTTCACAAGACCAAAGTTGAATACAAATTAGTTCATCTCTATAGGAAAAACCCAAGGGAGCATCTTGAAGTATTATTTAAATAACTTAACAAGGATCAATTGAAACTCGCGACTAATAACAATTGCTAGCAATTGAACCAGGCAAGAGATACGGTTTTAAAAACTTTATTAAAAAACAATTACAAAAAGAGTCAAATACACAGCGATTTGAAAGGAAAAGGAATGAAAATTAACCCTTTGACTGACTATTACAAATTCGCTTTTTCCATTCTATTTCGAGGAATAATGAATAATCTTTCCGTGTCTACACAATTTTCGTATGGCCTCTAAGGCAAGGGTTCGATTTTCTTTGTTTCTTGCGCTTTTTCTTGTTCTTTGTAGTCGGTCTTTTAGCTTTTTCTTTAAAAGTGGCTTCATTTCTCCGTGATCTTGACAGTTCGTACACCGTTTCTTGTGTCTGTACTGGATTTCGATAGTTATTTTTTTTTCGGAATTATCCGCTTCACTTTCGTAAACGACGACTATAACTTTAGGTTGCAGTTTCGCCTCTTGTAAATACTGTCTTTGCTCTATGTGGTCTAACTGATGAACATCCGCGAGACGGTTAGCTTATCTGACAAGGTAATTCGCCCCACACGATGAAATCGGACAGTTTGTGCAGACTCTCTTGTAAATCATGTTGACAGTTCGATGACTGAACACAAATGACATCTCTTTCGCAAATAGTCAGGTTATATAGAGTGTCAGAAAGGCCAAACACAAGCCAGAAAGGCCATAACCAGGCCATTTTTAGTCCTGTGTCTTTGTTTTGTTTTTTTTCTCAACGCAATAGCTCTCAATATTGGAATCATCATCATCTTTTTTAAGTGTAATCACAAATTACAGTGCCTAATTAAAGAGTTTAGATCGTGAATTAGTAATTGGTATTTCAAATTTCAGATTTGTTATTTATTGTACCAGTTTACTAATATTGTTATTAATGATGGAGTAGCAAAAACCAACTAATAAGAGGAATGCACACAGAACAATGTGAAAGCTGCGAAGAACGCTAGAAAAGTCTGAAACAACAACAATGAGGGTCTCGGTAAATCAGCTTAACCTTGTCCCAAAGCGTATTATGCCCGGTGTTACTACCGCGTTTAGAATTGGCTGAGGTTTGACTTGGTGATAGTTGTATGTTCCTTTGAAGCTCCTTATGGTAGTACGATAATATTGAGTAAACACATAATATGAGTCACGCTAGAAGCACTATTCCCGAGTCTCCAGTGTACTACTAAGTGTTGCCAAAACGCCACAATGCACAGGAAAATATTTATTTTCTTAAATCAAATGCTCCTTAACATGTTCACGCGCGTTCTATTGAAATAAATTGCATGCATCAGCGGCTTGCTACATTCATTATCTGGCAAAAAAAAAAAAAAAAAACCCGCGTGACCTATGGTACCTGCGCATACCAATTCAATAGATTTGTTCTAATTAATTATAACACACGCGTTGCATTGTTAACAGGCTTAACGAACTGGCTGACGTGGGGAAAATGAAATGCATGTTCACTTTTCATTTGAGCACGATACAGCGCGAGACGATATTGGTTACAGAACATTATACAACTCAGCTGGTAACTAAGAATTGTAACGCTTATTACTTGATGGTTGAGGACTAGGTAAAAACATTTAATGATTCCTTTAATATAATGCACATGAATTTCATTTATTCTCCTGCAGGAATTTGAGGAACAACGAGATCAAGGAGCTCCCGTCAGGGATATTTTCAAATCTCCTTGCCTTGCAAACACTGTAAGTGAACCAAGCACCATTTCTTTGTTTATTATTTTATATGACTGATCTCGAAGGATTCGAAGACCTCTTTTGGCACCTGCGGGTTGGTTGGAGGTGGTGGGGAGGGTAGTCAGCAGTCGATTGATTACCTATGATTTGACTTCGTTTTTCAGCTTTCTTTTTTTTAATCTTAAACACCTGACAGCTCCTCTTCCGCGTCCTCAGCGGAAGCTGCTAAGGTTGCAACCATATGACCCCACCAATCGTAACCCACCAGGCAAAGACATTGAAGTAGTTGATGCCCTGTCAAAATTATCAACAGAGAGTCATGAACCCATCCCCGAAATGAACGTCCAAACTCATGTGGTCTTCCCTCAGCTTGTAATAAAATGTTGCAAAAGATCAAAGAACAGAGCAAATTTGGAAGCGAAACTCGGTGCGTTAAAAGAAATGATCAGCGAATGTTGGCTTACCCACATCCAACAGCACCTAACACTCTTAAAGCCAAACTGGCCCTTCAGAGACCAGATAGCAAGCGAAGACAGAATATTCACCAAAAGCCCACCGAGTTATCATTCCTACGACTCTGCAGAAATATATTTTCGCCAAACTCCACAGACCACACAAAGTAACAAGGAGAATCAAGCTAGGAGCCAGCACCTCTACTGAAGACGGCTTGTACCATGACATAGAAGTTACCACAAAAGCATGCAGTAGCTGTGAGGAACTCCAGTACAGTAAACAAAAGGACCTTCTAATCCCCACAGAGATATCCCCAGGGCATGGCATACCATTGAAGCTCATCTTTTCACTCTCGATACAACTCTTCGCCCATATGCCCTAACGACCAGAACTGGTAGCGAGAGCTGAGACGCATCAGGGCCCACATACGAGAGACCCATCAGTGCTGTGACCGATCTAGTCGGCAAATAATGGAAGATTACAACGGATTCAACCTTGGACGATGGCTTTATTTCGCCTACACGACTCGTGGTTTCTAATCCTATAGTCAGGCGTTCCAATGCCTTACCGAGAGGGAGTCTGTTTCATAATACACAACATCCCTCCCCATTTAGATAGAAACAATAACATTAAGCAGAAGTAGAAACAAAATAATAATTGGTCCAATAAACATAAACATGGACTAGCAACAATGTCAACAATGTCTCTGAGGATTCAGTGTCTCTAAAGTTGAAGTACAATAGTGTTTGAGATAACTTGGGGCCACTCTGCGTCTCTGGGACCTCCTAAGTGGAACTTAAGGCTCAACAACACTTGGTTCTGGTATCACTACACTCTGCTGCGGGGTCAGTTTATCCTGCTTGTGGGGCTGTCCGGTCACCACCACTTCCGGTATACTTGGTCTATCAACATGTGTATCACCATTCTCTAGCAGTTTCTTTACATGAGATGTATTGCGGGAGTATTGGGCTCCTCCTGGAGATTGCACTATCAAGCTGTTCCCATGCTTGTCTACCACAGTGTACGGCCTTGGTTCAAAATGGGTTGTGAGCTTGTTTTTCATTTCTTGTTGCACTAGCACTTGATCTGCAGGAAGTACCTCCGAGTACCTCGCATTCCTTTGCATGTCAGTGTATATACGCTTTCCTCTTACTCTTCTGTTCATTGTCCCTATCACGCACTTCTTGTTCGACATGTACATCGCTCAGCGCAGGAAGCTTGGTGCGTATTTTCCGTCCGAAGAGTTACTCGGCAGGGCTTACACCAGTCGTTGAGTGAGGTAAGCTTCTGTACGCTGCAAGATAAACATTCAGCTCTTTCTTCGAGTTCTTCTTTTCAGCATTTGCGAGTTGGAGCCTTTTTAGAATCAAGCTATTTTGGAGCTCAACTTCTCCATTTGCCTGGGGCCATTTTGCTGTTACCCTGTGGTGTCTGATTCCCTTCTGCTCCATGTACTCTGTAAACTCTGTTGCTACGAACTGTGGTCCATTGTCAGATGTCAAACTCTCAGGTAGACCGTGTCTTGCAAATATCTCTTCCAGACTCGAGATGACTTTAGAGGCAACTGTGGATCTCATGATGTCTATCTCGTAGTAGCGACTATAGTAGTCAACGACGACCAGAATGGACTCACCAGTGGGGAGTGGTCCGAGCAAATCAATTGCCAAATCTCTCCATGGCCCAGTCGAGAATGCTGTGCTCCTGATAGGCTCTTATGGGCTGGGACGGCTAACTAACGGTACCCAGATGACCTTCGTGAGCGAGAGACAACACCCTGGGTCTGAGTTTCTTCGGGATAACGATTCTTGTCCCTCTTAGTCTCAATTGTCCGATTCTGGACAGTTCACTACTACATGGCAGGTATTTCTTGTAAGCTAGCTGATCCCACGGTTTTCCGTTTAAGCATTCCTTGACTGCACAGAGTTCTTCATCGATTGCTGAGGCTTCTTCCACTTCTCGTGTAGTCATAGGAAAGGGGGTCGCATTGATGGCTACAAATCTGACATATTCTTCGGCTTCAGTTGAGTGACTGCTGCTGGTTATTAGATTTGCCACTAGCCTTACGAGGGGGTCAGCAATGTTGCTCGGCCCGGGCTCATATTTGACCTTGAATTTGAATGGCTGCATTCGTAACACCCATCTTTCAATGCGTGCGCAGGGTTTTGACCTTGGGCCGTAAATAACTTCCAGCGGCATGTGATCTGTAACAAGACCAAATGGCACACCATACACATGGGGATGGAACTTTTCGCAGGCCCATACGAGTGCCAGCGCCTCTTTCTCTGTCTGCGAATATCTTCTCTCGGTGTCTGTCAGACTACGACTTGCATAGCAGATGACTTTCGGTCCATTATTCTGCTTTTGGGTCAGTACCGCTCCCTGTCCAACTGGCCTGGCATCGGCAATTACTTCAGTTGGGGCATCTTTGTCGAAGTACCCCAAAGTCTCAGCACAGGCCAACCACTCTTTTAGCTCCTTGAAGGCCTTCTTCTGTTCACCTCCGAACACGAAAGGGGTTCGTGACTTTGCCAGGCGACGTAAAGGCTCAGATACCGTTGCCAGGTCTGGTATGAAGCGGCCACAGTAGTTTACAAGCCCAAGAAAACTTCGGGTTTCTGATACCGTTCAAGGTTCTCGTGCCTCTTTCACGGCTTTCACCTTTTCTTCTGTGCGGCAGATTCCTTTCCCGGACAATACCATGCCAAAGAATGTGAGCTTATGCATGCTAAACTGGCACTTTTCTTCTCTGTCCCCTTCATCCTCTCTTGGTGAAAACCGCAATTTCGAGTACAAAGACGACAAAGCAACAACGCGAATACTTAATTTTTATACAAAAACTATTGAAATAAACATTTCATTCATTACCTCAAACGATTTCCGCAGACTTTGTCCGTTTTTTATATAATGCCAACATCTAAAGACAAGTATCAGTGTTTTCTTATTCTTGTCCAAAGTTTCAGTGCTTGTACATTTCAAGAATCTATACGTTGAATGTTTCCAATACAAACTTTCATCAGTTTTGTCATACATGTTCCTTTTAAATGGCCCAGACAAGAAGCCAAAACAAAACAGCGGCAAAACAAAACGATATTCACAGCAACAAGAAGCCAAGAGTGTTCGCCGACGAACCGCTGTCAGCCAAGGAATTTTCTTTTGGCGCGTTGTGACAGGGACGTTTCGCTGATTGGCTAGATTGCATTGCCCATTGTATTTTCTGGCATCTGATTGGCTCAGAGCAGCTGTCCTATTTTTCTTGAATTGGGCAGTTTGCCTATTTGTAAAGGAAAGCCCTATCTGAAACTATCCAAATTAATCCTTAATTAGACACTTTGTAAAAGGATAATAGCTTTACTGACAATATCGGATTAACTAAGAGCTATATAATTAAGGATATTTATTGGCGTGGGAGGGTCTCAGTCTAGCGCAAATGATAGTTTCTCCAAGCTTTACATACAGTCCTTTCCAGATTGACAGAGAGTGAAGCCTTATAAGTTTGTATTTTTCATTTTTCGAGTTGTCACGAACAGCGAAGACTAAAGACAAGCGAAACGCAAGGGATAAATAATAACCAAATGAGTCGTTTTCCCCTGTGAAACTGGCAATTAGTTTTTGATCGGGGCGAAGGAGGCGCCTGTTGCTTGTTTTTTAGCTTCTCTTAAGCTCTAGGCTTTAAGTTGTCTTTGAAGATCTGCATACTTTATCAAGGTGGTCTACGAGTAACAGATAGCGCCCGCAACAGTTTCATGGCCTGCTTGTTTGGCTGTCTTAAGAGCAATTTTGCTCCTACATCATACGCATTGTGTTCCAAAGGGCTTGGGGGCTTATGTGTCACGTGAATTTCCTGCTCTTCTACCTTCTGGTTGGCAGAGTCCACAATGACTTTTTATTGATGTTGTGGGCAGCCTCCTAGTACTTTGTTCGGACGCTTTGTTTCTCAAATGACAATGATGTTTGCCTTCGCGCTCGTCTTTGTAATGTTGACGAATTAGTTCTTTCAGGTCCTCTTTTTGCGGACGTCAATGCACAGACGGCCACGCCTACCTTCCAAAAGTGAGTCTTTTATCACCGAATATATGGACTTTTTGGTGGTGCTTCAGAGCCGGGCTTCACAATCTGTGGTAGATTCATTGTGTCTTTGTGTACAGTTGCTGAAGGCTAGTCGTGGAGGCATTACTTTGTTTTGGCCGACAAATCTTCGAGGCGCCGCTAATATAGTCATTGTTGTTTTGGTGGTTAGCTTTACGACGATTGTAGTATCTAAAAGGTCTGGAACGTCATCTGGAAGATCAATGTGGGTTTTGGTTTTGTTTTCGGCCTTATCTGCAACTCAGTCAACTGGAGGTTTGCTAGCATTCCTCCAGGTAAGTTGTCGGAAGTTCCATATGGATAACATTATTCGCGAAATCGTTACACTTGTTTCTTTATTGTCACTTAACAAAAGCTTCAGGGATTTGCTGACAACCAAGTTGTCACGAACATTTTTGAGAGCCCTTGTGTGGAGTGTTAGTTCGCAAATTGTCCTAGTTTTGTGCGCGTCATTGGGCGATGACACTTACAACAGCTTCTTCCGACAGCAAGTTGTGTATAACAAGTGGGAGAAAAGGAGTTTGGATATCCAGTAGTCTAATATGTTGAATATTAAGCCTCTTTGGTGTCGAGTAATTGTCGAATTAGGTCGAGGTAGGTCGAGGTAAGTCATTGATATGTAAAAGGGTAAAGTCTATGACTTTACCCATTGTTATAACCTGAGGAAAAAGTGTGTTCCTCCATACTAATGAGGCTCTTCTTCCATATATAATGAAGTGAATAGGTTTACTAATGAGCGTCTCTCTAATACAATAGGCGCAATAGGCTTGCCTAGACTTGCCCGGTGTCTTTTAATCCTGATTGGCTCATGGAGAATCTATTATGTCTACAAAATAAAAGCGCGGCTTCCGTTGAACATTTTATTCTTAAAAGTTCAGTTTGCTCTGAGAAAAGTCGAATCGAGCGCTACACCTCTGTTGCCGATTGACGAAGTGGAAAAGGTCAAGCGTCAAAAGATAGCCAGTTTTATCGGTCATGTATTCCAACTGACTAATACAGCTTTGATTGACAAACTCATTCAACAAGAAAAGCTGCATCACTGCTATGGGCTGAAAACTCTTTATTTCAATTTTTTTCTGACTAT
>OZ037775.1:28719559-28734559 GCA_964035525.1 Porites cylindrica
TCGGATTAACACAAGGAAGTTTAATGCCAAAGGAACATGGTCTTTACAGAGCTTGAACTTGAACTTAAGTAAAACCAAACAGCCTCTACAAATAATAATAAACTCTCACTTGAACTTCAGAAATCTTACGGCCTTCACCAGCTTGTAAACACAGAACTTGAAATCGACCTTCGTCACACTTGACTCAACACAACACTCCAGCTCGTGGGAAAAAAATTAGTTCGTCAAAACAACTCGTCTGTAACTTGTATACCGTTTCACAAAAGGTTCTGAAAATACTAAACAGGCGAATATTAGTAGCTTTTCAACATATTTCATGATATCAGTAACTGATGCAAATCAGTTGACAAAACACTACAATGTACAAGAAACTGTTCATGTTCTAAAACGAAATGATCTTTGACTTGTCCACGCGTGAATTCTTTCCTATATTTAATATCTGGAAAAACGAAAGCGCCTTACCTATGGTACCTGCTCCTGCCAATTCAACAAAGGCCGCGAACGAAGCTAGTTTACAATTTTGTTGCGCAAGGATCGCAAGCAAAGTGCAATTCTGCTTTGGTCATAAATCTCTTTGGTATCCGGAGTTGCCTAGCAACGATTTCGCGACTAAACTCCAATTGACGTCATTCCGTCTGACGTGGCGTCTAGGGGCATTTTTAGGTTTCCAGGCGGCTTGATATTCAGCGCGAACAACGAAGAAGGCGACAACAAGAAACCGTGGAGATAAAAGGCGCATAATATGGTTTTTACTGTTGCTGTTTTTACAATTTTTACTGTTGCTGAATCGTAAACCATCCTCCCGATGTAAATGCAGAGAATTGCACGCTGTACAACGCCGTCAGCAAGAGACTTCGCGACGGTTTTGCGAGACACTTTGAATGTTGAATTTCGCTTTGTCGGCCATATGTTCTTCAAATGTGACGAATGAGTTAAATTAAGGCTTTTTCCGTCCTGGAATATATTTATGAATTCTTGATAAATACAGCTCTACCAGGAGCTTCAAACAGCGTCTATTGGCAGAATTTCATGGCCAAAAACGTTAAAGATAATTAATTTAACCTACACAGTTTTAAAACACTTGGTGTCGTGGCGCAATAGGTAAAGCGATGACCTTACACTGCACTATACAGGAGGAGACCACAACGGTTACAGGAAATTATCCAACTTAACTGATTACTGAGTTGCAAAATTTATTCCTTCATAGTTGATAGTCTATAAAGACTAGGTAAAAACATTCCACGATTTCCGTTTATCCAATCCAGAGTAACTTTATTTATTTACCCACAGAGATTTGGGAAGCAACGATATCAAGGTGCTCCCGTCAGGGATATTCTCAAATCTCCTTTCGTTGCAAACACTGTAAGTGAACGAAGCAATATTTCACGATTTTTTATATGACTGATCGCAAAGGATCCGAAGACCTCTTTTAGCACCCGCGGGTTGAGGAAATAACGATGCCTTGTCCTGCATACAGCGCTCACCTCCTCCTTCAGGTCGTATGGGTAAAGAAAGACGCATTAGATTTTTTCCCTTGAGTTAAGTTAAACGTTTTTTGAAGCAAAAAAATACAGCTCACTGCTTGAAATGTCACGGAAAAAGAGGATTTCCCTTAAAAGGGCAACAAAAAAGTGCTAGTTCTTTAGTAACTTTATGCTGCAAACGAGTTGGAATTCAAAGTGAGTTTTATTACCCACATTCAAGCCTGTCTTGCAATAAGCCAGTTGGGTGAATACTAACTTCTGATTGGATCATTTTACACGGGAATCACGCCATACACGGGACGTCCTTCACTTGCTGAAAACGTTTGAAAGGGCCGATAAAACGGGAAACCTTGATATATTTTGTTGCAAAACAGTAGAACTACTCGTTAATCAATTCTTTTGAAACCTGCAACAACCTCATTTTTTGCAAGACAGGTCTACTTCGTGAGTGCTAAAAAAAAGGAAACCGCTATTGAACTTCTTCTGCAGCAGTTAATGTTGCAAATCAAATTGTACATTTTTCGTTCCCCGTTTTACCGTACCTTTACACATCTGATCTGAAGAATTAAATGATCGAAAAAATTCATCATCACCCTTTCACGGGTTTATAACGAACCAATTCAACGACCTGCTCCCATTTGGCTTCATAACTTCAAGAATAAAGGTGTTAAGACTAATTTCCTTGTAGTTTTGAAGTAAAAACTCCTTTCATTTATAAAAACGCAGTGGAAACAAAAAATCAACAACAACATATTGTGGTAGTCAACAAAATAAATCAAAGTCTTATTTTATAAACAACCTACAAAAGACTTTAGACCAAAGATAAAGACCAAGACTGTTTCAGACACTTATGTGTCGCTACTGATTGCCAACTAGCAGCCTTGCGAAGACGCGAGGCTACAAGGCGGGAGCCTAATTGAGCCATGCGCGAAAGTTCCAAGGCAGAAAAAATCTCGAATCGATGTAACATATAGTAATTAAGGTAACTTTTATGACGTACTCCAGAACAGAGAATGCATTGTTTTTGAGCGAACACGTGATGCAGAATAGAGAATCCACGAGCCGTGTGCTTGTTTGTGAGTCTTGTGCTCATCCAGTCTTCAACCAATCGCCGGGTGGATTCATTTGCATCATAGCGAAGATCCACGCGTGCGCTAAGCGCGCGCGCGTAGTCGGAGCCCCATAGCTTAGTAAATCTACCTATTCCAGAACATTTGGAGATCACGTGACCGTACACCGATCGACCGACCGAGCGACCGTCCGTCCGCACCACAGGGAAACCAATGTTTACTCTCACACTTTCTAGCTAGTTTGGGAGCCCAGGAGAAAACTGATTGCGCATCAATGTTGTGATCAATTGACAGCTGTCAAAACAGGGTATCCGCTGACCAGTATCACCTGACCGTATCGCGGTCTCAGGTGTAGACCCATCGAGGTCGAGTATTTTTTTAAGTTATCCGCTGACAAGTCACTGGTTTTCAAATGGTCGCAGGCTTAAGTTTATTTGTTTTAATTCATATGATATATGTTGTGTCTATGTCACTTAACTCCGCGCTATTAAGATTTTGATTTAAAACTGACCTCGGACGCAAAAATTCAGCCAGTTATTTAACAATACAGGCCGTGAAGACCTTTTCTTACCATGGTCACTCGTTGGTCGTTCTTTACGTCCAATTTTTATGCTCTGATTTTTCCAAAATTGACAGGTGAGTTTATGCGGAAAATTTATGCAGCATCTTAAAACTTGTTAACTTTGACAGCTGAAGCTGACAGAGTTTTGAGTCAACTTGTGATTTTTTTAACTGCCTTTTTCCACTGGATGTACAATGAAATACAGCTGCTATCAAGAGTCTTCTGTTATTCATGGCTGGTTTGTTTATTGGGTTTTGGTTGGGAAATACGTCGCTTGTCAAAGTCGGAAATCCGATTTCGGATGGCATCGTTTTTGTTTTTCACCTTGCTTGATGCGTAAGATGGCTTAAACGTCTTAAGCGATTCTGGCCTTACTTGATGGCTTTCAGGAGCTGCATCTCGAATGGTAAGTGTGAGTAATTGGAGCAAACACCGGGGGGCCGACTTAAAACATAAACTTAAGCTTTAATCTTAAATACTCAGGATTTTTAGAGACACTTTAATAGTTGTCTTCGTGAATGAAAATTGTTGTCTCTGTAAATGTTTCACTGAGTTATATTTCTTTTATTGATTGTCAGTAGTGTCTTATGCAATTTCAATCGCTGTGCCGTTTGTTTTCAGTCGTTCATGAACATTGCTTGTAGGAGTACTCAAAATGCAGCGCGTATCAAATGCTTTTTAAGATTACGCGTCGTTATAAAACCATTAAATAAAAAATAAACATAATAAATTCTTTATTTTGTTGAAGAGGAACTCTATTAATGTTTATTCTCAAACTCATAAATAATTCATTAAGAAAATACAAAGGAAATTAATGTTTAATGAGTGTTTGGAAATCGGATGAAACACTGCTTAGTATTTGCATCCTTAATTTCTCCTTCAAAAACGATTTTGTTTGAGAAGAAATATCAAACATTCGACACAGTGTTTCATCACCAGATGAAACACCTCGAAGTTCGTCAAAAATACTCCGCTGCGCGTCGTATTTTCAACTCTCTTCTTGGTGTTTCATCTGGTGATGAAACACTGCATCTCATGTTTGATATATTACTTCAAACACTCTACCACAGCTCGTACTGAAAATTTAGACCTTGTCAAAAGTGAGAACCGGCTGGCGGTATAGGTAATTTTGGAAATGTTTTGAACAGTTTCGCTAAAAGCCCACGATTGATCGTCTTGAATATTGACTCAGTGCAATTTGTCTTGAAAAACTGTGAAATACTGCATCTTTCCGAGGTCGGAATGATAAATACAGCGCCTGGTAGTACTTTTTCATCTCAGATGTGATGTATAAAAGGTACAAAAGGTTGGCTTGCTCACCCCCAGATTTGTTGGCACGATTTTGTAAAGTAAACTTGTCGAACGCAAAAAATTCGGCCTGATTTGTTTTCCAAGAATTTGTTAATAGGCCTAATTAATCTACTGTAATCAAGAGCCATTATGGCTCTTGAATGTGATCGAAGATGATTGCTGTTTTTTGATGTATATATAAGGCTATCAACCCGATGTGAGATGTTTCACTCTACAATCACTTAGCCTTTTTCTCAAAAGTCCACCCATGAATGTGCCCGTAAGTTAACTGACTTGTTGATTACAAGTTTATTGTTTGATTTAAATTATAAATTTATTAATGGGAGCTTCTCTTTTATCTCTGGCTAAATCTATTTATAAAGATAGTACGCGCACTCTGATTGGCTGAGAGAAGTGTTTGCATGAGAGTATTTAAACATGGTTGTGGCGCCAAGATGTTTTGCTTTTCGCGCGCTAATCACACAGCATGAATTTGAAAAAGTTCTCAAGTTCAAAACTTGACAAGTTTACTTTATTTACCCATTCCTTCGTTGGCTGAAACTTGGAAAATCGTTACAAGGAAAGTATGTCGATTTTTTTTTTCGCCTAAGCTGACAGTTAAAGCGAGAAAAGTCCGTATTTTGGAAAGCATCTTTTTGCAAAAAAAGAACTGATTATGGGTGCAAGACTTCGAGGACAAGACTTTGCGACTGGTAAGAGTTTCTCTTAATGAGTGCCATACAAAGAGTTTTGCGTTTTTTCTCGGAAAATTTATTTTATAAAAGCAATAGAAAACTTTTTTCCTGTGTTTGCATAGCCTGATATCAACACTCGAGGCGTTACGAGAATTCTCGACAGTTATGCAAACCCTCGACTTCGTCTCGGGTTTGCATAACTGTCTCGAATTTATATCAGGCTATGCAAACACGGAAAACATTTTCTATTGCTTAAATATTACACTTATGGCTGTCGCATTTGCCTGCTAGAATTTTTTATTGCCTGCCGCTAAGAAAAATAATAACGCCGCAAAATTTATTGTGTCTTTGAAGCAAAACAATTCGGAAGCCTTCATCTGCGCACCATAATTTTTTGTAGCTTTAAAAGAGACCAAATACAAAATCTGTACGTTGAATATTCGCGGACTCTAATATGATTTTTCGAGGATTGTAAGTTTGCTTAGAAGACCACCAAATTTTACTCAAAATGAACTGTGCGCAACTTCGGATAAAAACACCCTCTTCAATATCTCGAAAAGAAAAAAAAGCTATGTAATGTCGGGATCGCAAATTCTGTACGCAATAGAACGGTTTAGTTTACTATTTTCAAGGTAATTTTCGCTTATGGAATCGAATCAAGTTCAATCTAGTTTTTACAAATTGCCGTAATTCGTGACATTTCTGAGGAAAGTGAACAGCGCGCGCGTATCGGTAAAATCTTTTCTCGTAGGCACTAAGCGATAGCTATAACTAGTTTATAATTTAGATGCTTACAGAACAAAAGAGACGCTGTCTTGATGTCTTTGTTTTAATCTTGGGGAAACACACATTAATCTTGCGAAATAGGCTTTATCACGGTTTTGGAAGCCATCTCGACGAGTTGGCAACCGCCTGAGAAATTAGAGTGTTTGTATGAGAATCTAATGTCCAATAATTTCCGTAAAACGGCTGTTCTGAAAAAAATACACAGCAAAGCAAAGCACAGAAAAACATTCTAAAAAATGAATTGTAAACTAAAGCCTCACTTCTAACGATTTTACTGAAAAAAATTGAGGGCGTTACATGCAGCTATACACTTGTCTATACACATTTCTCTTTCTGCCGACGAAAATTTCTCCGAAAAAATTGCAGACAAATAGATGGAAAATATAAAGCAAGTGTCTGGCGAAATTTAAGCACAGTAACGGCCCCAAAATTTGTTAGTAGAATGTTTTTCTGTGCTTTGCTTTGCTGTGTATTTTTTTAAGAACAGCCGTTTTTGCAGAAATTATTCGACATCAGGTTCTCAAACAAACACTGTACTTTCTCATGCACGCGTTTGCCTACTCGTCAAGATGGCTTTTAAAACCATGATAAGGCCTATTCGATCGTGCCGAATCACTGCGATGTCGAGAAAAACAGGACCAGGTATCATTGGCTTACTACTCCATCGTAAGCAGTCCGTGAGTAAAAAGGGAAAGTAAACTCTGCTATTTTTCAAAAATATGCTCGAACACAAACAGTTCAAAAACATGTCAATCACAGGATCTAACTCTTACTGGTGCCTCTCTAAGTCCGAGAACAACCTGGACGAGCAAACGGCCGCGTTTAGATGGATATATAGCCGAATTATTAGCGGAATTCTATAACGTTTGCTTCGCTCAGGGGTGAAGGGGGGAGGGGGGAGGTAACTCTACTTTTTTCCACCTAAGTTTCTTGACCCTCTCTGCCTGCCAGTATGACGTCACATAGTAACGGACAAGAGCCTCGGGTCGCTTGTGCAAATTAGCAAGGGATACGACAGTTATTTGGACGAGCGAGGTCGAGGAAAAGCTAAGAACTAACAAATATCGCTATATATCGTTTATTTGATCGAATGTGTGTGAGCTTTGGTGTTGCTATAATCTGCTTGTGTAAACTGTTTTGATATTTTGTGTCCGTGATTGTAAAATTTTGTTAATTTGTTTTGCGAGCCGTGTTGCGGGATCGCCATCTATTTCACGGGACCAGCAAGGTCATCAAAACTTAAATTTTTTTTCTCTAAAATAGGCAAGGTCTAGTCTCCAGAATAGGAGGTTCCATTCACAGATCATGCATGTTTATATTTCATCTATTCTTTTGCTAATTAAACGGGCCTAACTTCATGTCATTCCTTTCGAGTGCGGGCCTCTGTTGATCTCCTAATTCTTCACCAAATTCAGTAAAGCTAGTTTGATCGATTATCTACATCGAGGCGGCCCGTTGAACCAGAAATAATGCGAAATAGCTTTGAAATACGCGCTTAAGCTAGTTTTCCTCAAATTTATATTTGAATTCATGATAAGTACAGCTCCACAAGCTTCAAACAGCGTCTATGGGAGAGAAAAATTGTTTGGATATCAGAAAATTAATTCTCAATTTCAAATCATGTATGTCACTTTGGTGCAGTGGTCAAGGAGCTTCTTGCACGTGCAGGTAAACCGGGTTCTACTCCCGGCGACGCTGTTTCTTTGTACCGTTTTTTTTTTCCCTGTTTGGTCCATTTTTTTAACACTATTTTTCCTTTTGGCCTTTTTTTCTTTATGGTTACTGCAGACCCTGCTGGTCATGCACTTGGATCAATATATATTTTAAGCTTAAGTCCGGAGTTTTATTTTGAAAAAGCTCTTGAGCTGCATACTGGCCAAGCTTACGACCAGATAAAAACCATAAGCTGTCAAGACATGTCCCTTCTCTGAAACAGCTGAATTTTTTTCAGTGTTAGTTGACATCATGACAAACACACACAGTACACCACAAGCTGTACTAAGTTACACCCAACACCCACCAGTGACCCACTGGCGAAAGTTAAACTTGCCTTTTGTACATCGTGTTAATCATCAGTATTATTACCCTAAAATCTCCACTGGGTTTGCCCATAAAAATAATTAAACAAAACCTTTCATTCGTTTTCGGGATTTAATTACAGAATTACAGGTGTATGCCCGATACAGTATTAAATGCGGTAAAGCAACAAGATTCAATGCTCACAGTCTGTCACAAATACCCGTCATTTAACTGGGTTTAACTGGCTCTAAAGATCTGAAACTACGCACAATGTAAAGTATAATACCGTCCTTTGATGAACCTCCTATTGCTGTGTCTAAACTCCTCAATCTTGCTGTGCAGTGGCCCTCAAAAGTGTGACCGGTCGGTATGATTTGCTCGACGATTTAAAGGAATCTTTAAAATTCATTACACCACTGGACATTTCATTCCAAGAAAGTACTTAAATCTAGTTTTCTATGACAATAGAAACCTTGAAATCTCCAAATCCAAGAAATCGGAACGGTATTTCCGTGATAAAATAGAAATTTTTATCCTTCTCTTCGATGAACACTTTGCTCGCCATTTTGAAAGTCACTGACGCGAGACGTGACGTCATACTGGCAAGCGGACGGTACCACAGATTTCCTTGGAGACACCTCCCCCTGCCTTCGCTAGAAGTTTAGTTTCGTCACGAAACTCATGGCCATGCTGTTGTAATCGTTTCATAAAAATAGCCGCTGCCAACTCGATAATCGCTTCATTATATGACCACATACTTTGAGCACAAAAAAAACCAAGAGCTAGCAGCCAGCCTCTAAAATAACTCAGCAAAAAGGTTCTGTGGACTATAAGGAAGATTCTATCTAAGATTACAACACTCAGTGTGGAGTAGCCGTCGTTAAGTCTGTGCCAGTACAACGACTGTTGATGAAAGGACATTGTAAATCCAAGTAAAAAAATTCCAAGAGCAAACAAATTCAAAAATAACGCAAAAAATTTCTTCGTAATCATCATAGAATGATTCCTAACACAAAAATTCGCCAACTGTCAACCGATGGCTGAGATCTAAACAGATAAAAACATCCTTCCAAAATCTCTGAAGGAACTTGAAAAAGTCGGGTTGGCTTTTTAAGTTTGTTTTCATTGGCTCGCATGCGCCAGGGGTGACGTAGCCCCTTAAAACTTTCCTAGAAAATAAGAGATACTAAAACATATCATCCCCGCGCAAAAGTCAGGATGGGTCACTAATTAATATTTCGAGATAACAGGGATTGATATTAGTTTTGTTAAATCGGCCACATTTCCAGTGTTCACAGTTCTTAGGGTGGATGTCCACTGTCGCGTGTTTTTTTACGTACGTGCGTGAGTAAAATTTACGTTTGCAAATAAAATAGAGGCAGTGAATGAAAGTCGCACGTAAGCGTTAAAGTTGAATATCGCTCAACTTCACCTTTAAGCTCAGCACTTTATATTTTGCCTCAATTTTATTTACGCGAGGAAACTTTACGTGCGGTACACGCACGTAAAAATGACGCGTCAATGGAAATCCACCCTTAGGCTGTAATTTTGTTTCCGTTTACATGCTACTTCTGGACCTGAAAACAGCTTACTAAATCACGAACGAATGACCAGGGCAGGCCGTGCGCAAGTACAGCTTTTCCTTTTTTTCGTTGTACTAAGAGAAACGGTGTCTTTATATTAGCCAGATACCAAAGAGGCATTGCGTGAAGCTATGAGTTCGCTTCCAATTTCATGGCGTTATCAATTGCCGTTATCAATTGAAAGCGGAAATCTAAGCTCCCACGATGAGGCATTTTGTCAAAGGGTCTACCCAGGGGTGGGACATTTGTTGTTGTACGTGTGGAATAATCATTTGTTTTCTGAAAGGGTTGGGTTGTAGTTCTGTAGAGTGAGCTAGGATACGTTTCTTCGGGATACTTTATATGCCTATTTTGGTTACGTGGGGAGCGTTTCGATAATTTGCAACTCTCTTGCGTCATGGTCTTATTAGTAGTATCATCTAGCACTAAAACTGCCCCCGTCCTATATAACCTGGCCCTGGGAGAACGGGATCTAATAACGCAATTGCTCACAATAATGACTCTTTAAACTTAGGTGTTACCGTTAGTAGTTATTTCTTCCTAGCTACAGATATCCCCACCTCGCCACAACAAAAATTTTTTATTTCGGCTGTTTTTCGTTGCCCTGCTACAATCTTATGAGTGAAAAGTTTCTCTGGTAAGGGTGTACGGAGTGTTTATTTGCACTTTTGCGATTATAGCGGAACCTCCGTTCGCGAGCGGGGCCTCATAGCTAAAGAAAGTTGGAAACCTATGGATCCGAGAAAATTTTGTTATGACGTTAGGGTACGACCGAACGCCGACCGGCCTTGCAGACTCTGGGGGTGGGGGTAAAAAAGTCAGTATCGTAGGGAAGGTAATCCCAGACGTGTACCTTGCGTTTCGTTTTGAAACAAAATTAACCATTTTAGTGGCAATCAACGGAGTTGCTCTACTGAAAAATTAGATTGATGTTTTTTGTGCTCGACTGCTGACGGCAAATTATTGCGAAAACACTTCTGAGGCTTTGCTTTTTCTCTTGATTGCGCTTTTGGTCACGCTCCAGGAGCAACCTTGTCTCCCCTCCTCCCACTTGGTCAAAATTTTGCGCTCGGCAAGAAGCCCCAGGTAGAAATCATCACCGTCTTTAGCAGTCTTGTTGCGGAGACGTTTGTCAGACTTGACAGCTGCCCCCACTTTCCCATTAGCCTCACTGTTGAAGGGAGATGTTGGTGTGTGTTTGATGTCCCATTTCCTTTCTATGGTCGCATAACGGGTCTCAGGATCTCTTAGTGCCCGGCTGGCATATGCGAGTGGTCGCCCCTCCTGCATTATAGCTGCTCCAAGCCCCCGTCTGCTGGCATCACACTTTATGACAAGCTCTTTGTGTGAGCTATAGTAGGCAAAAAAAGTAAAGCTTGGGTGACTAGTTGTTTCACCTCAGTAAATGCTTTGTCTTCAACCTTGTCCCAGCACCATTCAACGTCTTTCTGAGTAAGCCTTCGGAGTGGCTTCATGACCTGAGAAAGCTTTGGCAGGAATTTGCCAGATAGTTTACAGTCCTATTGAGTCTTTCAATGTCTAAGTTGGTCTTTGAACTTTCTAGCTTGAGAATAGCTTCTACTTTACTTGGGTCGGGCTTCAAACCCTGTGCAGTCAGCTGATGTCCCATGAAGTCCAGTTGTTGCATTGTCAAAACCACTTTCTCCTAGTGGAGCCGGATGAACTTTTCTTTGCAACGTTTCAACAGTGACGTAAGGGTCTTGCCATGTTCTCTAGTGGCCTCATCAAGAGTGTCCCCAACTCCATAGATTAAAATGCCATCAGCTCTGCAGGCTACCCCTGCAAGTCCTTCCAGTGCCTGAAGAAGTCGTTTTTGTAAGATCCCCGAATTCGCAAGAGTCCAAAGAGAAGGCGTACCCTCCTGTATCGTCCAAATGGGGTAGGAAAGGTGAGGGTAGACTAGAATCTTCTTGCAAGATGCAGTGCCAGTGACCATGGCTGAGGTCGACTTTACTGAAGACTTTTGCTCTATATCTAGCAAGGTCTGGAAGGATGTCCTCGAGCACTGGAAACTGTTAGTGTTCCCGCTTTAACGCTATGTTTAGGGACCGTGGATCTATACAGATTCGTAGACTTACATCCCTTTTGATAGCAACTTCCATCTGATTTACTCAGTCAGTGGGTTCATCTACTTGGGCAAGGACTCCTGTTTCAACTAGCCTGTCAAGTTTCTTTTTAACTTAATCCCGTAATTCAAGGTAAAGAAATGTTAGATGGCTCAAGCTGGGTGTCACCGACGTGACTTCTGGTGATGATGCTAGCAGTGGCTCCACAGTCACTTGTAGTCTGAGATAGCTGAGTAAAAGTCAGCCATCTCAGCTGGATACCCAGTAGCTTACAACATTCCCTATTCCATTAATCTCTGATCGTATTTCGCATTTAATATTATAGAGGCGTCAATTTTACCGCAATCATGTCATGATCCTAGGGCGAGAAATATAATTAATTAAAAGCACGGTATCTAACAAAATGTACGGCTTTTGTTTCGGAAAAATAATTCAGTGCCGTCTAAAAAGAAACATGTTAAAGTCTGCGGTCGACCTCGTACAGGAAAAAACGATGACATATCTATAGTTCAATATTACTCGATTTTGTTAGTGCTCCCCCTCCCCGATGCTGTGTAGTACATTTACATTTTCATCTTTTAAAAGATAGGATATCTTTCTCTCTACCGATGGAAATGCTAAAACGTGTCATATATCCTAGAAGCGCTCAGGCGTAATAACATCATGCCAGGACTTCTACCTGGATGAACCAGAAAGGATATAGAACAACTGCCACTAATTTTTTCTCGGTTACGGGTCGAAATACTGAACGTGTTATATATCCTAGAAGCGCTGAGGCATAATAATATCATGCCTGGACGTCTGCCTGGATGAACTAGAAAGGATATAGAACAACTTCCTAATTTTTCCTCAGCTACGGGTCAAAATACTGAACGTGTTATATATCCTAGAAGCGCTCAGGCATAATAACATCATGCCAGGACTTCTGCCTGGATGAACTAGAAAGGATATAGAACAACTTCCTAATTTTTTCTCGGCTACGGGTCAAAATACTGAACGTGTTATATATCCTAGAAGCGCTCAGGCATAATAATATCATGCCTGGACTTCTGCCTGGATGAACCAGAAAGGATATAGAACAACTGCCACTAATTTTTTCTCGGTTACGGGTCGAAAATACTGAACGTGTTATATATCCTAGAAGCGCTCAGGCATAATAATATCATACCTGGACTTCTGCCTGGATGAACCAGAAAGGATATAGAACAACTTCCTAATTTTTTCTCGGCTACGGGTCAAAATACTGAACGTGTTATATATCCTAGAAGCGCTCAGGCATAATAATATCATGCCTGGACTTCTGCCTGGATGAACCAGAAAGGATATAGAACAACTGCCACTAATTTTTTCTCGGTTACGGGTCGAAATACTGAACGTGTTATATATCCTAGAAGCGCTGAGGCATAATAATATCATGCCAGGACTTCTGCCTGGATGAACTAGAAAGGATATAGAACAACTTCCTAATTTTTCCTCAGCTACGGGTCAAAATACTGAACGTGTTATATATCCTAGAAGCGCTCAAGCATAATAACATCATGCCAGGACTTCTGCCTGGATGAACCAGAAAGGATATAGAACAATTTCCTAATTTTTCCTCGGCTGCGGGTCGAAATACTGAACGTGTTATATATCCTAGAAGCGCTCAGGCGTAATAACATCATGCCAGGACTTCTGCCTGGATGAACCAGAAAGGATATAGAACAACTGCCCAATTTTTTTTCTTCGCGTCGAAATGCTAAACGTGTTATATATTCTAGAAGCGCTCAGGCATAATTATATCGTGCCAGGATATCTGCGATTGAGTTTGTGGTGCGTAAGATGGGATGAATGTAAATATAGGCAATTACCCGACTTGGAAGCAAATATTTCCTCCAGCCGATCGAGTCACTGGTTATACAGGAGAATGTCTGCGTTGTTTTGTTTTTATGAAAGTTTAATCAAAGAAAGCTTAAGCGAAAATAGGGAGATCGCAATTGATATACAAACTACAAATTAGAGCTGACCTGAAAGACACGTTGAATTGTGCCGCCATCCTGGAGAATATAACTCTGGCCGCATTTAGGGAGACAATTTCATCCTCCATCGAAATTTACTTGTTACTTTGCTAGAATCCTCAGACAAATAATAGGGTGGAGAAATCGAATGGCTTGAGATAAATATAATAAGTCCTTGAGTCTACTTACCGATCACGACATGTTTTTGAAGTAATGAGAAGAGCGCCAAACGAGGTTGTCGCAGCCTTCTGGAGCGAACACGGTCGCGACCTGGATTGATACAATTACCTTTGAAAGGAGCTATCATGCCAGTGATTTCACCTTTCGTTGCATAGATATAGTGAATGGTTTGTAAGCACAACTTCGACTCTCGAAACGTCCGTCTTGCGCCGCTATAGAGTTCCGTTTCCCGGAAACCGTGGGTAGATTTCCCGCTTCACAAAATTTTTGATAATTTATGCAAAATTGATCCTCGTGAACGTCAGAAGTGCATTTATCGACTCAAAAATAAACAGACTTTCTCCACAGGGGTTTGAACACGATTTTAATTAAAGTACTTTACCAGCGCTGCGTTAGTTGACTACAAAAGTGTTACGATGATAGATACTAAACTGGATGATTACGTCATTACATAGCAACCAGACGCTACGCATTTTTTAAATTCCGGGACGCTGAGGCTTGTGATGAAACCCGCCGGTCTATAGGAGATTGGTAAGCTAACAAAGTTTCAACAAATCATGTCAAAAGCAGGCTGCTCTGACAAATAACGTTGCCAAAAAAGTCCAACATGCTCCAATATGCTACAACAAAATTCAAACATTATCTTCGGTACCAAGCCGCCAACCTCTTCTCGGGCAATGGGTAAAATAATTATGTAAATGTATGGTTCAATTGTGGCATAAAATTTTATTTGCAAGCACATAATGTATTTATATGAAAATAATAGTTCTTGCCTAGTTGGCCCTTAAAGTTATGTCCGATGATGATGATAATGATGATGATGATGATGATGATTATGTTATTGACCTTGTTTGTGGAGGAGTACACTTATGGAAAAAGTATTGAGGAATACAAAAATGCAACATTGTATAACTGTGCTAAATATTCACTTAGCAATCATGTAAATGACAGACGTCACTTCCGGCAACAACAACCACACACACGAAAAACATATCTATCAGTAAAAACCAATTATACGTACCGGCTTTCACTGTACTTTTCTACTTGTTACACTAAAGGAGGAAATAAACTTACTTGGATTTGTTGGTTGACTCTAGCCCCGGGGGAGGGGGGTGCTGCCTTATAGGCCTATACGGGAATGTGCTGCTGCACATGGTATAGTTTTTGACCTCTCTGTCCTAGAAAAGGTATATAATTTGGCAAGAGTCTGTCCTAAACGGGTTATATAATTTCGTGTGATTCTGTCA
>OZ037775.1:28739559-28764559 GCA_964035525.1 Porites cylindrica
TTAGAAAGACTAATAATCCCTGGGACTGGCCTAGTTATCGTTGCCAGAGAAATTGTGTGTCGAACGCTGTAAAAAAGGCAAAGGCGTCTTATTTATAAGAGTGGGAACGATCACAAAGCTTTCTGGAGAACGATAAAAAAAGTTTTACTTGGCGAATGAAAGACTGCATCTCCGAACATTTCTATCGACTAAATTTAGACTTGAGATAAAAATCGGATTGCTGATTCCTTCAACAAGTATTTTACGTCTTCTGTGACTGGATTGTTGGACTCTGTTTGAACTTCTTGTGGTTCTAGTGCCAGTCCCGCTCCATCTCGCCACTACCCTGATTTCAATTTTGCTGAAGCGTCTGAGGCTTATGTGAGATCTCAACTGCGTGGATTAAAACCTGGTAAAGCGGTTGGCCTTGACAACATTCCAGCTCCCTTTTAGGTCAGTGTTATCTAAGGTCTTCCCCGTGAAAAGGGCCAGCCCGGAGCCGCCATTTTTAAATAGAAAATGCAAACAATGCAAATAAGCAGTGCGTTACTCGCTGCCAAGAGAGAATGAGAAAATAAAAGATACTTTAACATATTATCCTCGCAAAAATCAAGATGGGTCACTGAATAGCCTTTCGAAATAACAGGGATATTTCTTACACCAGTCTTTTTTCCAGTGTTTTTAGGCTGTAATTTCATTTTCAGTTACATGCTACTTCCAGACCTGAAAACAGCTTATTAGATCAAAAATGGATGGCAAGGGCAGGTCGTGCGCAAGTGAAACCGGTTAAGTTGTTAAATTCCGCTGACTGGATTAAATGATTGAGTGATGGCTGCAAAGGACAAATTCTATTTACAACTGGATTTAATTATTGCATCGTCCTATTTCAGTTTTACGTCTGGTTTCTTGCGTCGACGTCGATGTTTCGTATTCTTTAAAGAGCACCTAACAGCAAATGTGTAACTTTTGCAGCTTATCTAACCCGCTAAAACATGCCTTTCAAACCTCTTTTTTTAGATTTTCATCAAACACGATTTTGTTGACTGACTGTCTTTTAAAT
Source organism: Porites cylindrica (assembly GCA_964035525.1). NCBI lineage: Eukaryota > Metazoa > Cnidaria > Anthozoa > Scleractinia > Poritidae > Porites > Porites cylindrica. The sequence continues at coordinate 28,740,599 of OZ037775.1, forward strand.
GAGTTTCCTAATTACAATAAAACAGTTATTTCCAAGCATGGATTTGTGCGAATTACTTAAATGTAACTTGTTTGTCGTTATGTTAATCTAAAACTAAAACCTAGCTTACCTGAGGGTGAGAAATACTGGGAGTAAGTGCATTCCAAATCGTATATAACCAGAAGTATATAACCCCGAACTGTTTAGAACCATAGAACCCCTCATCTGTTTAGACCCATGCTGGGGCTTTTTAGCCCACGCAGCCGTCCAATTAGAAGAACGGAAAATTATTTTGCCCAAATATGGAATCAGAGAATTTCAAGGCTAAAAAGTTTGAGCTTGCAACGCTTATACATGTATGTCTACGACCGAAAGAAATCTTTTCGTGGGATAAAAGTTAAAGTAATGATGCTGCTATAAAATGAAACCCTGGGAAAACATAAAGAACCAAAACGTTATAAGCAGTATGAATTGTAAACATCGACCAGCCAAGAAGTAAGACAAGGATGTTTACATTTCTTCACGATGTCGCAAAGCCTCTCGCCGAAATCAGCAAAATACATCTGCAGCCTTTTTGACCGACAAAGATCATCCTCAGGTTACTAGCTGCTGCAAACCTATCTACCACAGCAAACCAGTTATCTGCAACTTCTGTTCTCATTCAGCAAAACCGGCATGGCGAACACAAACAAAATGATTTGGCAAGCTTTGCAGAAGCGTTGTACGAGGCGCCGACAAAGTCTGAACGGAATTTTTTTTGTGACTGTAGATTTTTTAATTCATTCAGAACAGTACGCGAACACATGAATGGCAGTTTTAATCAGACGTGTGACGTGTAAAAGCTTGTTTTCTTTTTGGGGACAAAGGAAAGTTTTAAGCTCCAAAATTTACCTTCGAGGACTTTGACCTTGTTTCCTTCACGGGGGAGCGCTCGTCCTTTTCTGAACTGCGACCAAGTCAGCAACCATACTAAAGATTTTTCAGGTAAACGTACATTTTACACATTATCCTCAAGCAAAGTACGTTAGTGAAAGGATATTTATGTACTTATAAATGTTTCATAGACGTTTTATACATTTTTGATGGATTTTTCAAGAAAAATTGGGAAATGTGCCCGATCTGAGACAGATAATTTTAGTGTCAATTTTTGCCACGTGCTCAGCCGATTTTACTCGTGGGTATGAATCCACGATACAGTCAGTGTTACATGAATTGCTTTTAACGGTAAACTTATGGGTTTTCGAATAAAAGACTTTTAAGCAACAATATGTCTGTTTATTGTTTTCTGTTTGTTTATTCGTAACATTAGTTAAAAACATGATCGCCGGCATCTAAGTCTTATTAACTTGCGTTTCATTCTTCTTATTACACGCATCACTTCTGCCAAGATGTCAGCAAATTTTATACAATTTTTACTTTCGAGTTCAGCAACTAGTGAATTTTATTTAAAACTATGTGTTGCTAGTTACTCTAGATAGATAGATAGTAAGTGATTTTTTAAAGAATATTTGCGCTAAAGGTCACAAAAAACCGTTGTTGAAATATCAGCTTTAAGAAATCGCTTCTTTTTCGGGGCATGTCACTGGTAGTCGACTAACTCAGTCCTGGTCATTTGGGGATTAATACCGTATTCCGTTCTTCGTCAAATATTACCTCGCAAAACAGTAAGTGCTTTTTGCACCGCATCATTTACATCGCAAAACAAGTTTTCCTATAAAGCACTCGCACAACAATCTCGCTTATCAGTAATTCCATAGTAGGAAGTAAATTTTGATTGGTTCCCCCCAAAACCCTAGCATTGCGACAGAGTTATACGCTTCGAGGTTATATGCTTCTGATATAGCGCATAATTCCATTTTTTGTTCAAAAATGACTAGTTTTTGATGCACGCATGTACGGTTACCAGTACATGCAAGAGGTCAGTACTGCAGCAACAAGCAACAACGATAGAACTAAAATAGACTAGAATAAGGTTGTTTTAGTGACGATTTTGAAAGTCATGAAAAAGGCAGTTGAAATAATTAAAACTTATTCTTACAGGTACCTAGACGACAATAAAATCGAACAGCTTCCGCCTGGGATATTTTCCAATCTATCTGAGCTACGGAATTTGTAAGTCTGAACTTTTTTGGATTGCCTGTTGCTTAGTAACAAGACTACAACAGTAGTATGCGAAAGCAACCACACATATAAGAATCCATACGGTTTTAAAACCTACGAGGCCGGGATACAAGGAACATAAAGCCGGATGAATACGCACCAATGAAACACGAAATCATGTAGGTAATACGCATTTGAAAGTGTTTAGTATCACCCCTTGTAGGGAAATCTAAGACAGTCTTGGATTCTGTATTTCACGCAATGGCTTCTGGATTCGAGGTACTGGATTCCAGTTTTTGTCAGTTGCACTTGAATTCTGGATTAACTAAAAGTACTGTATTTGATGAAAGAGCGTCCTGGCTAGAAGGGGATGGGGCACCTATTGGAATGAGGGTCCTTATTTGGGATGGGGCTGTCAATAATTGTAACTTTCTCTCAGCTAAATATTAAGTAATAGAAATGTTAAGTTAACATTAATAGTCTTTCGTTTGTTCAAACAGTGGTCCTAATCAAGCGTACCGTAGTCCCATTTAAACACACAAATCTATTGGTATGATTGTTCATAAATTATTGATTATCTTATTATACTCGAGATCATCCTCGTCAATGATATGCAGACCTTTGCATCGCTCTTAAATCTCTAATATTTAAGAAAGTGAGGTGCAGGGCAGAAGGAGACTAATTATTATTTGACGGGAGAACTTGGAATGTATGATACTATGGCCTAGGAGATGGGCGCTTGTTCGGGGAAAGTCCCTTCATAGAGTGTGGGTGCTTTTTCAAAAAAATACGGTAAATACTAAAATAGAAAGACTTCATCACGGCATTTGCTTGAAATCATTTTAGTGTATGCTAATTACTAACTGACTAAGATGATCTATCACCTTATCCTTACACGGATAAACACCAGTTTTCCATGACAAGACGATATCATTTTTTTTGAAAGACAGTACAGTTCACGACTATAAAGCAATGAACTCATGATTATATACATGTATACAAAATGTATCCTGGATGAATACTCAATTTGTCACTGCATCAGTTCCAATATTGGTAGGGTACACATTTCTCCTATCATTATCTCCAGCAGCGTAATCAACACCTTGTATATCGCCTTGATATAAAGAACGTATGTCGACAATATCAGCCTGATCAAAATGTTTTTCAGTAGTAGGCAGGGTAACTACATTGTAAAGTAGCAGGCGGCTAAGAGCTTAATTTGTGTTGTTTTTGCTTATCATTATTAAACCTTAAATGTTAAGCCGGCTGCAAAATTAAGAACTGATAGCGGCAAAATTGCTGGTTGCCGGCTCATTTTTGACAGGTGAACAATATAAATAAAGATATAGAAACATACATATCACATGTACTGCACATCCCTAAGACCATTAAAACAATCTTTTTAAACTGGTTTTGTCTATTGCCCTAGCGACACCCGAGAGAGACACAGAAAAGCACAAATACAATGGTGAAATACATAAAATTTCTACTAAATTTGAAATAGAGTGTGTAGTGTACATGTTGAAGTTACACTGTTACTTCCTTTTATTTTACTTAAATGATGCTTTTAACAATATCGATTATTGAAAGACACGAAAAAACAAACAAACGACTAAACAAAACTAACGAACAAAAAGAAGAGCGAACCTGAAAAAATGTTGACAGTTCACGGATGAGTAATTTATTATTGTTACTTTGACTAACTATGATTAGTTGCGAGAAAATTAAAGCCATGGATACCTTGAAATATCGAAATATTGAAAAAAAGCCTGCCATTTCCGACTTTGTAAGCTCTGAACGCAGTGACACCACATGGGGTGAACGAAAATTATTGATAAATGAGCTAACTCCTTCCGACTTCACTGTGTCCTTCTTGGATGCTTCGCTTCTTTCCTATCCAGATCTTACAACGACCACTCTTAAGGTCGGTACACACTAGGCGACAAGTTGCTGCAACACGTCGCGGCGACAGATCACTCCGTGTGTACAGGTCGGGCGACTAGTTGCAGCAACAAGGTGAGGCGACACGTCGCAGCGACAAATCGCTTCGTGTGTACTGGAGAATTTTTGTGAAAATCTTTGTCTCCGCAACAGAATTTTGTCGCTGCAACAAGTCGCAAAAAATCAAATCAGACTGAATCTGTGCGACTTGTTGCGGCGACAAATTCTGTTGCAGCGACAAAGATTTTCACACAAATTCTCCAGTACACACGAAGCGATTTGTCGCTGCAACGTGTCGCCGCGACATGTTGCTGCAACTTGTCGCCTAGTGTGTACCGACCTTTACACCACCAATGCCACAATGAGACAGGATATGGCTTCAAGAAATTCGTCCGGTGTGGTGACAGAGTTGCTTTCGTCAATAAGACTCCTTACATGAGACTTGACTTGTGCTGCTTTTCTGTCACAGGCTCCCTTCCCCCCCTGTGGGTCGCTACCTGCCTGACTCACTTGTGAATCTCTCCCACACTGTTTATTTTCCTGGACAAAGTCACATTAGAATTTCTTGCTAAGTTATCCTCGGACAGTAATTTGCATAACTTAACCGCTAACAACAGGATGCCTGTTTTTGAAAACAAACGGCTTAATCTACAGGATATCTGACGGTGAATCTTGAAGGAATGCTACCTATAGGAAGCATACCAACGATCTTGCCTAATATTGCCTCCACGACTTTATTTGAAACAAAAATCACCAAGAATTGCCATTTTCTCACAGGTATAGATTTTAATTTGCTTAGCATGCAAAAGGATGTGAAGTGTCCGCGGATTTTTTTTAGCATCAAACGATTTACAAAGGATAAAATATTTACATCCTGTTTCAATTTTGATCAAAATTGGAGTATTAGTGAGGAAAAAAAAATGCCCCGAAGATGTTAGCCTGAGAAAACAGCCGTTTCTCCTCTCTCCTCGCCGCTGGGGACGTCCTTTACAAGCCGCAGGCTCGATTTTTGGGGGATAGCGACGTTTAACGTCGGGATCTTTGCATATTTCCGAAGGACGAGGCACCAAGTCTATTGTTTTGAACCAGGGTTATATTACATTAAGAGACACTGACCCGTGTCTTAAAGCTGTCAACGACGGTTCATTTTACTGAGCAGTCTTTCATCTTTGACGCTTAATCCCGTTTATCCTAAGTGGACACCCAACGTAGTTGTGCACTGTCGAATAGACTGCTTTGGAACTTCACTCTTCGTCTTTAATTTTAGCCGACCCACTCTGTAAAGAATAAATAACAATCCTACCGAAAAATCATTACAAGTGTGAAATTGATAGTTTACCAAATCTTCTTAGGTATGGAGCTCCACGCTTGGGCCGCGGAGGCTCCGCTATAAATAATATAACCAATTACGAAACTTGGAAAAATGTCATACGTTGAACTTACAGAATTTAGCAGTTTGTTAACTGTACTTGACTCTCAGCACAAGTGTCTATTAAATTCGATGATTTGCATATCGTTTTCTCTTATGATAATAAGTTGAGCATCCGAGGGACAGCAATTAGAAAACGGGATCAACCAGAATGTACTATATACTCGGCTTTGTTCTTTGCGACGTTAACACAAAGTTAATCAAGCTTTTTTAAGTACTGCATACGCGCGTCCAAAGAATTTCCGACATTTTAGTTCTGACCTGTAAATGACGAAAGACAGGAAACATTCCCGGGAATTCCCTTTATTTCTTTGTGATCCCGAATGTATTGTACTCGGCTTTAATTTGTTCTTGCGAAGTTAACACAAAGTTAAGAGTGGTTGTCAAAGAAAACCGGGCAAAATGTTAAAAATGTCAACGGAAGGGGGTCAACAGAATAAGTTCATACTAACATCATAAATAGGTCCGGTGGAGTAATGGACAAATATAACAAAAACAGGTTCTTCACTGCTCTTGTATTAGAGATACGAGCATCACTGTATTTGACACCCTCGGACGCCATTTTTGTAAGCAAATTTTGACCATTTTCTCAAGCTCACGTACTCCTCAAAATTAAACGAGCGAAATTCATTTTTTGTATGCGATACAAAACAACACAGGACTATCTTCGAAAACCATAAACATTGTTAGGTAGCTACGGGCAAGACTAAAACTTTCCTATTTTACCTGAGCTAAACTCCGTGTCTTCAAGCCAAACAACAATCGGTCGCTTTTAAACTGATCTGTAGCGCACACTAAAAGGATAATAAAAATCTGACAGCCAAATTGCAGTCTACCGTCATCCATGTTACCAAAACACTAATAATCATTTTGGCTCGTTGGAACAGGAAGAAATTAGAAAACTCACATTTGTCATAGTTGCCAACCTTTTTCTTGAAAATAGGCCGATCCTTAATTTCGTGTTTGTTTTAAGTCCTCTTCAGGCTTTTTCTTCCCTACTTTACTGTCAGCTATGGTCAGCAGGTAAAGGAAATATCGGAAAGCTCAAATACTGCCATTGCTACATATTGAGACGGCAAAAAGTGTTGAACCATGGAATAAAACTAGAAAATAGCAAAGCGAAGCCATCTCGAAAATTCAGTACTCGGGAGGCGCTGGCACTTGTAGTTGCCTTGTCTCCAAAACGACGAAGAAAAATGAGGTAAAAGACAAGAAACAAACGACTCAGTAAATAAATGCACACTTCCTATACAAAACACAAACAGTATCAGTTACTTGCTCTAATGTTCTGTTTATAAATTTTGTTTGTTGACTTCTGGGTTGTCATTTTTTTGCGGAGTGAATGGGGTGGAGAATGGGCTATTAACCTGCGATCAGGCGACCCTTCTTCTCTTTATCTTTAGGAAGTGAAAATGAAAATTAAGAACTCCTGATCGCAGGTTAATGGGTGATTAACTCGAATTGCTTCATCCACTCTTCCTTTGGAGTTATCCTGTGAATGTGGATAACATTCACCTTATGGCTTACTGGGGATCAATTCACCTTGTTTCATAGCTTGCGCAGGAGCCCATTTTCAGGTCTGCAGGTTTTGCAAACTGGTTTGTGGGAATTTTAAGGTATTTAAAATTCGCGCCAAAGTTATTCTAAAAATAAGTCTGGTTAGTAAAGACGCTGTCACACGACTACATAGAAGCTGCTCGCTCCTGGTTATGGGCTCCTAGGTGACGCAAAAAATTGGGAGCTCCAATCCAGTTATTCACAAGACGATTCAGAAGAATATGTGCAATGAACCTATCCTAAAATGGACCGCTCTGTCGAAGGTAGTTTTAAGGTACTGTTCCCTGCGCAGCCGTCTTGAATTCATTCAAATGTCAGTGGGGAGTGGGGGTTGGTAAAATTTTTTTTAGTGACTGGCAGGGGAGGTTACATATTACTACCCTAGCCCCTCCTGTCCCTTACCTTATGGAATATTTTCTTGTGGCAACGCTCTAGGAAAAGAGATTCACTGAAAGGAACGCGGTCACTGTTGAGTCTTGCCTAACTGCGTTCTATGATGAAAGTCTTTGCTTTTAAAATGAGTAAGTGTGTTCTAATTGTAGGGAAACACAGAAACCCCGTTTAAAGAAGAAAACGAAATAGCGAACACTCAGGGATAGTAGATGTCAACAGCAAAATAAGTAGTTGTGTTTTACGACTCGGTACAGCACAACGTAACAAGAGGGCTGTCGGAAAAAAAGGCAGTTTATAAATTGCTAGCATCAGTATGCTATTCAAGTAAATTTGCGTTACCCTATCTTTAATGACGACCTGACTTTATTTGTAGTCGCTCTTGCAAAGCAAGGAAAAAAATTACAAGGAAAGGTTAAGATCTTGATCAGCTATGCATGAGTTTCGGCTAGTGATGGCAGTTATCGAAGGGCCTGTTGGTCTCACACACAGAAGTCGTAATGTTTCTTCATTCGAGGCCCTTGTTAAAACGTGGGGCTGCTCTTATTAGGTTTTCAATTTTTCGAAAAATGTTTACACTGTGTTAAAGTACTCCTTCCGACTGCTTTAAACCCGGAACTACTAATCTGGACACTGTAGCTCAGTAGTATAGTTGGGACGGGTTACTCTTTTTTTGCGGGGGAATCGCATACACCGAAGACGTCATAGCCTTTTGTCTTTATCTCATTAGTAAAATGCACAAGAATCTCATTAAGATAAAGTCATGTGCTACTTTTAGTTGGTTTAACTGGCTTTACAGTTTTTTTAGTAACCTTAAGGTCGATAATTTCGATTGGTTGAATGGAAAATAAGAAACCGCTGTATAGAGGGTCTGCGAATTAGTGCACAATAGGTTTTGTGCACTAATAGCCCGCGTTCGATATATGAAAATTCTAACATGACTCCGAGGTTTTGGGGTCAAAATTGCAAATTTTTCATGACTCCACTGTCTCGCAATTTCCAGAAGAGACTTAAGCACAAAGAAAACCAAACCAAATATAAAAATAATGACCAAAAAGCCTCGGAGTCATGTTAGAATTTTCATATATCGAACATGGGCTATTCGCAGGCTAGACGAACTATACCAATGGTCCAGGCGATGCGTGCTTGGGGCGGCTGCAACGCAGGCTATGAGCGCTTTATATTTGCAAAACGAAACACTCATGATTAGTGGAATCATCAAGAGAAAATGGAACGACATTGTTCTATTGAAACAGTGTTTTCAATTGCATGGAAACGATCCATTTGCGTTTCGGTAGAAATTTTGATTGCTGCTTAGCAAAGTAGGACTGGAAACGAAAATTTTTGAAAATGGATCGGGAAAGACGTGTGACATGTAAAAGCTTGTTTTCTTTTTGGGGACAAAGGAAAGTTTTAAGCTCCGAAATTTACCTTCGAGGACTTCGACCTTGTTTCCCTCACTGGGTGCGCTCGTCCTTGTCTGAACTACGACCAAGTCAGCAACCATTTTAAAGAATTTTCAGGTAAAATTACATTTTACACATTATCCTCAAGAAAAGTTCGTTATTGAAAGGATATTTATGTACCTATAAATGTTTCATAGAAGTTTTATACATTTTTGATGGATTTTTCAAGAAAACTGCACTGCGTGAAATAAGTAATTTGGTGGAATTTACAGGGCCACGATACTCCACGGCACTTAGCAAATCGTATACCGACACGCGAGGTGTCATGAAACGCGGCATTTCAGAGAGTGTCCGTGTCCCCGATACTTCTATCGTGAAAAATCAGGACAAATCATGTCCCCGACACGTCTTCTGCGGTGTGTCAAGAAATATACGAGTTCTGATTCTTAACCATATCAGTTAGCCAAAGCTATGTCGACTTTCGACAGTGAGGTACACTGGCATGAAAACTGAAATTTAGGAAAAATTAAACTTTACCTAATAAAAACACAACTAACTCATTTACGCAAACTTTCCAAGGTACGCCGAGGTTGGTAAAGATTTACGCACTTGGCTTAAAGGTTGAATGAAGGTAACATAAGGTTGCAACAACTTTACGCTCATTCTCTTACGCGAGATATGAAAGTTGGGTAACTGTAAGGTTACTCATACATTGCCACTCTGGTAGCAGGATCTGTTTTCTTTTTTGTTTTTAGCATGACCGAAGTAGTTTTCACGCCACTAACGATGAGAATAGTTGGCTTGTTGTTTTTGGAGATCGTGTAATTCTGTTTGGGTGACTGGAAGGCATTGTTAACATAAATGGCCTGTCACTTACTCTTGAAAAATAATACAGTGTCTTTGTCACAACCAGTGAAACGAAAACAAAGTCAAAACAGAGAGAACATGCATAATAACTCTTTTCTCACTTACGATGAACGACAGACGGCATTCTCGAAAAACTATGGCTACTTAATTTCAACGGAGTATTGACTAACTTTCTACAAATACTACATTGTTTTTTTCAACTGCCTTTATCGCTTCCCGGGTATCGCTTCTGTCAGGAGAAGAAAAAAGAAGAAAACCTGGGGGTTATACGTTCGAATGAGGCTTGGAAATGAAACAATACAGCAAAGCAACTGGTCAGCAGGTATTCGCTTTGCACATGCTATTTCACGTTCCGATTTGGCGTCCATTTTGAAAGTGTGAAATCGATCGTTTCGATCACGCCAACTTGTTTGATTTCGTTCAGAGGTTTGAGTCCATAATTATGCTTCTCGATAGCAACACAGGACATCTGAGGATTGTAACACATTATCATCGAACGTTTAACCTTCACTTATCGATCTATTTTAAGAGGCAACCCTTTCGATACAGGAGACTCAGTCAAGCTGACTGAGATAGAATCTGAACACCGACGTATAACAAGGACTGTACTACTAAAGCGCTCTAAGACTCAGGATTTTGCTGGAAAATTAGATAGCAAGAAAATGTAAGCTGCCCTCTTTTAAAACTATTTAAATCATTTTAAGTGTTCAATGAAATCACTGTTTTATAAAGGAGCTGTGGCACGAAATTTATCAAAATTTAAACAGATGAAATCGCCACTATATTGACTGAAACATAAAAATAACCACTCACAATAGTTGAAGAAGGTATAAACAAGAGAGCAAACACAAAAGGAGGCTCAGATAGAGAAACTTGGAGAAGATTAAAATGGATTACATTTGCTGGTTTGCACTTGACGTCACAGAAGCCATATTTGTGGTGTGTTAGGGTTAAGAACAATTTCTCTCCTGCGGGAACTAAACCCCATTTTCATGTAAATTCTTCAAAGAAACATTCTATCGTAATGATCTCCGACACATGCAAGTCAAGAAGAGAGGTTTTTGAAATTTGTTGGCCTAAAGTTCATTCTTTTTGCCTGTAACTTCTGATAAAAATGTAATGCTTGGGGACAGATTTGTTTACATGAAACAGTGATGTTATTATTTTCAAGTAATATTTCTTCACTTACACTAGGTTCTACTGAGAATAAGGACTTGTAATTGACATTATGTACATGGTGATGGTGATGTCCAACTAAAACTTTGTTTGTCCAACCAAGATGCTGTCTTAGTGGGACATATGTCCTCTCAATAGAAAAAAAATGTTCGCAGCCCCGTACAGTGTTTTCAAGAAAATTAGGACAAACACAGCATACACAGTTTGTTCTTAGAAATCATGCATTGCAGGCTCAACCTACAGATTAGTTAGTTATCTGCTGGCAGATAGACCTTTTAGTCCATGGGCCAATCGTGATTTTGGCAGCAACTGGAAGGACAAAGGATGATTGCGTCGAATTGATAGCACATAAGGTGGAGATTGAAAATTTGTATGATAACCTTTCTGTAGTTGTAGCTTTCAGGGTATTTTTTTCATGTAAAAGTGCAGGAAATGACCGTTGAGATACCAACCAGGCCAACTAAATGTGCACTTAATATGTTCTATATCTTTTGTTGTCTAATTTATTATGAGACATGAGAAGTTTTTTATTGCGTTTTTTATCGCTAAAATATTAATTGTTCTGAATTTAACCAAAGTAGAGCGAGGAAAACTCAAAAGTAGCCTTCGAATAGCATTATGGGTAAAATCCAAAATGGCGGCTACCATGGAAGGTGAGTGGGTTCTTGATTTGCCGGATTAATAGCCATTTTGCCGTGTAAAACGCAATAATTTCACGAAACGTCAGCACAATCTTCTAGTTAATAAAGCGCTTAAACTTTTTGAGGCAACAGTCTTTGAAGTTTTGACTTAATAAGCAGAATTTAGGAAATACTTACAGATCTTGTAGAATGTTCACCCATAATCCGATAAGTAAGTAAGTAAGTAAAGACTTTATTTTATGAGGGTTAGCACGAAATAGTCGGGGCTAATAAACTTGTGGCCCTCCAATTTTTGCTCATATCGATCATACACATCTATTTATATATTTATAAATTTTGAAATATAATGTAATTTTAGGAATCAACCTGTTGCAGTCAACATTATTTGACGTATCGGTTATTCGGTAATGAAAATTCCATATGATATGCCATTTTTAATGAATACATACATATGGTTTCTTTAAACACGCTAAAATCATCAGTCTAAAAAAGTTAAGTGAAGTAAAAAGGATATAAAGACTACACATACCTGAATGGCTTACATGATTACCGCGTGCCGGGAATCAGAAAACTAGAGAGCTAAACAGGTTTATTTCCCTTTTGAATTGACTTTCGTATGTTTTTTTTTGTTAACTCTTCCAAATCGTGGCACCGCTATGGTGACAAAAAAAACTTTTGGAAGTCCAGAGTTTCGTAAATTATAATATACCGTATGTGCTGTTATGTCCCCGTCTTAGTTGTAGTTGCATTGCAACTTAAACGCTGAAAAATATTCATCTGATACAAATAGGGTCCTCATCTAAGAGAAGTGTTGATGATGCTGAGAAGTTAAATGCAGTCAAACGATTCTGCAAGAAAAAGTGTATCATCCACTGCACCGACGATAGCAGTGATTTAGTTAATCCTAAAGACGGGGAGTCGTGGAAAACCTTGCTACAAGCAGCACAGATTCGAAATCATCAAGAAATTGTAGAACTTTCAGTCTTTAAGCAAAGGAGAAGTCCCGCTCATTTGCTACCATCGAAAGTATCGAGGCATTTTTACAATGAAAAATTTATTAGATAAATTACCCCAGCAATCATCCAATATCCAGACTCAACCGGAACAAGTGGCTAGGAGAGTCTCTATTCGAGGATGTTCCAATATTTTCACAACATACGAGCCCATTTGTATTTTTTGTGAAAAGCCAAAATAATTCAAGGGTAGGAATCGTGAGCCTTTAGTACAATGCCGAGATATGCGTGCAGATAGCTCTATCAGAAAGATAGCTACACAAAAGAATGACACAGATTCTTGCCCTTGTTTCGCGCGAATTAGTTGCAGCAGAGGCTTGTTATCACAGGACATGCTACAGGAGTTACACTAGACCAGAAGCAAGCAGCAGTGTGAACCCTGATATGAGCTGTGAATCTCCGGATGATGAATATGCCCGTCTAGACTCTGATGCTTACCAGATGCTTTTTGACTTTATCAGGTCAGATGTGATTGAAAACGAGAAAGTCGTAAGGCTGTCTGAGATGACGCAGTTACTTGTACAGTATCTAATGTCATTAGGAGCCAAGGAATGTAAGCCATCAACAAAGAAGCATATCAAAAGGAACATAGAAGCAGAATTCAATGAGTTGATCAAATTTGAAAACTTGCTAGACAACAACCGTGTACAAGTCCTAATCCCTAATAGCCTAACACCGGTACAAATCACCAGAAATGTACTAAATATCCTTATGACAGAAAAAGAAGACAAAGGCTCAACAACAAAGATCTCCAATATTCAGAAAGTTGCAGCTGACATCCGCGATGCCATTGGAAACGAAGAGAACAAAATGTCATGGCCACCGCGCCCTTCAGAGCTCAATGACAGCGCCATAGAGGTCCTTGAAGAGCTAAGTGTGTTTTTGTATACCTTGCTGACTGGCAACAATGATTCGTCAGAGGGAGAATGTTGTCAAAGAGTCCAGCGGTTGATGAAGTCGTTCGCGCAACACCTAGTATTTGGAGTAACCAGAGGGAGGATTAAGCCACCTAAACAAATTCTTCTCTCGTATGCTGTAAAAACTCTCACAAACAATGTTGAGCTGGTGTCTATACTAAACCGTTATGGTCATGGTATTTCTTATTCCCAGCTTGAGGAAACTAACACTGCTCTTTGCATGCAGAAAATGGCAACAACAGAAAGTGAAATTCCTCTACCTGCCAATATACAACCTCATGTTAGTACCACATTAGTATGGGATAATATTGACAGACTCGAAGAGACGCTTTCAGGTGAAGGCACTTCACACCGTGTAAACGGCATAGCAGTACAGGCGAGACATTTTGGCCCCCATCCCCTCACTGAGCAGCCACCTGGGATCGCTAGAAGTAAGCAAAGGAGTGTTGAGCCACTTGATGTTGTTGCTCTACCCATTTACAAAGCAGGTGAGCGTCAAGGCCCTAAGCCAATAGCATATGTTGAAGTAAACGACCAGGAAGCGTTACAAAATGCCCGAAGAAAAAACCTTTTGTGGGTGTTAGTGCGAATACATGCACAGGTGAGCCAGAAAGTTAATGGATGGATTGGCTATAGCATTTTGGCGCGCAACGAAATCGAGGCTCGTCAAGACAACATCGGATACCTCCCCACCATTGATGCACCTGCCACTAGCACGTCAACTGTTCATGAGATTTTGGCCCGCTCCCAGAAGATAAGGAAAGCTCTTAAACTGAAGAGTATAGTACTCGTATTTGATCAAGCTCTGTATGCCAAGGCAACAGAGATAGCTTGGAAACATCCAGACAAGTTTTCAGATATTGTTATTCGGATGGGTGTCTTCCATACAGTGTGCACACTTCTTTCCATAATCGGGAAGAGATTCCAAGACGCTGGTTTAAGGGACGTTTGCATTGAATCAGGGGTAATTGCTGAAGGTTCTGTGACAGGACTTCTTGAAGGACGTAGATACAACCGTGCTGTCAGGTTTCATAAACTGATGTATGAAGCACTCCAAAGACTTATCTGGAAAGGATTTCAGACGTGTGTAGAAGTAAAGTTCCCCGAGAAGAAACAGTTTATCCAAGATTTCTTTGCCGGATTGAAACCTTTATACGACAACCTGTGCCAAAAGGAACAACAGAGGGTCTTGGATAGTCAAAGTTTCCCAGAGTTTATCACACCGTACGATATGTACCTTGACTATCTACGCAATAAGAAAGGGAAACTATTTAGTTTCTGGGTGTCATACATTGATCTCGTCGGACATTCTGCTGAATATGGTGAGAGCATCAAGAGAAGGACATTGGGAGCTACATTTATCTGCCATTGAACAAATGATATCATCGTTCTTTGCCTATGATAACGTAAATTATGCCCGCTATTTACCTGCATACCTGTCTGAGATGACCCACCTCGAAGAGACCAATCCTGAGGCTCATGAATTTCTTAAGTCTGGTGGATTCTTGGTGCAGATCGGTGACCAAAACCTCTTTGGTAGGGTTCCAGTTGATCAAACATGCAAGGAAACGGTCAATATGGACACCCAGACAGCCGGGGGCACCAAAGGCTTCAGTCTTAAAGCAATTCAATTCAATTTAAGAAGTATTATGGGATGCCTAGTATATAGTTTCTGAATTTTGGCAGTATTTTTATTTGAAGCAGCTGAGGGACACGCTAAATCTAAGCAAATCCAATTCTGTGCATACTGATCTTCAAAAAACAAGAATTGCAAGAGACGAGGCTGACGTGAAGTCGCTCATTGCTGTGCTAGAAAGCAACTGGATAAATCCATTCAGTGCTAAGCAGCAGGATTTGGTATGTTTGTTCACCGGAAAGGTTGCCACCCAAAAGGTAGAGGAAGGCCTGTTGGGGGCAAAAGCTATCAGGAAAAGGCATAAAAATAATTTAGTGCACAGCGCTTGGAGGCAAATCCGCCAGTCAAATTTCACGAGACCCTGAAGATATCAAAGCTGAAGACATTCTATGAACTTAACAAGAAGGTGAAATGCAAGAGCAAAACAACAAACGAGATCATCCTAAAGGCTGATAGAGCTCATTTTTGGTCAAATGGTTATAATCGCAGAAAACAGACAACTTCACATGAGAGATGTCCTCTGTCATCCGTTGGGACCTCTCCCTTGGGCACTATCCGCAGTAGATGGGTCACTACGGAAAACCAGCAAAGCAGCACTAGCACTGGAGCTGTAAAAGAATATATCTTAAGAGATTGTAATGGGAAAAAAGATCCTTGTACCCTGTTTGAATCTAATAATATTCGCCTTTTTCTAGTCTAGTATTAGTATATATTTCTCGGGAAAAAGGCGATCATTATTACATCCAAACAGGGAACAAGAATCTTTTTTTCCATTAGAATCTTATTCTAAGAAAACTTTAAGAAAAAAAGTCCCGAAAAGTGGTCCAAAATACAAGCGAAATGTGATCATGCCCCTTAGGCATCCTATAATACTTCTTAAATTGAATTGAATTGAATTTTTGGTGAGGTCACAGGCCTCCAGCAGCACCATGCTTGACTTATTTTTCGTACAATTGGAGCTCAAATTCAGGACAGCTAGCGAAGGTAAATTTGATAACGCTGAGCAACCTTATAAGGGGAAGTTCCTTTTGCTTTCCGGTACATCCACGACTTTAGGTCTTTCTCAAGCTCAACGTCTTTTCGTGCAGGCCATAATAAGCAATTAATAGTTTAGGCTGAGTATGATAATAATGATAAAAATAAAAATAATGATAATTTATTATAGTTTATAATTTATATATCGCACAAAAAAAAATACTTCGGATGTTGCATTGAAAATATAAGAATCAAGTGCAACATACAGCTGTATCCAAGTAAAGAAAAATAATAATGAAAAAACAATTCTGAAATCTCTTTTAAAACATTTATACAAGTAAATTAAGTTAAAAAATTCTAAGTCTAATATCTATACAGCTAGGTTATACTTAATAACTTATCTCTTAAAAGAGCTATTTTTAAAACGATCAGTATTTACACTAGGTGTTATAATGGATCTATTCAGTCTTAGTCGCTCTGATAAGACCTAATGTCTGAAGAGGAGATTACTTGGTGGATGGTTGAGATTATAAGAATTATAAGATAGCATTTAATACATTGAAAAAATACAGTGACATCGATTTCCCCAAACTTGAGTCACCTTAACAGCACTTTTTCCGCCTCTCCAGTTCTTCACGAAGTGTTGACAAAACCCTTCAAGGTACAAGAAACTGTTCGTGTTCTTAAGTCAAATGATCCTTGACTTGTCCACGCGTGAATTCTTTCTTTTATTTAATTAGTATCTGGAAAAACGAAAGCGCCTTACCTATGGCACCTGCGCCTGCCAATTCAACAAACACCTAAACAATCACAACAACATCCACGAGAGAAGCTAGTTTATAATTTTGTCGCGCGAGGATCGCAAGCGGAGTGCGATTTGGCTCTTGTCATAAATCTTTCCTTCCATCGGTTTGGCATACGGAGTTGCCTAGCAACGATGTCGCGACTAAACTCCAATTGACGTCATTCCGTCGACGTCGCGTCTAGGGGCATTTTTAGCTTTCCAGGCAACACTTAATGGTGGCTTGAAATTCAGCGTGAACAACGAAGAAGGCGACAACAAGAAACTGTCGAGATGAAAGGCGGATAATATGGTTATTCATCCTCTGTGAAAAGAAACAATTTTTACTGTTGCTGAATCGTAAACGATTCTGCTGATGTAAATGCAGAGAATTGCGAGCTGTACAACACCGCCAGAAAGAGACTTCGTGACGGTTTTACAAGACACTTTTAATATTAAATGTTGCTTTGTTGGCCATATGTTTTTCAAATGCGAAGAAATGAGTTAAAATACAGCTTTTACCGTCAAACCCCTAAGTATTTTCCTCGAATATATGTATGAATTCTCGATAAATACAGCTCTACCAGCTTCAAACAGCCTCTAGCGGCAGAATTTAATGGGCAAAAACGTTAAAGATAATTAATTTAACCTACACAGTTAACACTTGGTGTCGTGGCGCAATAGGGAAAGCGATGACCTTACACTGCACGATACAGGACGAGACCACAACGGTTGCAGTAAATTATCCAAATTAACTGACTACTGAGTTGCAAAATTTATTCATTCATAGTTGATAGTCTATAAAGACGAGGTAAAAACATTCCACGATTTCCGTTTTTCTAATCCAGAGTAACTTTATTTATTTACCTACAGAGATTTGAAAAACAACGATATCAAGGCGCTCCCGTCAGGGATATTTTCAATAATAATAATGATAGTAAGGTTTTTATAGGCGCATTTAGGAATCTCATTGCGCTTACATGTCATAATAAAATGAAATGTAATGATGATAAAAACAGTCCATTATAAAATCGAAAAATGATGATACCTACACTGATATAGAATAAATTTAAATAAAATAAAAACCTATATAATGTTTCTCGTTACTAAAAATAAAATTTCCGAAATAGGAAAGTTTTTAGGGCAGATTTAAAGGACGAAATGGAGGCTGCATTTTTAAGAGAATCGGGAAGAGTATTCCATACTGTAGGTGCACAGAAGGAAAAAGCACGTTCACCGTATGGCACAGAATTCATAGTGGGACAGTAAGAAGTGATTTGGAGGATGAATGTAGACTACGAGGTGGATGATATTCTTGTATATTCTGACAAATAGGCCGGAGAAAGTCCATGAAGA
This sequence comes from Porites cylindrica, assembly GCA_964035525.1. Lineage (NCBI taxonomy): Eukaryota > Metazoa > Cnidaria > Anthozoa > Scleractinia > Poritidae > Porites > Porites cylindrica. The sequence goes on from OZ037775.1 coordinate 28,758,763, forward strand.
ATCTTGAAAGTAATAAGAATAACTTTGAATATTATACGTGATTCAACTGGCAGACAGTGTAGTTTCCGAGAAGCAGGTTTAAGGTGATCGTATTGTTTAGTTCCAGTAATAAGACGAGCTGCAGTGTTTTGAACTCTTTGAAGTTTGTCCAGTTCCCGTTTTGGAAGACCACAAAGGATACTGTTACAGTAGTCCAATCGTGATATTACAAGAGCATTGACTAACAGTTTGAGGTTTTTGTTAGCGAGGTATTTACGAATGCGCCCTATGGACCTGATGGCATTGGTCGCTTTTCTGTGTGTCTCATTAATGTGGTATGTCGGTGTTAGATTTTTATGTAAAATAACACCAAGATCACGGACTTTTTCAGTTAGTTCAATGACGGTACTGTCAAAAAATAGCTTCTCAATGTTAGATGTCTTGGTAAATCGGGATGTGAATAAAATAACCTCTGTCTTTTCAGCATTACTTCTTAGCGTATATTGGGTATTCCATCGCATTACGTCCTCTATGCAGGTTTGGAGGGTAGTCAGGGACGGGGCCTGATTTGCAGGATTGATAGCTATATATAATTGAGTGTCATCGGAATAGAACAAAGAGTTGAGGTTACGGCGAGAAATCACATCAAATCTCCTTTCCTTGCAAAGGGGAGCAGGGTTGGTGTAGTGGTGAGAGCGCTCGCCTTCCACCAATGTGTCCCGGGTTCGATTCCCGGACCCGGCGTCATATGTGGGCTGAGTTTGTTGGTTCTCTACTCTGCTCCGAGAGGTTTTTCTCCGGGAACTCCGGTTTTCCCCTCTCCTCAAAAACCAACATTTGATTTGATTTGATTTATTTGATTTACAGTCTCCCCAATTAGTACAGCACTCGTGCTCGGCTAGAATGATTTGAGACTCAAATAAAGTTATTATTATTATTATTATTATAAACATTGTAAGTGAATGAAACAATATTTCATTATTCTTTTATATGACTGATCTCGAAGGATCTCAAAACCTCTTTTAGCACCTGCGAGTTGGGGACATAACGATGCCTTGTCCAGCATACAGCGCCCACCTCCTACTTCAGGTCGTGTGGGTAAAGAAGCCTCATTAGAGTTTTTTTCTGTTGTGTTTAGTAAAACGTTTTTAAAAACAAAAACTTACCGTTCACTTTGCTTGAAAGGTCACGGAAAAGAGGCTGTCCCTTAAATGGTCAACAAAAAAGTGCTAGTTGTTGAGCAACATTATGCTGCAAAACGAGTTGGAAAGTGAAGTTGTCAGTGAAGCGACATAACGGTTCAACAGCCTTGTTTACCGCCGCAAGCAACACGAAAAATTGACGCTCGGCCAGAATGCCGAAAGCCTCAATGAAGCAACAGCTGTATTCAGATTGAACGTCATGTCGTTCCCACCCCAGAAGAGATCCTTCTAAATCTGAAGGATGCTAAGGTATTTTCCATAGGGGAGGGAAAATGCATATACCGGAACGTGGTCCTGGACAAAGAGTCTATTAAACTCACTACATTTGGGAGATACAGATTCAGGCGCGTGCCCTTTAGCCTCAAAATAGCTCAAAACGTCTTCCAGACTAAGATGGACCAGACATTTGAAGGATGTAAAGGCGTCGTAGGAATTGCAGATGAAATTGTACTTTTCGGGAAGATCAACGAGGAGCACGACCGCAACATGCACGCAATGCTAAAACGATTGCAAACCTTCCTAGGGGATAGCAAATTACTTGGGCCCTGCTATTCCAAACCTAAGAACACTGACAGCTCTCGGCTGCGAGGAGTTCCACACCTACCTGTACGGCCAAAGCTCTACCGTCTACACTGACTACAAGCCCCTTGAAAGAATCTACCTGAAACAGCGCCTACCACCTAATTCAGGTCGTCACCTTCTAACTGCCCAGCAGGTGATCAAGTATATATGTCTGCCCCTCAAGAAGTCAAACCATTTTGCAGACGCCTGCGGATCAAAAGCCTAGAGACAACGATTTCAGTCTATAGGACAAGCGAGAAGCCGAGCCTCAAGCCGCTCAGGTGCGGAGACCGATCATCTTGGCGATGAAGCATTTGTATCAGTTAATTTAAGCATGCAACAGGACACTCATTAGATCATCCTCAAGCTGGACACTGGTGCACAGGGAAACACATTCCCATTGAGGTTCTATCGTGAAATGTGCTCGCAGAACCTACAACGTAAGGGCCAAACCACCCCCTGAATGTTTCATCTAAATTTGGGTTTTTGGTGAGATTTAAAATAACTTTGTTGATGTTGATCATCTTCTTGCAAAACTTGGTAGGTTAATATAAGGCAACATGTCAATCATTTTGAAAGACTTGTTTGTAGAACTTGTCACTAGAGAGGATAAAGGGGACAGTGAAGGCATCCCCGGTACACACCCTATTCCATAGGTAATTCGTCTCGAGTTATTTTTAGAATCGGGATAAGGTTACCTCGCGTGCAGCATGAATGTTGCGTGGAGGTTTCGCATGACTAAACGCCGTGCAAAACATGTCGGGCGAAAGGCAAACAAAGCGTAAAGAGATCGAGAGCATTCCTGAATATTGAACGAAATGAGTCGGCGCTCACCTGGGAAAAGGGAATCGCTGGACTCTTTGACAACCCGTGAATCAGTTTAACCCGAAGTTGTCGTAGCCTCGGTGCTTTGATAAAATGATAAATTTCGCCAGTCTATTGAAACCGGTCGTTTGTACAATAAAGTAAGTAGGGCGCCAACTGTTATTTTTGTTGAATAATAAAAGACTAATAAAAGAATAAATATCAAACCAGAAATTGCTCTCTTCAAACTGTAAATTATAAATGATCCTGAGGGAATATTCAGTGTGTTAAGGATTTCCCTGCTGTACTGTTAGCTCTATACAAGAGAGGAAGGGCGATTCTTTTTTAATTTCCGTTTCGCTGACATAGCTTTAGCAGAAACTCTCTGTAGTCGTTTTCGTCGACAAAACAAATAACAATATCGCTCTCCACGTCTTCCACCATTTTGTTCTGCATTAATTCATGAAGGACGCGTGGCTCTGAGCGTGGGTCAATCACATAGCGCGAATGTGTTCTGCGTGGATGGCTGTTGTCTAATCCCTCTTGGGATCTGTGGTCTTAAAAATAACTCGAAACGAATTACCTATGGAATAGGGTGTGTATGGGGGATGCCTTCTCTGTCCCCTTTATCCTCTCTTGCCACTTTCAGATAAGACACTTTTTTTAAAATAACAAGTTAAAATTTTACTTTACTGTTTTGGTGACGTCATTCTTTGTGACGTCACTATGTGCCATTTTGAGAAATTCTTCAGCTTAAATTGAAGTGGACATCAATTTGAGCTAACACCACATGTTAAGTTGAATAACGTTAAAAATAACCAAAATTCGATTTTATGAAACATTTGGGCAGTGGTTTGGCCTTTACGTGTAGATGATCATGATCTCAAACCTGGTTCCTTATTACACTCGGATATCACCCTCGCTGTCTACGGCGGCTCACAGATCACGCATCCCGGTACCATTGCTATAACTTGTTCCTACAAAAGGGAAGGCACTAGAGTTTCCTTCTATGTCACAGAAATTCTCGGCCCAGCCATCATAGGTCTCCAGTCTTCCACTGACTTGAAGCTATTCATATCCAACTTTACTATTCACGAAAACGTGACCACACCCTGCAGCGATACAGCTTGCAAGAAGTAACCGATCAAAAAGACAAATAGTACGTGATCAGTCAGTATCCCGAATGAGGCGTGTGACAATCAGCCTCAAAGACGACATCAAAAAGGAACTAGACAAGAAATATCATTATAGCGAAGATCGAAAAAGGTGAATTGGCACAATGATTCAACAGCTTTGTTTATCGCCGCAAACAGAACGGAAAGTTGAGGCTCCACCTGAACACCAAAGACTTCAATGTAACTATTCAGATTGAACATCATGTCGCTCTTTCCCTAGAAGAGATCCTACTAAATCTGAAGGATGCTAAAGTATTTTCTATAAGGGAGAAAAAAATGCGGATACCGAAACGTGGTCCCGGGAAAAGAGTCTTTTAACAGCACCAAATTTGGGAGATACAGGTTCAGGCGCATGCCCTTTAGCCTCAAAATGTCTCAAGAGGTCTTCCAGACTAGGATGGACCAGACATTTGAAGGCAAATGGCTAGACCTTCTCGTGGCTCGAATGACCACGTGAAAATGGCGGTACCGTCTCTAGTAGGGAAAGTTAATATAGTGTCCCCAATTAGTGCTTTCGTGCTTAATACATTAATAAAGTGCTTTTTTTTTCCGGGTTACACAGACAGCAAAACAGTTAAATTCCTTTCCCGGAACAGGCCCCCAATGTTACTAGTCGGAATGTGTTAAGGATAATTATTCTTTAGCACGCAGGGATGTCGGATTAACACAAGGAAGTCTAACACCAAAGGAACATAGTCTTTACAAAGCTTGAACTTAAACTTAAGTAAAACCAAACAGCCTCTACCAATAATAATAAACTCTGACTTGAACTTCACAAATCTTACGGCCTCCGCCAGCATGTAACCACAGAACCTGAAAATCGACCTTCGTCACAATTGATTAAACGCAGCACTCCAGGTCATGGGAAGAAAACTTAGTTCGTCAAAATAACTCGTTTGGAACTTGTATACTGTTTGAAAAAAGGTTCTAGAAAATACTAAACAGGCGAATATTAGTAGCTTTTCAACATATTTTATGATATCAGTGACTGATGCAAACCTGCTGACTCATGCAAAAAATGTAAACATGCCCAAATTAATTATACATGAATGATCCAAAAAGGTAGAGAACGTTCGAGGAAGTAACAATCGACAGAAATGCAAGCATGCACCTCACACAAGAACCTTCACCGTTTTTTGAAGATGGGATCTATACAGCCTAATCTTCCCTCTTTCTCTGCATTAATTGCTAATTCGGGTGCGGAGAATAAACTTAAAAGATTGGAGAATTACCTTGACTTGGGCTATACTAGCTGTTGACAAATGATTAAATAAATATGTTTGGCAAATTAAATACTAACAAAGTAACAATAATTGTACCAGCACAGTTCTAGTAAAGGAAGGGTAAAATTTTAAGTTATGAGCCAGGGCCCGGTTGCATAAAACCTGCACTTAAGTGCTCACTTAAGTAGGTCACTTACGAATCCGTTATGGGTACACTTACGGGTGTTGCATGGAACACACTTAGCACTCTCGTAACTTTCTGTTTTACGTGATAACTTACGGGCTCACCTAAGGGCACAAGTAACCTTGATATAGTACTTTATTAACGATTCACTCTTTTTTTTTTAAGCTAACCATCGGTGAGTGTAAAGAAAGTTAAAAGTCGTTTCTAACAATTTTAAGCCTCTCAAAAAATGAAATTTGCATACAAACGTTATTTTTCTTCAATATCTACTGAAAATAATAGTTCTTCTTTTTTCAAAAAAGTGTACATGAGAGGTTAACAAAGCGCATTAGAACGAATTACGTGAAGAAAAATACTTTTTTTCACTTCTCAGTAAAAGATCTCGTGAAATTTAGTAAAAACAGTGACGATACGGGACTCACATAGGTCCCGTAAATTTACGTGCTATTTTTCCCGTAAAAAACGTTTTATGCAACACCCGCAATTTCTGTTGCATAAACGACACTTAAGTGAACACTCACGAAAATCGTAAGTGCAACCACTTAAGTGAATTTCCTAAGTGGACCACTTAAGTGATTTCATGCATCTGACTTAAGTTACGAGTGCACGTACGTGTACCCGTAGTTGTTACGGACGTTTTATGCAACCGGGCCCAGGCCTTTTTGATAA